>JAMYHL010000044.1:0-360178 GCA_025531455.1 Apiotrichum sp. Y4204 | reverse complement strand
GGCGCGCAGGCCGAGGCATTGTCGAGCGCCTCCTTGTCGTCGACGCGCTCAAACTCGAGCGGCAGATGTAGCTGGGCTGGTGTGTGAGTGTGCCCCATGGTGTATAGTGGAGGGGAAACAAGGGAGAACGCACATGCATGCCAGTACGCTAGACATTTTTATGCCCCGGGTTAAGCCCACAGGAACCGACGTTGTCATCTCCCGCTAAAGGTATGGTATCCGGAGTGTGCCGAGATGCCGAGACGCCGGTTAGTAGTGAGGTTAGCGGGCTGTGGCGCCGAGCGAGTAGTGCAACTCGGGAACGGGCCAGAATCGCGGGCAACAGCTCCCAACCATGCAGCTAGTGGGCCTGGAGGTCTCGCGGTCTCGGTGTTTCAGCCACGCGGTCCGCGGCGTGATGACTCGGCGGCTCGGTAGCTCGGAAGCCCAACAACTCCACGACTAACACGACTCGAACCGGATCCAGCCTGGATTACAGTGACAGATGCCGGGCTCGGGCTCGATACGATCGGTAACTTGACTCACTCCAGCGAACTCGGGTCCAGTTCTCGGAGTATGGCCAGCTGTCAGTGTCCCTGTGATTGATGCTCTTGGCACTCATATGCTCCACAGGAGACCCGCGGGGGATGCGGGGACCCGATGCGGCCAAGGACACTTCTGGATGTCTATGTCTTTGTCAGGGCATGTCTGATCCCCGTGAGATTGTGAGATGGAGGCGGACAAGTGCCGAGATTAGTACCAACTTCGCGTCAGCTGCCTCTCTTCGCGCCGCCATAACTCCGGCGCGCGTCGGAACTCGTTGCAAGAGTTCATCGTGCTTACACATTACGCCACATCTAATCCAAGTCGAAAGCAACGCGCGCCATGCTTGCCAGCTTGCCAGCTTGGGCATTCCTTCCTGGACATCCTTCCTTGATGCTTGATGGCCGGCAACCAGCTGACACCATGACACCGATGTACATCCGCCACATCTATTCGGCTATGGCCACGATCGTCGCCTCCTTCCACAGCTCCACATGCCCCTCGGCCGTGCTCTCAGGCGGAATGTGACGTGGTATTGACCAGAGCGTCATAGATTGACAGTAGGGGTCTGAATGGCATTTACGATTTCGGTGGTCGACATCGTCAGCTGAGGACATGTGATGGACGTGACTGGCGCGAAGTACGAATATCGCCGGCACAAGAGCGGCGCCGAGCGACGAGCGACAGAGTTGCCCCGCAGACATGGACCATCTGTCGACGTCCGAGACAGACTCCTAGCAAGGCTGATGGACTGTAGATTTGGCTTCGTGACGTTCCACAGATGCACAGACATGGTTTGCCCCGTCATGGCACCGATGACATGGAGCCGAGCAGCCGCCCTCGCATTCCGACTACTGATGACACACATCCACTGTTGCCTGCGAGTCATTCCACACCATACCTTACGATCATCATTCTGACAACGATGCACTTCGCCTTCCTGATAGTCGCCCACGCTGCGATTCTCCCCGCCTTCGCCCTGCCCCTCCCAAGCGACCTGCACATCCGCTCCAGGACCTCGCTGACCTCTGCCAGGCATGAGCTCTGTGGCGAGGAAGAACCGCTCCGTCCCCATTGTTGTTGCTGCCGAGGCGGAGAAGAACGCTCGCAATGGGGACCGCGCCTTGAAGGTTGGCGTTGGCGAGAGTGTGACTTGATGGCTGAGGTGCTGAGAGATGGAAAGCTACTCTTATAACTTGAGGGGTCGATAGAGGTTTTCTAAGTTGCAGATATGAGTGCATGTTTGTGTAGTCATCTGAATCTGTGATTTCATATGACGATTCCAGGCATGCCGACGAGCTCTAGAAAGAACCGCGCATCGTGTTTGATTTTTTGACTCACACAATACACTGACGCTACCTCTTCTCACAAGACCAACGGGCTCATCAAAGCTGCACACGATGGGACGCTTCATGTGCCCAGTCTCCACACGTTTGCGTCTAACAAATGTGGTGCCTGCAAATGCTGTGGTGTATACCAGCGTGCGTTCTGCGTTCTCAAAGACAGTTGTACATGTCAGTGGATCCTAACCAGAGCTTTCCTGCGACTGCAGTCCTTCTGACCAACATCTCACCACTTTGTCAGTCGTACGACGCTACAAGTCATGCGGGGTCCGCCATGCGTGTCAGAGAGTGCGTCTTGCCACGCTGTGCCTGCCTGTGACCCGTCGGGCAGTTACCCTGCTCCAATCTCATCTCCATAACACAACGATTCATTCGTACAAGTCGTCCCATTACCGCTGTTAAACAAGCACTACGATGTCAAAAAATAATGTGAGAGTGACTGTCCTGCCGGCTGCACGGCGCGCGAATCGTGTCTAGCCGCCAGGGCTTGCACCCGATGATGATTTTGGGCTCTAGCTCGCGGAGCTAGATATCAAGCTACAAAGCTCAGTCGAGATCAGTCCTCCCTCCGCTGTCTGCACCCTATGCCCGGGGCACGCTCACGCGCGCACTTTTCCGCGGACCGCGCGACGCGCGGCGTTCCTTCTCCTCGGCGGCCTGCTGCTCCGACAGCATCTCGGCCCACAATGGGTTTGGCGGAATGCGCCCGATGAGACCGTTGAATGTGTCCATCCACACCGTCTTGTCCTCGTTGTTGTCGGCGCTGAACGTGATGCCCTCGCCGTCCGAGAACTTGAGCTGGAAGGAGAATGCGCGTGACGAGAAGGGGTCGTAGTCGTCGTCGGCGTGCGCGCTCGGGGCGTTTAGGTCAAGAACCCGTGTGGCAAGGCGCAGGTCGATGCTTGCAACCTCCTTGCGCGTCACCTCGTTGATTGCCAAGAGATGACCGCCGACCAGCCGGAACAGTCGACGACGAGGTGCGCGGCAGTCGCCACCCAGCTGCGTCAGGACACCCTCATTGTACTCATGTAGGTGCCACGCGTGGTGCCGCAGACCGCGGAGCGTGTCCTCAATGCTGCCTGGGAGCTCCTCGGGGGCGAGTCCTGGGAGTGGTGGCAGACGAAGAATCTGAATGGTGATCTTCGCCACCTGTTGGCGTTGGCTAGTTCCGTCCGGCTTGAACATTGCAAACATGGGATAGCGAATCTCGAGAACCTTGGCCTCACACTGCTTGGCAATAGGCTTGAAGGCAATGTGGGTCTTGGCGATCGTGTTACCGCCCGTGTCAACGAGATACCGCGCCAGCGATTCGGGTGGGGGCGTGGGAGCCTGAGCTTGTGGCGGCGCCGCCTTGCGCATCGGAAGGGATGCAGGGATGGCAGACGATGTGGACTGCGAGAGCATTGACGGTGTGCTCTGCGTCCGCTGATGGCGGTTCTTCCTCGGCGAGGAGAAGAGCGAGCGGAAGCTGAAGCCACTGCGGTGGGATGAAAGCGAAACCGCGGGACTCGTTGGACGCGGGGGCTGTATCGGCTTCGGTGGCTCAAGACGCGACGAAGTAGCGGTCGAAGCCATGGTCGCTGTGCTGGCCGCGAGGTTGGTCTTGCTCGCCGCAAGTGCAGACTTGTACTTTTCGCGCTCCTCTACGAGCTTCATGATGTGCGGATCACGACGAATGTCGAGCGAGAGGCTGAACTCAAAGTTCTTGTGCTCCACAAGAGAGAACTCCTGATTGATGTGCGCCCCCTCCTTGAGGACATTGTACGGCGTCCGGATGTAGTCGATACCGTTGTCCATCGTGATGCAGAAGTTGGTCGGGTCGACGGGGAGGGGAAGTTTGAGTGCCTCAATGCCGAGCACCTTCACAAAGATGGTGCCACTGGCCTTGCCCTCGGATGCCTCACGAGCACGAGCAGCGCGGATCTCCTTGCTGTGCTCGTTCATGTCGGAGGGACGACGAACAGGGCGCCATGCCTTGCCAATCTCGAGGTTGCCGGCCGAAGACTCGTCTATGTCACCAGTGTAGGTCACACGCACGTTGCTCTTTGTGCGCACGCGGTAGCCGCGCTGGCTACCAATATGCTCAATCTCGTCACGGACGTCGTTGAGGATAGAGTCTGTGTCCTTGCCAATACCTCCAAGCGTGAGACGGGGCGACCTAATCCTGCTGACAGCGGCGTCCGACACGCTCGCGCTGCGGCGACGGCTGCGGCGAGCTGCAGCGAGAGCTTTGGGGTCGTTGACGATTGAGCCCGCGACGGATGGGGGGACGTTCGGGGCATCCTCTTCCTCCGGCTCTTGGCCCTTTCGGAGAACGCGAGCAGGGGACACAACCTTGGTTGGGCTCTGGGGTAGATCGGATGGCGAGACGCACTCGTCATCCTTGCCGAGCTGGTTCATGATACGGTCCAGCGCCGACTTGGGCGACTCATTGCTGTTGCGGAGCTGTTGGAGAGCGGTCGAGGCGGTCGGGCTCGTGGGGGAACGAGCACCATCCAGTAGACTTTGCGACGAGGACTTGGGGATGCGGGGCGTGATGCGAAGCGGGGAGACATTTCGGCGGCGAGGAGCATCTATCATCGACGGGCGGGGGCCGTCAAACATTGATACTGGCCGGGAGAGGCCGCCGGCCGCAACACGTTGGTTGACAGTCTCACGAATCATCTCGCGGGAGATCCTTTGGCGTATACGGGTGGTTGTGCTCGCATCGTTGAACTCGTCGCTGTTGCCTCCAAACTCGGCAGCTATTATCGAAGTTTCCTCCTCGTACGGCGTGTCAGAGTCTGCAGTCACCACAGAGGCGAGAGGCGAAGGCTGACGAGCCGGGGTTCCACTGCGCGTGGGCGTGTCAAGCGGCGACTGGTTCGACACTGGCGAGTGGCCACGAGAGGGAGAGTTCGCCGCGGAGCCGAATCGCGGCGTGGTTGGGGTTCCGCTCCGACTGGGAGTACCGTCGGAGGGCGAGGGTGCAGTGATGATAGTCACGGGCTTGGGGGTAGCACGAGTAGGCGTGGCAGGTGGCGATTGCTCTTCCGATGGACCAAAGCCGAGGCCTTGGTCAAACTCGAGAGACGGGATACGGGGGCTGTCCTCACGCATCGACCGCCGAAGGGCAGGCGGCGGTGTGAGGGGCTCGTCGTCCGCGTCTTCAATCTGGTCGCGGCTATCGTCGACATTTAGCTCACTAAGTTGCTGGGAGACTTCCTCGAGCTCGGGTGAGAGTGCGATTCGGGGTGCAATGTCTGAGACCCGCGCCTTAGGAACCGGCGGGAGGTCCTTGTCGCGGTTGTTGCCCTCGTCCTCGGTCATGTCGTCCTCCGAGGCCATGGGAGTCATCAATGGCGAAGTTCCCTTAATGACAGGCAGTGGCGTGGGGATGATGAGCGAGTTTCCAGTCTCTGCTTCCGAGTCCGTCTCCGACTCATCGCCACTGTGGGCCACGACCTGCACCGGGCTGGGTATCTCAATCGGCGCAGGCGGAGGCAGGGGGCGACGAGGCGTACTCTTGGTCGGCGTGTTGTTCTTGGAGGCTCGGAACTGCGCCATTCGCTTACTGGGACCGTCGTACTCTGGGGTGCCAGAGACACGGCGGCCTGGACCCATGCTACGGGCAGGAGAGGCAATTACAGCACCAAACACATCGCTCTCAAGCTCCTTGGGCTGGGTGACAGGCGAGTCCATGTCCGAGTCCGAAGCGGCATGTACGGGAGATGCCGAGCGCGGCATGGCGCCAGGGAGGCCGAGGCCGAGCTTCTGGGTCGCGAGCATACGAGCGGCCTGGACGCGCTCATGGTGAGAGGAGCGACCCAGGGGAACACCATTCTCGACGCGCTCGTGGTTGCCTACGAGGACGTCGGTGGCAGTCTGAATCGTAATAAACGGGTCGTACAGCGCGCCTTCCTGGTGGGCATGGGGTCCGGGGGAGGACATGTGGTTGGGGCTTTGAGGAATCGCGGGCTGGGACGCGTCGGCCGTGCGAAGCATGCTGTGGTCGTCGCTGTGAGGCAAGTCTGGCTGCGTGGTGGGGGGCAGATGCGGGTTCACGATATGTACGTGCTGTGGCGACGGGGGTACAGGGAGACTTTGCTTCTCCGCAATAGGAGTCGAGGCCATGGGGGTGTCGTCGCCATTCTCACCAGACTCGATGTACTGGGTGAACGACTCCATGGGGATCTCAAACTGAGAGTCGTCCTGGAATGCCTCTTCCTGCGAAGTCCCCTCGTAGAATCCGTCCTCGATGAGGCTGTCCATGAAATCAGCCGTCGCCGAGACGTCTCCGACAGGAATGTCACCGGAATCCATCGAGTCCATGGAGATGTCGCGGTCATCGCGGATAACCTTGCCGACCCAGTCGACATTGCCCTCGTCGATCCACTCCTCATCGTCCCCGTCGTCTTGAGGAATGCTTGCCAGTGAGATGTCGCGGCTAGAGAGTTCGTACTCCTTGACATCTGGGACGGGCTCAAAGGTGACTGTCTTGCGACTCGGAGACTCGATATTCTGAGTGGCGCCAACGCGCTTTGTGGAAGCCAGAGCCGACTTGGTGGGTGTCGGCCCTGAGGGCACGACCTCCTGCTTGAGGGGCGAGACCGCCATGGAGGCCGAGGCCACTCGGGAAGGTTGAGGAGACGACGACGGCGACATGGAGGCCCTTGCCGAAGTCAAGTGGGCGCTGGGGCTCACATGACGGCGGTTGCTGCCGCGACGGCGCGGGGGCTCAGCCGGAGACTCCACATAGCTCTCTTCGTCAAAATCCTCCGGGCGCTCGGAGAGGAACGGGGACTTGGTGACCCGCTCACCCTCAATCGTTGCACGGTACGCGAGAGACTTGCGAGGCATGCCTCGACGGGGAGCATCGTTCTCCTTGGAGCCTGAGGTCCGGCGAGGCTTCAGCTCTAGGTCGTCGTAGCGGTCGATCGACGACGGGAACGACACCTTGCGCTCGTTGGAAACTTTGCGGGTGCCGCTGATCGCCGATCCCAAACCGATCGCGTTCTTGGGGGTGTTTGCGCTGCCATAGGCGAGCCTGGGAGTCTGGCCAAGTGCGCGGGTAGTGGAGCGACGTTCATGGATTACTTCACTGTCGGGAGAAAGTGCCACGCCGTTGGAAAGGGCACCCTCGCGGGTCTTGAGGTCCTTAAAGGGCGACTTCGCCACGAGTGAGTTGGTGGCCATGTGACGGTATGAGCTTGAAGTGCGACGAGTGGTGCTGCTCCCCAGTCCGTTAGGGCTCGTGGGAGCTACACTGCTGCTTATCGATCCGCCCGTGTGGTTGGGGAGTATGGGGCTCGTGGTGCCGCTGGTCGAAGTGCCGCAAGTCGAGTTGGACGAGTCCCGGTTCTTGTTGATGGTCAGCGGGGACCATCCCTTGGCGCTCGAGTGCATAATGGTGTTGCGGGCCGCCGAGGCGATGCTGCTAGTCGAGTCGTGCAGCTTGAGACGGGCGCTCCGAGGGCTGCACGGACTGGTGGCCAAAGCGGATACTGATATCCGTGGGCTGTCTGGAGTCGCCATGGTGGCGACGAGAGTGTGCTCCGTCGTTGTTGTTGTGGTCGTTGAGGTTGATGACTATTCGGACCTGCTTGTTGTTGTATCAGGTGTGTGTGTGTTTGTTTGGTAGATGAAGATACGGAACTTGAAGATGCAAAGATGGGAGTGGAGAGGAGATTGTTGTTGTTGTTGACAATGTTCACAATGTTTGATTGTTTGTTACTGTTTATGGAAAAGACCGGAGTGGAAAGTGGAAAGTGGGAATGGGGAGTGGGGGGGTCCAAGCAAGCAAGCAAACAAGCAATGTTGTTTATGCCATAAGGGCAGCTTCGCTATCGCAATGTTTTGTCTAAAACTCTGCTGGAAACGTGCAAAGGGGAGTAGAGTGTGAGGTGGAGTGCACCCAATGCGTCAATGCATTTGCAGGGTGTGGCTGGCTGTCCTCTGTGTCTGTCCTCTCTGCGATGGCTGTACGCTGCCAGAGAATGTGGAGTGGGTGGGTGTGGTGGTGTTGTTGTTGTTGTTTGTTTGGTGCATTCATTCATCTCTCATCCCACATCCCAACTGGCCCAACTCCCACTGGACACGACGGTTGTTTGTCCCAAATGTGCAAAACTCAATTCGGGGCCGCGAACCGCGCTGCGATGCGCTGCTTCAGGGTAGAACCGACAAGAAGAGCAAAGTCAAAAAAGAAAAGCCAGTCGCGTAAATATCGCCACAGCAGCAAAAACACCGGTAATCCCGCATTGAGGGATTTTCCGGAAGTGGGAAGCAATTGCAGGTGGAGTCTGAAGCTGCACAGACGAGTTTGAGAGTGGAACCTTTACGTAAACTACCACGTGCCAGCTTCCGGAATCGAGAATGACGAATGACGGAATGATGCCGTGCAGCCCAGGCCCCCCCAGGTAACACACGCGCCTTCCCTCCAGGCCTCCAGAGCTCCAGAGTTCCAGGCTGAGGCGCAGCTTGGCGCGGCAGCCTGGCTGGCTGGCTGGCCGTGGGGGTGCGCATTCTGTTGCCACCACCATCACTGAACTCGTCGTGGTCGTTGTCAGCATCCTCATCAACACTGCCATTGCAGTTCTCGACGTACACAGACACTCTCACTCTACCACTATTACACTACTGCTCCTGTTTCCCATTTGGCATATCCTTCTAGTCTTTCTGCTTCGTTTCGGATCATCACACACATCATCACTTCCGCGCGCGTTTCTGTTACGACATCCACGACACACGATAGATTGATACACACTCTTCTCTTGCCTTCTCCTTCTTCCTCTCCTTTCTTGCCATTGATATACGACCCGCACTTTACACGATGAACAATTCCCTTTTGGCCATTCAGGTGAGCTACCCAAGTATCGTGTCTAGCTGACATTTCCAGAGCCAGTACTGGGCAGTCCGCGACTATCTCTCTCCCGTACGTGTACCTGACTGCGGTGCGCACTCACCATCAGGTCCTCCGTGAAAGCAAATTCAAGGAACACGGTCGTATTACTCCTGGTGCGTCGGGGAAGAGCTAACTTGAGCTAACTGTGCAGAGGAGTTCGTTGCGGCAGGAGACTTTCTCACTTTCAAGTTCCCGGTGTGGCAATGGTGAGCAGCACATTAGAGCTAGCGTGACACTCTCTGTTGGTTATCACCAAATGATGGCTTTCTTGCGATTCACCTCTCGCGATTCGCCGACGCTGACAGGAAGGGAGAAGGGAGATGCTTCGCGGGCACGCGACTTTCTGCCGCCCAACAAGCAGTACCTCATCACCAGAAATGGTACGTGGCCGGACACTGCCGATCATGCTCTGTCGCTATCTGCTAACATGGAACAGTGCCCTGTCTCCGCCGGGCGACTGCGATGAACTACACCGATGCAGACGAGGACGCGGAGAAGCTCCTTAGCTTCCTCGATGAAGCCGAGGAGGCCAAGCCTGACGACGAATGGGTGGCAACCCATCATGGACGACGTAGGTGTTTGGGTGGGAGGAGGCTGGTTGACGATCATGTTGGGCGGATTGAATTTCGCCTCTCCATCTTCATGGTGCTGACTTGTGCGCAGCAGAAACACGACCCGAAGCTATGTCTGAAATTCCCGATTCGCCTTCGCTCGCTGCCGCCGCCGAGGGACTGCATATTGGCGACGACGATGAGATTCCAGACATTGATGACATTCCCGACATGGACGAGGCTGCTGGGCTGGAGGAAGAGGAGGACGACGCGGCTGTGCGCCCGACGTGAGTGGATCCGAGCGCGACCAGCACCACATTGTCCCTCCCTGTAAGCTGAAACTGACGCTTGTAGCAATTCTTCCGCCAATCTCCTACAGGTGCGCACGTACGATTGCTACATTTCGTACGACAAGCACTACCAGACTCCGCGCTTTTGGCTCTTCGGCTACGACGAGAACAAGCGACCTCTAACGACCAAGGAGATCTTCCAGGACGTCCCTGCGGACCATGCGTTCAAAACAATGACCATGGAGGCGTTCCCGCACTCTGGCACACAGCTCGCATCTGTGCACCCGTGCAAGCACGCGAGCGTGATGAAGAAGTTCATCGACCGTATGGAAGCCGCGCAGGAGGAGGACTCGCGGTCGACGACCAACCCGGCTGCCAAGCGCCGCTGGCTGGGCGGCGTCATGCGCAAGGTGACTGGCGGCGACAAGGACAAGAAGGACGCGGCTGGCAAGGACGCGGCAGGCGAGGACGAGGAACCGAAGGGTGTGCAGGTCGACTTCTATCTCGTCATTTTCCTCAAGTTTATCGCAAGCATTGTGCCAACCATCGAGGTGGACAGCACGACTGCCATGTCGTTCTAAGTTGAGAGCCAAGGCCAAAGCGGAACAGAGATTGATGACGGAGAAGTCGTAATACCTAGGTGCATGAACGGGTTGTACATGTCACGACTAACGAGACTCGTTGGTTGGGTTGTGAGCTAATCCAATTCTGTCTCCAATGTCGAATTGTTGAGTAATTTAAGGCTAAAGCACAACCACTACCTCACCCGGACGACACACACAATAACAGTCGACGACGTGACACCCTGGACTAATTCCAGAACCCTGCCAGCAAACCATTTCCAATGTATTCTCTGGGCCTGCTCCTGCAGACCTAGCAGTTATCAGCCAGTTCGAGCCTCGTGGAAACCAAGTGACATACAACTTAACAATACCCAGAAATGGTTTTATAACTGCGGCCAGCGCCAGCTGCTCAAGTGCGCGAACACGCCTAGATGTCGTTCATTAATCACGAGGGTCAAAAGGCTTGAGCAGCGCGTTTTTGAACAGCCGCACAACCTTGGGTTCACTCGTCTCGAGCGCCTTCCTCTGTAGGCGGAGGAGCTCGCGGAGTTCTGGGTCGGGAGGCTCGACGCCCTCCTCATGCGTGGAAAGCGGAGTCGCGAAGCGCACGCGCGCACCCTTGTTCGACATCGCCTTGGCAAGCAGCGTCGTCGGCCTGCCTCGCGCGTTCTCCGGCGACGACGCCAGCCCCGACCACGAAGACGAGGGCGCGTCCTCCCCATCTTGCAGGTTCTTGTCAAGCCCGAGCTCCTTGCCGTGCGGCACGGGGATGTTTTCGATCCCGGCGCCGCTGTCCCTGCGTGTGCGTGCGAGGCGCGCGTAAACCGCCGCATTGGCGCGGATTGGCGCCGGGCGTACCCTGTTACTCCGCTTGATGCTCACGCTCTCCTTTACGCTCTTCCCGTCTCCGTGCCCGCCCTGTCCGCCGATCACAGGACTGGGGCTCAACCCCCGGATGGACACGGGGATCGACGCCTCGTCCCGCGGCGTGACGGTGGCGGTGCCGAACGTGCCGATTGACCACGTCGATGCCGTCGCGTCCCGCATTGTAATTGACAGGTTGATCGGCGACGGTGGCGGCGACGGCTCGAGCAATAGCGGGTGAGAGGACGTGCTGCGCGCCGACGACTGCGGCAGGCGAGGGACGACCGTGTGCGTCGACGACTGCGAGACGTACCGGCTCGCAGACCGGGGGGTGTAGTCCGAGACGTTGTTGCCGCGTAACGCGCTGAACCCGAGGTCCGGGCTGGCTGATGCGGCCTTCCCACGGATGGAGTCGTTGTCATCTGTATCTGAGCCGTCGCTCCAGTGGTGATGCGGGTCCGGGAAAATGCAACGGTGGTCACTCCGCCGGGCGGGATACTGATGCTGCGTGCTAGATTGCAGAGAGAGCGTGTCCGACGGCCGACGGATGGAATTCGCGTCCGTCGGCCGCGCGGGGTCAGATGTGGTGGTTATGACAGACTTGAGGGACTGGTAATCGGCTATGGAAGTGCTCGCATTGTGGACGGGCCGGCGCGGCGGTGGCGGAAGCGGAGAGTGGACAGAAGCAGGCGACCGGGGCGTAGGGGACAGGCGCCACTCTTTCTCATGGACAGGGCAGGGATACTGGGCAAAGTACTCGTCACGGTGGGGCGGGATGTCGAGGTCCGCCAGGCGGGGGCGTGCGTCGAGGTGGAGCGGGGGTTCGGCTGTGGGCCCGTGCGCGTGAGTGAGGTGCGATGCGTCGGTGGGTGTCACGGGTGTCGATTCGGGACTCGCGGGACCCCGCGCCGGCGCGCGGCGGACGCGCAGACTCTGGGGGCTTGTCGGGCGAGACGGCCGGTTAGTGGCAGTTGGGTCGTCCTCGGAGGAGCGCGGGGTCGGGAATGATTCGGTGGAGTCGGACATGCCCATTGGGGGGTGCATGTCGACGACGGAGACCACTGCGGAGCAGGAAGGAGTTAGGACGGGGGGCGGGTCCAGATAGTACAGAGTTCGTTTGCGACCCCGAGGGAGTCCCCGTTTTGGTCGCGTTGGCACTTGTATTGAGTACATGGAGTCACTTGCGGTACTGGCGATTAGCGCCACAATGGTGGCAACGGTTTGCGACCACCGGAGCCAGCACCCCGTCGAGAGAGGGTGAGGTGCTCGCCGAGGGCGGTACAGGTCCCACTTGGCAATGTTATCGATCCCGGTCGCCAACGACGCAGCCGGAAGGGTCAACGAGGTCGGGGGTCGGAGAGTTGGACGTGGCGAAGGTGAGAGTGTGAATCAGGATTCGGGTTTCGTTGTACTGCACGTTCGATTCCTTTGCCTGCCTTCGGTTTGTTCGGCGCGCGAGGTGGCTCCTTCGTTGTTGGTGCTGTTGTCGTCGTTAGTGGTGTTGTCGCCAATGCTGGAGATGCCGCGCGTCCATTCCAAGGCAATGGCAAAGTTGAAGTCTAGTAGTTCGAGTAAGATGGGAGTGCGTCGGTGAGAGATGTAAGCTCTATGAGGAACTACGGTCTCACAAGACGGTACCGTTGGCTGGTCTAAAGGCGACCAGCATCTACAGTACGCTGCAGATCAGAACCGGTCCGCAGGCCGCAAACGAGGCATTGGAGACGTCGCGACAGGAGAGTCACCAGCAGCCTGAAATGAGCTGAGGCAGCTGAATACAGGATCTAGGACTACATGAATCACCTGCTACTCGAGCGCGCAACGTAACCTACATACATACATAGCGCCCTGACCTGCGATACGCCGAGGCACGACGTCTTCTGAGGGCTGAGCGGCCCTGTCTCTTTCTTGCCGCATGTCGGAACAGCTGGGGTCAGGCGGGAGGCTACGACCCGCCTTGGTCGCGTTCCTCTGTGGGTGGGTTCTGAGCGCTGCAACAGAACAGAGTCTTGACACGGGCGAGCGATCCGGGATCCCAAGCGGACGGCGCCTGGCGTGTTGTGGATAGTCTGGAGCCTGTTCGCGGGTCTGCAGTATGCGGAATGCACAGGGTGACCAAGGTGGGAGTAATAACGCGGGCAGAGAGGCACAGCGCGCACAGATACAGTATGTACACGCCCCCAGTGCGACATACGCAAAGCACATTCTACCTGGCCCACTATACTGGTATTCCTGTTGCCATTCATGTCTCTCGCATCGCACTGTTCTGGGCTTTATAAATTCTTTCTGGGATCTGGACAATTGGTTTCGTGTCCTCACCATGGGCCAATAAAGAGGTTCGTGGGCTGGACGGGCCGCGGCGCGACACACACCTTGAATACTTTGACATACCTAGGACGCGTGCGTGCAAAATGCCCACATACGCATAAGTTGTGCAAGCTCGTGAAGGTGAGACAGTGGTGACGGGCGGCGCACACGGGCCACAGGGTCCGCTCGCACCCCGCAGGCAGGTCCCATTTGTGGGTTTTTGTGGATTCTTGTTGGTTCTTGTGGGTTTCTTGTGGGTTCTAATCATGGGGCAAGGGATCGATTCATCCAGCAGCGAAATTATGAATAGAGACGAGTGTGTCAGCATTCACTGGCCGCGTTCCATGATTCCGTGCAGTGTGAAGAGGTATTCGAGGGGTAAAGGAATCCAGCGGTTGCCGAAACGGAGCGATCTCACTAAACATTCGGATCATTCTCCGACTGCTTCTACATCTCTGCAGTCCAGTACTCGGTTCTGTCATGTGCGTTCCGCAATTCCGCGACTACCTCTCCGCCGCGGCAGACGGCCCGTCGGAGAAGCAATTCCTCGTTCGCCCCAGGAATTTAGGGAGCCAGGAGGAAGCATGCAATCCGCGTGCCCGTCCCAGAACGGCCTGTAGAGTAAGCCAGCTCGACTGCCAGAATCACAATTCTGGTCGAATATCATGCTCACGAGTGCTGGCAAGCGGAACCCGAAGCGGACAGATAAAGATATGTATGGCTGCATTCCACGGCCAGGTAGACTCGTGTATTCTGCCCCTATACCATATCGCTTTTCCTAGTCTGGTTCATGAACTGCGGAATGTCTGGTCTTGTGTATCGTGTATGTAGCCTTTGCGCACGGCAAGCCGCTTGCGTGGGAGGCGTGTAGTTACTCAAACCTGAGGGCCACATCTACTGTTCTTGCATTACCTGGGCCGCGACCACAGCCACGTCGCGCACCCCTTATCAACACCCTGTGCTCTCCAGAATTCATGTTCCCAGGCTCGCAGTGTACGAGCCAGTTGAACCCACCCTGTAGTCGGGAACACGAAAATAAAACTGACTTGTACACCACGACCCCGTCTCCCAGGTTCCGCCCCCCCCCCCCGGGCTATCCCGCAATCCGCCGTCTCTTCGCTGTCCCCCTTCTATATCAGAGCTGAAGCGGGTAGGTCTGCGGTCGCACTACGATCGTTACAGCATCTTGGTCATGGTCTCAAAGAACAGCACATTCTCGAGCGTAAATGAGCTCAGAGCAATGATTAGTACATTGCTGACATAGCTGCGTTGTGCCGACATTGGGGAGTCAGCCACGGTTATGGTTAATGGTCAATGATCACTCGAGTTTCGAACCTTAACATTTGTTTCACAGCCCTCGGTGACTAATACCGTCGCGATTAGTGACTACCGGGACAATTCCAGTACCCCAAGAGGGCCAATTGTCCCCAGAGAACTGACACTCGCCGTTCAACTCGGGGACCTGCTATACCTGTATACTGGGTGCAGCGCGTGATGGTTGAGAGGCTCAAGATGCCAAGACGAACACCTTTAGTGCTTCTGCCGGGGTGGCCTGGACTCGAGGGTCACCGCTTACAGGGTTCACACTGCGATCTCAGAGCTCAAACGGCGCGGCGGTCCTGTCATCATGTCACAGGCATGATATGAGCTCTTCTCAGCTCCGCTGTTCGATAGGGTTTAGAGCTCGGCGAGATGACATTGCCCGGCGTGAATCCCTGGCAGTAGGCATTTGTTGTGCCTCAGAGGGCACCGAGGGGTGATCGGGTTCCCCGCGTGCACTACTGAGCACTGCACCCGCCATGGTCACTTCTCCATCGCCGAGAGATCTCGCGCGCCGAGATCATGCAGCGCCTCGGGATCAGAACGCAGCTCGGCGGCCAAGAGCATAGCTGGCCAATACGGTGGGCTTGTTGGCGCCCGAGATGGCCGAGATTCAGATCCGAGACACTGCTGTTGGTGGGAGCAGAGCCTACCCCGCACAGGTTCACCTTGTGTGACCGCGGTGCATACTCGATCACACTTTGCACCGCTTTGCCGCCAAGAGGTCTCTGGTAGGCTGGCCAGCACCGGTGCGCGATGCATAGGCACTGCTGGACTACGGGAGGACAGGCCGTTCTGCATCAAGCATACACCTGATGTGTAATGCCTGCGAACTCACGTTCGTTGCCTTGTCACATAATGAAACTGCAATCGGACGCGTTTCACACACGCACACTGTGTGCCACGGACAGATCGAAAACGACCCTTTGGCGACGTCAAGTGTCCACGACCTCATCGATATATAAACACCACTGCGCCGCGCATGTTCCTATCCCCAACATCTTCTACAACAACTCGGAGCCCGGCGCTTCGTCCCTACTTTACTTTCGTTTCGTTCATTCATTCCTTCAACGTTCGACACGTTTACAGTACTTGACGTACTCACCCCCGACTCCCCATTCCTTACCTCCAGGCTCACGATGCTCACCAAGACCGTCCTCATCTCACTGATGCTCCTGCTGGCAGGAGTCACTGACGCCGCGCCCGCGCAGGCGCCCAACGGCCAGCTCACCCGGCGATGCGTCAAGAAGGCCCCGGCTGGTAACCCCAGCCCTCCCGACGTCCCGCCCCCAGTCAACGCCCAGCCAGTCCAGTCTCAGCAGCCGGCTCCTGCTCAGGCCGTGCCAAAGCCTCCGGCCGACAACAACGCCCCGCCCGCTAACAACGCCCCGCCGCCCCCGCCAGCCAACAACGCCCCCCCTTCCCCGGACGCGGCCAAGAAGGAGGAGCCTAAGAAGGTGGATCCCCCCAAGGATGGAGGCGACATCAAGGACAACAAGGCCGGAACGGTTCAGGTCGGCAATCAGAATCCACCCAACGGCGGGAATCAGGCGCCAGCTCCTGGTGGGGCGCCTGGGACCAACTTTAAGCGTGGCTTCTCGTTCCCCGCGCAGGAGCAGGACGCGGCGCCGCTAAAGCAGTTCTTTGAGAACGGCTCCAAGCTCTCGTGGCACTACAACTGGTCCAAGGACTACAAGTGGATGAAGAATTCCGAGGGCATTGGCGGCGAGTTCCTCCCGATGGTGTGGGGACCCAACTCGCTGTACGAGGGCACAAACGAGGGCGCGGACCCCAAGACGCTGTTCCCGAAAGACGCCAAGATTATTATGGGCTTCAACGAGCCAGACAACCATAACCCGGACACTGGGTCGGGTATGGAGGTCGGGCGCGCCGTCGAGCTCTGGAAGAAGATGTTCGACGCAGGCCGGGCAGGCAACCCCAACGTCGAGTTTGCGTCACCGGGCATGATGAACGACAAGAACTGGCTGCGGCAGTTCTTCGAGGGCATCTGTCCCGGCGGGCTCAAGGGTTGCAACTACGCGCCGCAGTATCTGGCGGTGCACGACTATGTCCCCGACGCGCAGACATTCATCAAGAACATCGAGGGGTGGCGCAAAGACTTCCCGGATCTGCCAATGATCGTCACCGAGTTTGCGTGCGCCAACTTTGGCCAGGGCGAGCAGCCCGACGACGCCAAGGTTAATGCATACATGGACGAGGTTATCCCGTGGCTCGACAAGACCGAGTACATCTACCGCTACGCGTGGTTCACGGCCACCCGCGACCCGAAGAAGATGTACGGCGTGTCGAAACCCAACAGTCTCCTCAACGAGCAAGGCCAGATTACCGACCTCGGGAAGAAGTACATGAGCATGTAGACGGGAACTGCAGCACCATCACCGTAGACGACATAGAGAGTGGATCATGCATGATATACGCTAAAATGAAGTGCGCTCGATAGCTCACAAAGGTGAGGCAGCAAGCACAGCTTTGAGTCTAGGGGTGAGGTTGCACAGCTGTGCCAGAAGATCGAGAAGCAAGTTGTGAGGCAGTGAGGCGCATGCCAGTTTCCTCCCATCGGTGCCAAGAACCTTCCTCCGCGACCGCACCGTCCCCGCATATCGGATGCCCCGGCCACGGTCATGCACCTCGGTCACGCCCCATGGTCACGATCCGAATACCATCGCTATGGGCGACCCGCGTGGTCACGGCATGCAGTCGGCACTCACCTCGGCGGCGTATATAAGCCCTACCCACACGCTAATGCCCAGTAGTCTCATTTCTAGCCTCCATCTCCCCGCTATCGCTCATCGCTGCGCGCTGTGCGTTCTGAATCGTCTTGTCTGATTATCGCTATCACGGATCAACAAATCTCCTCTAGCGGCGGTCACCGCCGCTTTTTTGCACCCCGGCCGATCTGTCGATCACCCACTACCCTTTTTCCTTTTCCAGAGTTTTGCCCCTGTGAATCCCTTTTAGAGGATCGGCCAAATCAGCACGATCAGCGCGGATAAGCATACGCCCTTTGGAGGATCGGCAGACCATGGTCGGCGATAGGGATCCTCGGGAGGCCGAGTGGACTCTAGAGTCGAGATTGCGGGGTGGATTCACCATAGTTCCGACTCTTGTCCACTGTTCATCGCACCGCGGCAAGTCAGCAAAAGTCAGCAGTTGAGCGGTCAGCGTCAGTGTCAGTCGCCAGCACCGCAGCCAAAGTAGAGATAGAAACCTTTACATCCTCTTCTGACCTAGACACTGAGACGAAACAACCTACTCTACCAAACCCCCTATAAAAACCCGGAGACTGACCGTAGACTGCTGTAGTGCGCTATTTTGACAACTGAACCACAGGACCTAGATTTACTTCCAGAGGTCGAGGACGGCACGGCCGACGAGCTGGCCCTTGACCATGCGGTCGTAGATGTTCTCGAGCTTGTCGAAGGGCTCGACCGAGATGGGGCAGGTGACGTGGCCGTCGGCGACGATCTGGAGGGCCTCGTTGGCGTCGAGGCGGTTGCCGACGTACGACGAGGTGAGGGTCTTGTTGTGAAGGACGGTGAAGAAGACGTCGGCCTTGACGAAGGCGCCGGCGGGGGGAAGACCGACAGCGACGACAGTACCAGCGGGGCGGATGTACTCCATGGCAATCTCGTAAGCCTCGGGCTTGGGCGAGGTGATGATGGCGGCGTGGGGGCCGAGTCCGTCGGGGGTAGCCTTCTTGACGGCGGCGACAATGTCGTCAACCTCCTTGAAGTCGATAAAGGCGGCGGCGCCGTACTTCTCGCAAAGCTTCTTCTTCTCCTCACCCGAGTCGATGGCAATGGTCTGGAGACCCATGTAGCGGGCGTACTGGAGGGCGAGCGATCCAAGACCACCACCGGCACCGGGGATGCAGACGATCTGTCCGGGGCGGGTGCGCGAGTTCTTGAGGGCCTTGTAGACGGTCACACCGGCGCAGAGAATAGGGGCAGCCTCGGCCATGTCGAGGTTGTCGGGGATCCTGGTGAGCTGCGAGGTGTAGGCCGGGCAGCTGGGGTGACGTCAGCGGCTGCATACAATGAAAGATGGCGATATGAGGCACATGAGACACCCCCGAGGGTATCCTGAGGCGCTGAGGGGTGTCGCTGAACATTCTCATTGTGCCGAGTTATTTGTACTCACTACTGCATGAAGGAGCCCTGGGCGTTGATGCCGGAGCACTTAGCCTCGAGACAGAGGGGCTCGTTGCCAGCAAGGCAGAAGTCGCACTGGTTGCACGAGGTGGCGATCCACTTGATGCCGACGCGGTCACCGACCTTGAACTTGGAGTTGGGGTCGTTGATGGCGACAATGACACCAGAGCCCTCGTGGCCGGCAATGCAGGGGCGCTCGGGGTGAACGGGCCACTCGTCCTTGATGACGTGAAGGTCGGTCTTGATCGTGAGCTGGAGAACAAAAGAACAGCTGGCAAGCGACTTACGTGGCAGACACCCGAGTAGAGGACCTTGACGAGGGCACGACCGGCCTCGAGCTCGTCGGGCTGGACGACGGGAATGTCCTTGATCTTGAAGCCCGTGGCGTCGTCCGAGACGGCAGCACGCTGGGTCTTGGGGATCTGCTCCTTGGCGGTCATTGTGATGGCTGTGTGGGGTGTTGGTGGGGGTGTGTAGGAGAGAGAGTAGAGAGGCGAGGCTGTTGGTTGTGGTTTGAAAGAGACTCGACGCTGCCCCTCTTTATAGCTTTCTGATGTGAGCCCCATGGTACTGGGAAGATCTCGTCGGCATGATACACAGCACTGGTGGCGCCCGCCCCACATCCCCAACTTCCGAACTCTATTCACCACGCCCCGCGATAAGGAGGAGAGCTGCAACCCTTGCCTGGGGGCTGGCTGTGTGCGAAACAGCACTGAATCACTGCGCGCTGTGGTTGGGCCACAGTCCGAGCCAAAGCGCCAGAGCCGCGTCCGGGGCCCTTCCACAGCCGCCTCGATGCAGCCTCCCCGGCCCCTTGGTGACAGCGACTGACCATCGATCAAGTGTCGTGTGCGCGTGCCTTGTTCCTCAGCTACGCTTGCCGCGTTGCCCGAGAACTACCGAGTGCAGGTGTCTCTCGGGGACAGTATCGGGGCCTCGGGCGTCGGTGCGTCTCCATCTCGGAAGGGACACCGGCTCTCGTATGTGTCGCTGGTGCCGCGGCAAATCAGATTGCGAGCCTGATAGCCGGAACATGAGATGATGGAACCCGACACCCGGAAGCAGGCCCCGCAAAGTGGAGCGCTGTGTAGCACGCTAGATGGTGATGGAAGAGGGAGGCCCCAGGCTTGGCATTGCTTCGTGTTAATGGCCCGCAGGGCGAGATTACGACCCAGCAGGCCAGTGGCCTGGGGGTAGGCAATCCCGAGAGGCGCTCGTGGTAGGTGATCTCCCCCATGTCGGCATCTAGAACCACTTTGGATCGTGGTCCTGAAGCGATGGGATCAATGGAAGAAACTGCCTTGGGCCCTAGACCCCCTCGCCTTCCTCGAGCAACGTCCGCTTCCCTCCCCTTAGACGAGGTGCAGCGTCTCGGGTGAAGTTAGGGTTGCTCAGACAGTGAGGCTCCCGACTTCAAGCTCCCAGCACCAGCTCCAGAAAGTGCACGGCGCCTGCGGTCCTCTGCTGCCATCTCTCCTTCCCCACCCTCGCATCTCGTCACACAGTCCTCCCCCCCCTCCTCTCTTTTCTTTCGAACATGAGATGCCGCGAGTTTATCCCGAGATTATTCATACACCCATGGCAATTACAGATCTATGCACACGTGACATCGGCTATCAGCTACTACCGGGGACATCCAGGCTGCTGCTGTAGAGGTGTTTCGATGGGCTCCGAGATTGCTTTTTTTCTTGTGGGGATGTGAACCAACTGGAAACAAGCAACATCCGTAACCAGCAACGCAAGCTATATGCAGCAACCAAACACGATCAGAGGATCAGGATCAATGATGATGCAGGCAGACATTGAGATTCAGGGGCAGACCTCCTCACAGCAACAGCCAATCACTCGCCGCTGTCGCGCACTACGGCCCCTCGGGTCCGAGCCCCCCGAGCGAACGTACCCAAAAGTGGGAAGTGTACCAGACGAAGAGCGTTTAGCGCCCGATCACTGGCGGCGCTCGCGCGCTCCACCCCCCCTCTCGCCATTGCTCAACCGCCAGCCCCATGCCCCCTCGGATGCTCGGAACAACGCCCCGTGTGTAGTGAAGAGCAGGGGAGTGGGGGATGGGGATGCAGGGCCCTAAAGTGTGGACGCAACTGATCTGCGACGCTTTGGCATTCATCGCCATCCCGCAGCCGTTGCGGACGGCTCGTTCATAGTCGTTCACTGGCCATCACAATGTACACCCTCACCTCCACATGGCCGGATTTGTATTCCAGCGCATCATTCGGAGTCGCGAGTTGCGCGTTCAGTTCCTACTGGACCATACTGAGCAGAGGGCGGGCGATGGAGCACGAATAGCAGCAGGTAGTTACCACTACGTGTCCCCAGGCAAAGACACAGACAAACGTGCACATAGACCACAGCACACTGGGGATGGAGCGCGAGTGCACTCTAGTCCGTGCTCCTGCGAGTTGGCCATTGTCTCTCGCCTTGGTGGCTGGTGTCCACCCTCGAGCTCATTCACTCAGCTCAACACCCAACGTTGCAACACATTGTCCACAGTCCTGCATCCCATCAAATGGCCGGCGGCCAAACCTCGCACGCCTGTTCCCAGCGCACGGTGGATCACTCGCGATCTACATGTCTACAGGCCTGTGGCCTGTGGTCTTCCGTGTCGGATGGCTCTGCGCCATGCCTTGGCACTGATCGAGGCGGAACCGCCTTCCGACGCTCGCTTAGACCTCGCTGCCTCCGGCCCGTCGTTCCGGCAGCGCAGCATGCATAGAGAGCAAGTACCAAGCAGTACCTCGCCGCAAGCACTTCCGCAGCTCAGGACACCGGAGTGATGCGGAACGCGAATCGGCAACCAAGCTCGATGCTGATTGGACAAAACCTTGTTCACCCTGTTCCTGTTGCGCTCGCTTGCAATCTGGGTGGGGGAGAGTGCAGAGTGTGGTTGATTGCTTGATTGTTACATCAAGGCATCGGAAGTCAGCTGATGTGTCCCAGCGAGCCGGCTACATGCATCCGAGCAGCATCACATCTGCCGCAACTCAAACCGGACCACACAAGCTCGAGAAGTCGTAAAACGATGGATCGTAACGATGCACATCACGGCCATTCGCCGGTGCCTTGGCGAGCTGAGCGAGGCTGCAGATCAAGCTTGATCTTTATCGCGTCAAGATCAGAAAAGTTGGGGGGTGGGGTCCCGTCGAGCCCCGCACCCCCACTTCGTCTTCCCAACTCTATCACAACAACATAGCACAGGATGGCAAAGCATAGCATAGCGCACAGCGCACAGTGTGCACGACCTGTGTGGCGATGAACACCGCGCGAGGCGTGCCCGGCAGCGGGGCACAGGCTCCCCGCACTGTCCCCTCCAACACGGCACACAGGCGACCCCGCGTCGGCGAGCTAGAGCCTCGTACGGGAGCTCGTGAGCTGGGTGAGTCCATTGTTCTTTGTTCGTACCATTGTCACCCGTACCGTGCGCGGCACACGCCATGGAATCGCCCGTGCGGCTGCCTTTGATTATTGCGCGCGTGTGGTGCATTGGTGGTGGCTTTGTGCCAGTGCCAAGCGTTGGCGTCTTATCATCGCAATGGCGGCGGTCACCGCCGCCATGGCGCATCTGATAGCGATAAAGAAAAAGTCGACACGCTCTGGGCATCTTGCATCGGGATGTTCAGTTCGGGAGTCTGATACGCAGATCCAGACGGACCGGCACTGATACGGGTACGCGAGACGCGGTCCCTTACCCACCGCCCGCTGGTAGGTGGGCGACACAAACACTCATCAGTCCGCCTTCCCACAGTGGCGGCTGGGTCTTGCCATCTCTGGTGCGACGAGGGCCGACTCCCTCAGACGCGTTTGACTGTCTTTTCGCGATCTCGCTCTCGACCAGTCGGCCCATGCCCAAGTCTCGTCGTCGGCGGTTTGTCCAGATGAACCGGCACGATGCCGAGGCGGGCTTGCGCAATTGCAAAGGCGTGATACCAGCTGCGGATCAGTACGGCGACGGGCCGTGCTCGAGGAACAAAGGCCAGCATCTCCTCCTTCCCTAGCTGGCGCCCTCTCCCTCCCTGCCCCTCCACATATGAAGCGGCGAACGCGATCTCGGTGCCGCAGCTGGCAACAATGCGGAACACCGTTGTTGTGATCACCTTTACGCGGGACGGGCATGGAGATGAGGCCTCACTCGCTGCTGCGTTAAGAGTGAGGAGGTTGGTGTGGCGGGGTCGACGTCCACCGTACGAGCCCCCGTTCGGGAAGAATCTCGCACACCTCGCCTCAGCATCATGCTCCCCATCAACCTTGGATGGAATACTGAGGAAAACCACGAGCGCGGGTGTACCCTCAGCATCGACCTTGTCGTGGAGTGCCACGCCGGCAGGCCCGTGCGGACGCGCGTTGCGTGAGAAGCCAAGGAGACGTCCTCGGCACTACGTCAGTCGTGAGTGGGCTCACTCTTCTGTCACAAGCTTACGCCCTCCAGCACTCTTGCGCTCTAGTTCCTCGAGCTCATGTGCGTGCTCCGTGAGACGTCGGGACCTAAACGTGCACGACCGACCAAGCGTGGAGGTGGTACATACGTGTGGACCTCCCTGCGCCCTGCAAGGACGAGCTAACTACTGGCCGTTGTCGATAACGCACGCCCGGCTGTGCCGGGTAGAAACGAAATTCAGTCGCGCCACTGCCAAGTTAGTAAAGCTCACACTCTGTTGGCCATCTCACCAGGCACACGCACGGTCACGTTCGGTCTGACAGTCTGTTTCACATAGGAGAACGTGCATTCACTCGTCAATCTCCGCGACTCTAGACAGATACCCTGCTGTGCCGCAGGAGGCCGTGATTCTGAGGTCCAATTCAACGACGTCATGGTGAGAGGGGGTGAGTTGGTACGGACCTGCTCATCTCTCGAACGTTCTATGCGCCCTGCATACACAAGATGCACGATGGCCTACACGGATATTCCTGGACTCCAGCGGCCCACCAACCGGATAGAGAGGGCATGTCTCACTCGTCGTGCGGCATGGGGGACTCTTGCTCCCACGCCACGGCATGCGGACATGCAGCAGCACAATTGGGACATGGGATAGGTGGCACTCAATTGGACACGGTATGTCACAGCTTTGATCACGAAGAGCAGCATCGGGCGCGGTCGCTGTTCACTGGTGGCGAAGGGCCCTGACTGCGGTACCGGATGATGGCCTCATCTCGCGGCTCTTCGGTGGCCACTGTGGCCGGAGCAAGTTGTTACGTTGCGGCCTCACCGGCGATTCAGTTCAATCAATCAGTGCCGTGCCGGAGTCAGGGAACATCACATGGCCCGCGGCGAGTGAGGTATCCCCAGATCGTGAAAGATGAGCTCCCGTCTATATTATCAGTACTGTCCCCATGTGATACCTCATGACATGACCATGTACATGCTGCCGACCGATGACACGCAATGCTCCCATGCACTAGTTGACCCCAAAGTCCATCTCAAAGTGCGCGTGAATACGCTCCTTGACGCGGTCGTCGCCCTCCTTGGAGTGCGCGTACAGGCCCTGGCCCGACTTGGCGCCGAGCTCGCCCTTCTCGACGCGGGAGGTAATCGCGGCCGGCGGCGCGGTATCATTTGCGAGGAGAGGGAACAGCTGCGTGGTCACCGCTTTCCAGATATCCAGCCCGCCGAGGTCCGTGACCATCATCGGGCCGGCTGCGGCCCAGCGCGCCCCAAGCCCGGCGCGCACAACCATATCAATGTCCTCGAATGTCGCGACGCCTTCGGCGACGAGCGAAAACGCCTCGCGGAGAAGCGCGGCCTGCAGGCGGTTCGCGACGAAGCCGGGCACCTCGCGGGCGAGGACGACGGGGAGCTTTCCCGCGGAGCGGAGAACAGTGTCGAGCTTCTCCAGCACGTCGGGCGCGGTCGCAGGGCAGGGAACAAGCTCGACGAGGGGCACAATGCGCGGCGGGTTGAAGAAGTGTGCGACGGCAAAGCGCGAGGGGTCGGTCACGCCGTCGGCGAGCGCGGTGGGAGGGAGGGAGGACGTGTTGCTCGCGATGATTGCCTTAGGGTTGAGACGCGACACCTCGGCGTAGACTGCGTGCTTCTCGGCCAGATCTTCGGCGATGGCCTCAAACACGATATCGACACCGGTGACGGTCGGCGCGAGGTCGCCGTACGCCGCGAGCAGGCCCGTGCCGACGGGTTCCGAGGAGGCGGCGACGCCCGCGGCGACGGCGGGGATCTTGTCCCACAGGTTCACGTCGTGGCCCGCGTCGGCGAGGAGCGTCGCGATGCCGGAGCCCATCTGCCCGGCGCCGAGGACGGCGATGCGGAGATGTTCGGGAGCCATGGTGAATGGGAAGAATGGAGAGATGGAACTCGTGGCGAAGTCACATTCATCTTGTTGTCCTAGTCCGCAGGTTCGCACACCATGCAATACGTCATGGGAGACTGAGCGTCCGTTGGTGAACCCCCCGAGACACTCTCCAGTTCACCGTCCAAGTTGTCGCTCTTTATCCCCATGACAACAGCCATTACTACATCTTGCCTTTCATCTCTCACCTCCAAGCAGCTCAATTCTCGAATGCGTGACTCTTTTATTTACCCAAGAACACAATATCATATCATAAAACACTTATAAACTTATCATACCGATGCAGGACTCGGCACTGTACTAACATATCTAACCCGTGTAGATCTACACCTTGTCGACCTTCTCGACCACCAAGACGTCGCCGTCGAGCTTGTGGTCCGACCCGGCGACCGAGTTGCGGTCAATGTCCTCGACGACATCGACATTGGCGCTGCGCGCGAACACGGTGACCTGGCGCCCGGTGCTGTTCCAGACCCAGAACGACCAGACGCAAATGTACAGGAAGCAGGGCACGACGAGGAAGAAGGACACACGGGTGTTCCACTTGTCTGCGATGGCGGCCTGCGCGGGAGGGAAGACGGCACCGCCCGAGACGCCCATCACGACCAGTGCACTTGCGCGGCGGGTGTTGTGGCCCAATCCAGAAGTGGCGAGCACGAAAATGGTCGGGTACATGATACTCTCAAACCACATGATGAGCATGATCATGGCAACACCGCCGGTACCGTGGAGCGTGGCGATGAGGACACCAATGACGACACAGATGGCCGAGTAGATGAAGAGGAGGACGGGCGCGGTGAAGACGGAGAGGAGGGCGGCGCCGAAGAACCGGCCGACGGTGAAGAGGATGAGGGCGTACGAGAGGAGCTCGGAGCCGCGTGCGTCGTTGATGCCAGCGTTCTGGTGCGTGTAGTTGAGGAAGAGGGCGCCGATGGTGACCTGTGCGCCGACGTACATGAACTGCGCGAGGGCACCGGTAAGGGCGCGCGTCTCCTTCCACAGCGGCTTGGCCGGGGCATGAGAAGGTGCCTGGTCCTCAAGCGCGTCCTCGGACACCTCCGGAAGCTTGGTGAAGATGAATGCAAGAGCCAGGAGGACGCCCATGCCCGAGACGGCGAGGTAGACCCACTGCACGTTTGTGAGGTCGGTCGAGTTTGCGTCGGCGAAGAAGTACTTTGAGGCGATGAGGGGACCGCAGAAGCTTGCGACACCGTTGAACGCCTGGGAGAACTGGAGACGGAAGCTCGCGACGCGCGTCGGCGGCATGACAGTCACGTAGGAGTTTGCGGCGATTTCGAGGGACGCGAGGCCGCAAGCAATGATACCGGTGCACACGACGAAGCCGCCGAAAATCGCCTTGTTGTTCGCATTCGCCTTCATCGACATCCTGGCGACAGGCCAGAAGAGGATAGCGCCGAGAGAGTAGAGCGCGAGACCCATGAGAATCGTCGTCTTGTATCCCCGCCGGCGGAGGACCTCACCCGCCACGGGCGAGAATGCAAAGTAGCCGATACCGAAGTAGGCTGCCTGGAGACCGGTGGACTCTGCGATCGTCACATGCAGGACGTGCTGGACCTTCTTGTTGAGCACATCGAGGAGACCGTAGGCGAAGCCCCAGAGGAAGAACAGTGAGGTAACAAGGATGAATGCCCACACTGTGAAGCGTCAGCGCAGCTCGAGATGGAGAAAGTAGGGTGGCGGTGCCACACCTTGTAGGTTGTGGCAAGAGGCTCATGCCCAAGGCCACAAGATTAGGGCTATGACTCACAGTACTGGCGCGGGAAAAGACCAGTCTTGAACGGGTTGCCCGAGAGGGGCTCAGCGGATCCACCGGCCATAGTGTATGGGACAGTCGAGAAAAACGGCCGAGTCGGAAAGTGCGATCAGAAAGATCAAGTGAAGCCGCGGTGGTCGGGATGGGTTGAGATCGCGGTCGTGGGTCGTGTTTGTGACTGGTCAAAAACTTGAGCTTAGAAATTCAGGACTCGTCGAAGTGCGGGGTGTGGGGAACAACAACACATTCTTTCTTCTGTCTTCTTATATCCCCCCGGGGCTCAACGATCTACATCTACTTCCCAGAGTTTCTCCTTTTCTAAACTTTACTGACCGCAACAATTGGTCTCGCGATGTTGTGCCGTGGAGAAGTGACCGAGATCGACACTGACCGGACCGGCGGCACCGACCGCTGGCGGGGCCACTACTCACAGTGGGGGCACAGGCACGCTAGCGCGCGCTAGCATCGGAGCGCGTGAGTTAAGAGTACGCGTTCTGCACGCGCACGCTTATCTCGCGGCTGCTGGCGCTATTGGCTGCGGCCGGTGTGGAGTGTGGTTTGGCAGGTTTGCAGATCACGGTTCAGGTCCGCTCACCTCAGTTCAGTCCCAGGGGGGGCCAGGACAGATGGGTCGGAAGCGGCTACTGACGGTAGGCAAGCTCACAGATCACAGACAGCTGACAGCCGTGCAGGCGCGCAGGCACCGGCTGGCCACGGGGGCGGGAAACAGAATTGGAATACGGGCAGGAATGCCAGGCACGCTCCCCACCGGAGAGATTGTGACGACATTTGGCATTGTACGGGCTCGGTGGCCCGCCGACATCGACCGGGGACCCACCGAGTAGACCCACCAAGTAGACCCACCGATGCCACCGAGTGGACCAAAGTCCAGAACTACCGTTCCTTGCCCTGTAGATCATATCACATGCCTGCAGTAGTTCAATGCTTACATGCCGTAGCGTTCTCAGCAAGGTGGCATTCCGCTCGACGGCGACCTCGCTTGCGATAGCCGCGGCAGGATGGACGCCGAGATCGGCGTCTTGTCTCCATTCTTACAGGATAACGGACTGGAAAACGACACAAGGGCCGGCGGTAAGCAATGGGAATGGACGGGGTGAGTGATATTCCGAGGACGTGGGGGGCCGAGGACGCCGATACCGATGTCGGTGTAAAGTCGGACGCGCTGGCGCCACCACAACCGTGACGGGCCGTTGTCTGTCGCACGATGACATCTGCGGCGCACACCACCACACTGCAAACTCGGCTGGAACGCAAGCACGTTATCACCCCAACCGCTCTGAACTGGGGAATGCGGTCTCGACTGTCCGACGAGCCGCAGAGGAGTCCCGCATCCCGACTGCCCGTGGAGACTCCGAGTACGGAACTTTCTTGGGATTGACACTTGAGAGTTCTATCTCAGGGCGGTAGTCTGACGTGGTGCGTGGAAGAGTGACTGGACCGTGTCCAGACTCTTCTCAGTGTCGTTCCGATATCCTATCAGGAACAGCTGAACGACGGTATGGCGCATCTGATGTAGCCATGGGAGTCCGCAACCTTCACACGGACTGCATAGTCGCTCAGCATTGGTCGCTCGCGGGGAGCTCCACCCTCTGCACTATTCACAATGTGCCACCAAGAAGAATGCTCAGACGCGGACTGCTTTGTTCATGTTTTTCAAGGTAGGCGACCATCGCCTCACGAGCTCGAGAGAGCAAACATGCCATTGGTTCCCCTGCAGGAGACCACGGTGACTGTCGTGGCAGCCTCAAGAGTCGCTGATTTCAGCATGAGCGCTCGCAAAGAGCGCTCGCAAAATACAACGACTCGGACAGCAAGCGCCGAGGCACCAAATGAAATCAGCGTTGGTCACAGGACGCCCGAAAGCGAAGAAAAACTAGATATGAGTCTGAAGAACCCCAAATCAACACTGTGGACGC
The DNA here is from genome assembly GCA_025531455.1 of Apiotrichum sp. Y4204. Lineage (NCBI taxonomy): Eukaryota > Fungi > Basidiomycota > Tremellomycetes > Trichosporonales > Trichosporonaceae > Apiotrichum > Apiotrichum sp. Y4204. The sequence goes on along the minus strand of JAMYHL010000044.1, from coordinate 331,347 downwards.
GCTGCGGATCCCTGGCTAGAATTGTGACATAGATTTGTATTTTATTATTCTCTCTGATAGTAACTTGTGATTCTCTCCTCCGGGAAACTTTGACAATCGAGCTCGATGACCTAAAGAGTCATTTACGGGCAACCACAGATGTATGAACTTCGATGTATATTCGAGGAGCAAGGACCTTGTCTGAATGTTGGAGCATCAGTACAACCAGAACCAGGGATGTAAGATACCTACTTACTCACCGCAAACCTCTCACGGAAGTTCCAGCCTTGTCAACTATTTGCCGCACAGTCGCCGCTCAACGCCAAGGACACGTCAACGTGGATGGTGACTCTAATTCCCGCGACCAGTGAAGCGCGACTGTGCTGTTCCAGGAGGCCGACAAGCCAGGCAGGACGGCGCCGTCTACCCCGAGTTGTGGACCGCATTCTCCGAGGTGTCACGGCTGCTCACTCTCAAACTCAAACCCAGCCTCTCTCCCCGAGGGATCCCACTTCTGGCGCAAAACCAGGCAGGGGTCAAGTCTCCCGAGCAGGTGAGAGGCGTCTGTTTTGTCCCGCACAAAAACGCGAAGGACAAGCGGATTGAGTTCGGAAGCGCGCGGGAAACCCCACCATCGAAATTGGCCACAAATGCAATGACAATGTGATAACCCGAGTGGTCCTAAGGTCAAACGGAAAGATAGCTTTCGCTCACCGAGAGAATAGAGGCGGCGTTGCTCCTCAAAGGCATACCGATTTATACGGAAGGACTGTGGAACGAACTCGAAACGCTCGATGCCACTCACCGACAACCAGTCAACGGTGCGGAGCATGGTGTTCATTAGGACTGTGGAGGCCTCATGAATAAGAAAGCTCTGAGGGACAAAATGTAGAACCCCGCACGGCGGGGCAGGTTACGGTTTGGGCGCAGCGTCAGAGGAGGGAGGGTAATTCGCCGCCAGCGGAGCGTGAACTCCTCGTCAAACCAAGCCGAAGAGTAGCTTTCCCATTTGCACGTAGCTTCATAGCTGTCAATATTGGCTTATGTACGCAGTTGAGCGCCGTCTTCGTGGGTAAGCCCAAACGTTAACGATTAGTTTATTGTCGCCAAAGTGAACGAAGTCGTGACTCCTTTTTGGGCTCTCAGCTTGGCTGTGACGCTGACATTTTTTTTTTTTTTTTTTTTTTGGGGGGGGGATTTGTCTTCGTCGTTCACAGCACAATGGCTGCTCCAAACCAGGCTTCCCTTCATGAGATGGCCTCCGCGATCTAGCGTGCAATGTTGGGACTTATTAGCAGTGAGGTAGACCTGACGCAGATGATACAACAAGCAACGGCAGGTGTCGTCGATATCGCTGTCACCCACTGCAGTTGGAATGCTTGACAATGTCACTTGAGTCTGATGCCGCCCACATGTCGACTATTTTGGTTCACCACAGCCAGTATCAAGGCGCCTTTTGCGATAATCGCCTCAGTGTGATCATGTCGGGTTAGTCAGTCAGACGCAGCCGCACAGAATGGGTTCGCTCGGTCAGCAGCGGCCACTATGCCAGCTCAAGAGCAGGATTTGTGCTGTTATTCTTGTCTACCTCACCCAAGGACGTTAAATGGCCCGTAGCCTTGACATGTTTTCCCTCCCACCATCCTCTCATCCCAGTTAGTTGCACGTCTCATCCGATCGGGACATTTGCGACACTGGCCGTTATCAGTCTCGCCGTCCGAAACATTCTCGCCGCGAGATATCCACAGTTCCACAGTCCCACAGGAGAAGGGTATATGCTGCATACAGGTGGTGCACGACCGGTGGTCGCTATGCCTATGACGGGCGAGGTGGCTGTTGTCGTCGGAACGATAATCGTATCCTTGGCCCTCGAAACTCGGAGACTTGAATCGCAGAATTACCACGAAAGCTTGCCGACGCCGGGGAGCTTGCCGGCCTTGGCCTGCATGCGGAACTGGAACTGCATTGTCAGCTTGGCATCAATAGAAATCCTAGCGGACTTACACGGCAAAGACCGTACTGCGAGAGGACACCTGGGAGGTCAGTCAACGTTCTCGGACACCGTCGCCGTCTTGTTCTTCCCCGGCCCTTGCTCCGCTCTCCGCGGTCCACGTCCCGTTTCAACTCACCGCGACCCCTGCTGGTCTCGCTACAGCGGTTCTTGACAGCGGTCATGCGGCCCTCGCCGCCGTTGAGGGCGTTGAGACCGAGCTGCGCCTTGTGCCGGACCTGCGCGGGGAGCGTCGTGTTGCGCGCGACAGCGAGGAACGCGCGGCGCTGCACCTCCATGTCCTTGGCGGAGACGCGTTTGCGGAGATCGCGGAGCACCCAGGAGATGGCGCCCATTGTGCTCTGTGGTTTTTGGAGGTGGTCGAGAAGTGCGGTGAAGGGGTGAGAGATGGACGAAGTGACGGACTCTGGGCTCGGACTCGGGCTCGGAGGTCGCGAGCGTGCGGAAAGTGGAGGGCCATCCTCGGAGCAGTCCAGACAGTATGAACGGCCAAATTTTGATTCCGTCTCTCGTCCAGAAAAGGACCAGGGGAAAAAAGGGCCACAAAAAGTAGATAGAGGGAGGTGAGTTACGTAACCTTGGTAGTGCTCTGAAGATGATGAAAGTGCATTCTTGATCTGCTCGATCTCGGATTTCTCCATCTCTCGGTCTCGCATCTCCACGATCCACCCATCCATCTCCACCCATCCCTCTTCACTCTTCCCCATCACCTCTCGAAACACATCACGAAAATGCCTCCAAACGAAGCAACAGAGTCACCAGAGTTCAAGGGGTGGTTGATCAAAACCCTCGGGCCGTTGTGAGTGCAGTGGAGCGGCTGGAGCGCGACGCGTTGTGTAGATCGCGCGATGGATCACGCGAGATCCGACTAACAATGGCGGGGGCCGTGACTCCAACGCGCCATGCTCTGTCGGGTCTCCACCTTTTCCTTTCCTCTATTGTGACGTCTCTTACACTTCTAACGCTTAGATGCGATGCGGACCCGGATGTCCTTGCTGACTACATCATTGCGCTGCTCAAAAATGAGCCAGGCCTCGCTGATGCCGAGCTTCAGGAGGTGTGTCCCCGCCCTTAGCTGCGGAAGACATTGCTAACGCGCCAGTTTATGATCACTGAATTGACAGAGTTCCTTGCCGATCACACACGGCCATTTGTGGTGTTGTGCTTTGAGACACTGAGCAATAAGTCGTATCTTCCTGGACATGCTGCCCCCGCGCCACCCCCGGTCCAGGCTCCGCCTCAGACCTTCCCGCCGCCGAGCTCACTTCCTGACCGGCCGCCGTCTCTCGCCGCGCAGCCAGCTGCAGGTCCATCAACAAACGAGGATGTAGAGATGGGTGGCTCTCGCCCGTCACCTTCCTTCGATGCCGGCGCGCCCAGTCGTCCTGGCGGTCGCCCACGTTGTGTCGACTACCATCAGCGCGGTTTCTGCATGCGCGGCGCAGCTTGCCCGTTTGAGCACTCGGATGACGCGGTCATGCCATCTCCCGAGATGATGTTCCATCAAATGCAGTTCATGGGCCCGCAAGGCCCGGGCGGACGCGGCGGAAGGGGCGGACGTGGTGGACGAGGCGGGCGCGGAGGTCGCGGAGGGTTTGGCGGACCCGGTGGACCCGGTGGACCCGGTGGTCCTGGTGGTCCAATGGGTGGCATGGGCATGCCGCCCTTCCCCGGCATGCCGCCGATGATGTTCCCTGGTGGACCGGGAGGGCCAGGCGGACACGGCGGACCTGGTGGAGCTCCTCCGGGATTCCAGGGCACAAGTCGACCGCCCCAGGACCGCAACGGCTCGACTCTGCTCATCACCGACATCCCCCCCGCCAACCTCGGCATGGCTACTATTCACGACTACTTTGCCCAGTTTGGTGACGTCACCAACGTTGCCATCGAGGGCAAGTCGCGCCGCGCGCTCGTGTCGTTTGCTACGAACCGCGAGGCGTACAAGGCATGGAAGAGCGATGAGGCGGTCTTCGGCTCGCGACACGTTAAAGTGCTTTGGCACCGTCCGCTTGCCGGTCATGGCGAGGCTGGTCAGAAGAAGCTCGAGGCGTCGGCGAGTCTGATCGCCAACATGAAGAAGATGGAGAATGGCGAGTTCTCAACGCAGGGTAATGTCGTCGCCCAGCTCGAGGGACCCGCCAGCCGTCTGAAGAAGACGCTCGCGGATTTGGAGAAGAAGGAGAAGACACACAAGCGGGAAACGCTCATGGCCGAGCAAAAGGTGCTCTTTGTCCGTGCGACGACCGCTTCGCACGAGGACAAGGTGTCCATTCTCAGCCGTATCAAGGAGATTGCACAGGAGTTGAAGGATCTCGACAAGCCGGCCCCTCCCCCCGAAGTTGACATGACCGACAAGGACAAGCTTGTCGCCGAGCTCGCCAAGCATGGCATGGAGACCACAGCAGGCACCGATGAGGAGGAGCTGTTGAAATTGAATGAGCAGCTTGCTGCCTTGCGGGATAAGGTGAGTGCTGAATCGTAGCGGAAGGAAGCACTTGCTAACATCAGGCATCGACTCTGGGCATTCCGTCAACGCGGTACTCGCCGTATGGCCGCGGGTCGCCTCGCGGGCGCGGTGGTCGTGGACGGGGACGGGGGCGTGGTGGCTTCAATCGCCCCATGTCTCTCGACAACCGCTCCAAGGTCTTGGTCGTGTCTGGCGAGAACCTCGGCTCTGAGGCAAACCAGCAGACCTTGCGCGAGTGGTACGAGTCCACCGGCGGTAAAGTCAGCGCGAGCGACGAGGGCATGCTCGTCACCTATTCGAGCCGTGAAATGGCGGAGAATGTGAGTTGCGAAAATATTGGGCTCCACAACTAACCCTGTAGGCACTTGCACTCGGCACGAACGGCATCCCGAACCTGCCAGCGCCCGTCAAGGCGTCGTGGGCCTCGGCGCCACCGTCAAACGGCGCGAGCGGGCAGCATACGCCACAGCACGAGGACATGCAGGTCGAGGCCGAGGAGGGCGAGATGATGGAGGAGCGCGGCGACGGCGAGCGGCGTGAGCGTGACGAGTCGGGCGGCGTGTGGGGAGCATAGACACATTGATTGGAACAGCAGCAGCAGACATGTAGTGATTGTAGCCACATGAACGTTTGTTAGAGTTTTGTGCTGTTTTCATTCTGGCATCATTCCAAGCTTTGCACCTCATCCAACAAGTAGTTCAGAAGAGTGGATGGCCTCCAGACAACTTCGAATACGGCATGGTCACATGTGGGCGGTCGGTGTCCTCATGTCCTCAGCCGCTTGATACCGTTTAGATGTACAAACCGTATTGTGCTGCTAGCTGGTGGTATGGTTGTTTCCATTCGAATAAAGCACCCTGTCCTCTCCGGCCTCTTCTTGGATGTCCAGCTTCTATACCGTGCACTGGCCGCCCCTCTGACTTCTGGCTGGCCTCCCAAATTCACCTCCAGTGATCAGCGTGCCTCTCATCGCGCCGGGGTTGAGGATAACACACAAATATACGATACGAGGTTCGACAGGAATGGCCGGTCCCGCACTCAGGTTCAGTCACAGTCACGCTCCTCGCTTGCCACTCAGCATTCGTGGGTGGCCATGAGTCCGTGACAAGTACATAACCAGCTGGTACTCGTCGCCATTGCGATACCATCGGAGCCTCGGAGAGATGTGGACGGACATGCTGCCGCGCCGCCGAGCCATCGAGGTTTAGAGGTCGCTGCAATCATCACTGTGGGGCTTTATTAAGCTACTATGGCTGAGAGCGTGCCTCAGGTTCACGTATCGGCACCTCGCTCACTGATTGAACCACATGCACACGCAAGACAGCATGCATGGTTACTTACAGTACATGCCCACACGATGCCAACATGGTGCCAACACGATGCCGTGCACAGAGATGCATATCTCCCGGTATCACGAGACCCGTGGTGCTTGTCTGTGTTTACATTGTTGCATTACGTTGCTGCTGGCTGCCCTGGGACAGTGGAATGGATTGCAGATCTCGGGCTTCACATTCCACAGTCCACGGCGAAGCACGTTGCTCTCCACAAGTGCATAGCAGCACACAGCGCAGAGAGGAACCGAGGAACCGAGCAGCGTTTCCGCCAGTCGGACATGCATCCTGCCGTAAATACGGGTACCAGAAGAGTGACGACCCCCGGAGCCCGACACAACCTCGTTTCCCTTGTCCCCGTTCTGCCGTTTGCAGCGCCCTCATACCCGGTACGTTCCTCGATGATTGGTCCTGGGTCCTAGATGCGCTTGCCACTGCGCGCCGAGATCTGGACGTTGATGGCGCGGCGCGGCGCCGCGTGCCATCTCATTTGTTCCACCGCCATTCGTCCGTCGCCGAGCTGGCCATGTTTAGCCCTCGCTTGTAAGTTTGTGAGGCTTGCTGCAGGCTCGCGCACGGGCTGCTCTATGGCTTCCGCCGGGTGTGCACGTTGGGCAAAGAGTGTTCTGTGCCACACTGCCCGTGCACTTCGAAGGACTACCCCGCATGGGGAGGAGCACGGCCCGAAGAAGTACTGTAAATCAAGTGGCCGTGCATGACGTGCAGGGAGCTGGAGGTTCGAACCTAATCAAGCCAAGCAATCGCGGACGAATGGGCGTACATTCATCAAGGCTCGGCACTCGCTGGTGTCTTGGCCTTGTACCATGTGCCCTGGTGCAGAAAGGCATGTGGGCGCCAGGGAAGAGGAGTCGACGCTGTGTGGCTGGCGTGGGTGGTGCGTGTTTACGCGCTTGATTTCTTTCTTTGATTTCTCGAGGGACGTGGAGCAGGGACACAAGTTTATTTTTTTCTCCCTCTCCTCTGGTTCCTGCCCCTTTCATTATTCCCGATGGTGACTCTCCCACTCTCCCTCCCTTTCTCCCGTCTCTTCGGCACCATCACGCAGCAGCACCCACCACGGTCCCCATTCGCTCCTGTCTCCCCCCTTAAAAGACAATGAGAAGGAGCGGTTGCCCGGCCTGCGTGAATAGCAGAATAGCATGCAAACCCGTCCGACGAGCCATCCCCCCGGATACCCTGTGGTATTCAGTCAAACGCCAGAATTCAACGACCAGCCATCTCGCTGGCGCCGCTGCCTGTCTTGTATAGCACCTTGCTTCTCATCCGTCCGGTGCGCTGCGCAGGGTAAGGGAAGAGTGATAATGCATTTCATCCCCCGTTCCAGGACGCACTAATGTCCGACCAGCAGCACCGCAGTACCGCAGGGCCGCTGCCATCGTTGCCACAGGGCACCAGATCCCGGGAAGCGTGAGAAGCACAACACGGTCACCCCGCAGGCCGTGCTCGCCGTCATCGAGCCACTCCCGGAACGCCCCCGTTCCAGCTGTCCAGCCCCTTGTTCATTGCGCCGGCGCCAAGCCCTGATGGACGGTCAGTAGATGGGATGGGCGTTATGCCGATGTGGGGTCCAGTACCAGAGTACGCAGAATATGGCTTACGTGCTCTCTCATATTCTCTCCCTCTCTAGTGCTGCGCGTGAAGCGAGGAGCGCAGCTCTGGTGAAGTGCAGCAGGGGAGCAGCAGGAACTGGTCTCTGGTCCACCTCTCGTGATTAGGCTTTCTCGGGCCAGGAGACTTTTGCGCTACCATGCCGGGGTGCGAGAGGGGATGCCGAACAACAACAACAATATAAACTCTGCCTCCCCCGGTATCTCATTCTCTTTCTCCTTTTCTCCACTCCCACAACACCACCCCTCCTCCCATCAGGTTGCTGTGCATCCTGTACTTTTGACGCCAACGACGCCTGCGGCATCCTAACGTCTCCTTCTCTCTGATCTCGGAAGCCGGTCTTCCATCGAGCAGAGCTCGCAGAGTTTTCCACCCAGCCAAGCAGTACCTTGTAAACCACCCTTTCCGGTCACTTGTCCCTCTCTTATCGAGTGATCATCAGCCATGTTCGCGCATCTCGCTCTTCTCCTTCCGCTTCTCGCGGGCGCCGACGCCCTTGGCGGCTCCCACTACGTTGCGATACAGAAGTCTCTTGGCAAGCGCAATGCCGAGCCCAATCCAGCTCCCGCCCCAGAGGCCGATCCGCTCGGTGGCTCTCACTACGTCGCAAGCCAGCACCGCTATTCGTACCAGAAGAACGTGAAGCGCGTCCCCGTTCCCGAGCCGACCCCTGCGCCCGAGGGATACGACTATGTGCGCGATGACTACGGCTTTGTGGTGCTCGACGAGCGCGGTGTGCCCATCTCCACCACCACGACAGTCGTCGTCCCCATGACGTCCACCAACACCGTCTGGGTCACCCAAACGGAGAACTACCCGGAGCCCACCGCTACCACCTCAGCCGACCCCTCGGCTGACCCCTCGGCATCGGCCGAACCCTCAAGTACTGCTTCGTCTTCGGATGACTGCGAAAAATCCCACACCCCATCGGCGACTGGCGCGCCATCCGCGACTTCCTCGGAGGCTGGTCCTTCAGAGTCTGCGTCCGCCTCGGAGGCACCTACCCCATCGGAGGCACCGTCGTCTTCGGGGGAGCCTACCTCTTCTGTCGAACCCACGTCCTCTGTGGAACCGACCTCATCGGGAGAGCCTTCCTCGTCTGAGGAGCCAAGTGCCACCGAGACGCCTGGCCCTTCCGCCTCGTCTAGCCATTCGGCTCACCACTCGGCTTCGACATCCGATTACTCGTCCTCTGAGTCGATGCCTTCCGCTTCGGAGACGGGAGAGCCCACCGAAACCCCTTCGGCAACTTCGACTGAGGCGTCCTCCTCAGAGTGGTGGACTTCGTCGTCGTCCACTCGCTCGTGGCACCACTGGCATTCGTCGTCGGTCACTGCTTCCCCCACCGACAGCGCCTTCCCGACTGCCACCTCGTCTTACGTCCCGTCGGCTTCCGCCACTGACGCACCCTCCGAGTCTCCATCTCCTTCGCATGAGCCCACTGAGTCTACTACCGAGTCAGTCGAGCCCACTGCCACCTCCTCGGTCGAGCCTTCTGAGTCGTCTACTGCCCCTTCGTCCACCAGCTCTCAGGCTCCTCGGCCCACGAACAGCGGAGAGGTTCTGATGAACGGCTACTACGCCGACTGGACTTCCAACATCCTTCCTCCCGAGAATGTCGACTGGAACGTCTTTGACGTTATCTTCTACGCCTTCTCCGAGCCCAGGTCTGACGGTTCGATGTCGTTCGGTAACAACAACCAGATCCTCTCGCGCCTCGTCACCAGTGCCCACAACGCCGGTAAGAGGGTCGTCGTTTCCGTCGGAGGATGGACTGGCTCGGCCAACTTCTCGCCCCTTGTCGCCAGCTCGCAGCTTCGCTCGGCCTTCGTTCAGAGTCTCGTCCAGATGGTTGACCACTACAACCTTGACGGTGTCGATCTTGACTGGGAGTACCCCGGAGCCATGGGTGCCGCCGGCAACATTGTCTCGCCCGACGACTCGGCCAACTTCCTCATCTTCCTTCGTCAGCTCCGTGCAGCGCTTCCCGACAAGCTCATCACCGCCGCGACCCAGGTGTGGCCCTTCTACGGTCCCGACGGCAACCCGCTTCCGGATGTGTCGGACTTTGCGGATATCTTTGACTGGATCCTCATCATGAACTACGACATCTGGGGCTCGTCTAGCAACCCCGGTCCCAACGCCCCCCTGAACAACGGATGCGGCACCTCCTCGCAGCCCACTGCCAATGCCTACGCCGCTGTTGCTTCGTGGACCGCTGCCGGAATGCCCGCCCACAAGATCACCCTCGGTGTTCCTGGCTACGGTTACCTGCAGCGCTCTTCGGCTACCCACCTTTACGGCCGTGACAACACTGTCTGGCCGCGTGCGCCGAAAGCCTCCCTCCTGGAGAAGCGCCAGTCGCTCACTCTCCGTAACTCGGAGGGCGGTACCACCAGCGGACAGATCACCTTTGCCAGCCTCATCGAGCAGGGCGCCCTCCGCTATGAGAACGGTCAATACGTCGGTGCTGGTGGCTTTGTCCGCAACTGGGACGACTGCTCGTCGACTCCTTGGCTCAAGTCTACCGCGTCTGGGCAGATTGTGACGTACGACGACTTCGAGTCTCTCAACCTCAAGGGTCAGTTTGCCAAGCAGGCTGGTCTCCGTGGCGCCTCCATCTGGTCGCTTGATGCCGAGTACGTCAACGGCGGCTTCCCGCTCAGCGCAACTGTGCGCGCCGCCATGGGCATCTAGAACGAAAACGAACGAGGAGCGCCATTATAGACTCTGCCGACGACCTTTGAAGGCCTGTACGATTGCAATCGACGACCGACGGACGACCGTCATGGATACACTCTGCACATTACCCCCCATACTAACCCATCATATTCCCTGCACCAACCTCTCCCGCTGTGCGCCTGGTGCGCGCAGTGGTTCCCTGTCACCCCATGCTCAGAGAGAGCAGTAATCAGTAATACTCCGTACATACCACAGATGCAGGCCCAACTATGTTTATCAGTGATGCTTAGTGATGTTGCGACGATTGAGCAAGCCGTGCGAGCGGACCGCGAACCTTGAGGGGAGACAGGAACAAACGCCCAAGCGTAGCCATGTTTCGTTAGGGTCGACATGCTTAACAGACGCACGGATGCGACTCGGTGAGTGAAGTAAGCCAAACCCTACTGAAATCAACACTGAAATCAACTGGAGTTGCAACTTCCTTGGACTACGGTATCCCAATGTCCCCAATGCGTCTGTCGTGAGCCCATCCACGCCGTCGATCTTTGGTCTTCGTCGCCCGAACCCGATTGCCTTCAGTCACGTATCACGTGACGATCGCCGCGATCTTCGTGAACAGAAGGAGACATAGCTCAGCTGGGAGAGCGAGCGACTGAAGTATCAGTTATCATATCGCTAGGTCGGGTGTTCGATCCACCCTGGCTCCATTCTACCCTTTTTTGGATGTCTTTGGACGGCTGGGGCCTGCCCTGCTTTTACGGGGAGGCAACGGCTTGCGGAGAGTCGAGGTCGAGCGCTAGAAGGGCTCGGTACGGAGACGCGGGATCAACGGGGTGGGGTTCCTGCCGAGTGGATGTTTTGACGAGGTAAGGAAAACGAGACAGCAAGGCAAAGCCGGCACATCGCCATGCAGCTCGTTGAAGAGATCGGAAACCACATTCCGGGTGTCATGACTCGTGCTTTGATCTGGCTGTACGTTGTCAATGTTGCGGTTAGCCGCGCTTGGGGTCAAGACCTGTGGGCACGCCATGAAGCTTGGTCCAATCCAAGCTCGTTACGGTTAAATTTTCCTGTTCATTGTCTTCCAGACCAGGTTGCGCACGGGGATGAGTTGCTGGTTCACTGGTTCGTCGCAACGTCAATGTTTCCTCGCTAGATGTGTTTGTTGCTGCGATGAGACGAAGACGATAGATTGTGGGGGCTTAGTACTTGAGAGAGTAGCCAACTGAGACACAGAATCTCACCATCGTCAACCCCGTTGTTGGCGCGTATGTGAGTGTCACGTGATTAATCCGACGCGATACCAGGTCACCAGATTCCAGAGCTTCAAAGTTCGAGCCCACTTCTCAATTACGTAAAACCAAGGTACACGGGCTGCCATGCCCCGTGCCCCGTGCTCTTGGTGTCCGCGTCCGTCGCGACGTGCTTTCAGCCAAGACGGACAAGGTCTGGTGTTTCTCATTCATTCATCATTTATCAACATCAGTCACGACTTGGGCCATCCATCACCCTTTTCATCTCTCACTTCCTTTACTCTTTACTCGCTTAGCATCTACACGCGAGACGCGAGACGGGGCAGCTCGAATATCAGCAGCAGCAACACACATATTACACTGGGCACACGTTTGTTCTTGAAGATCAATTCGGACTGCCAGGATACCATTCGCTTAGCGCCACCGTTTCCTTCCACCTCGTTTCCGCGTTCCCGACTCCTTCGGTTCCGCCATGATGGCTATGGGTACACCACAACGCAATCCGCCGCCGCATATGATGCAGCCACCACTTCCGGCAACAGCAGGGCCATCGGCCGTTGCAGGAATGGACGACGACGACAATGACGAGGCAGACAACATTTTCCGCGACATGTCGTTTGAGGAGGTGCTTGAGGACCTGAACGCACGTTTCCTCGCCAACCTCCCCGAAGAGGAGATGACGCTTGTACGGTTGTACTGGCAAGCAGAACAGGCCCATTGGTTCTACGAAGACTACCTCCGCCCATTGAACCCCTTGCTCCCGTCCCTGTCGCAGCGCCAATTTACGCATCTGATCATTGCCTCGTCCCCGCTGTACGACGGCGCAGATATCGACTACGACGCCGTGTGGGAGGAGTACTGCGCGTACAAGAAGATGGTGCCGTGCTGCGGCGGCATTCTCATCAACAAGACTCACGACAAGGTACTGATGGTGCGCGGATGGAAGACGAATGCCGGATGGTGCTTTCCCCGCGGCAAGATTAACTCGGAAGAGTCGGAAGTGGCGTGTGCGATTCGCGAGGTGAGCCAAACCTCTGGTCGTGGCCATGGCTGCGGTACATTGGTGCAAACCTGATCTCCTGATCTGGTCATTGTTCGTGTTCTGATCCTGATCCCCCCAGGTGGAGGAGGAAACGGGATTTGATCTCACCGGGCGGATAAACCCCAACGACTTTGTCAAGACGCAGATCAATGCCCAGGAGGTGACCATGTTTATCGTCAGCGGCATTGACGAGTCGACGGTCTTTGAGACGCAGACGCGCAAGGAAATTGGCGCCATCGAGTGGGTCCCCTTCCTCGACCTCCCGACCTGGGCCAACAAGAAGGGCCCCAAGCGCACGCCTGGACAGAGCCAAAAGAAGTTCTACAATGTGACCCCATTCGTGGGGCCTCTGAAGAAGTGGCTTCAGAAGCAGGGGATAAATCCGTATCCCAAGCGCCGCGGCGAGGCAGTGCCGGCTACGCGCCAACGCGAGCTGCAGCCGTTCACATTCGACGACGAGCCCTCGAAAACACCAGTCTTCCAACACGTTTCACACGAGGGACACCAGCACCCCACCACTGCTCTAGACCAGCTGTTCAGCAAGTTTATCCAGAAGAAGGACGACAACGTGACCGCGCTTGACAGCGATAACGCCAAAACACTCGATCAGTTGTTCGGTGGACTAAACCCTACTATTACAACAAAGTCAAGCGCGGTCTCGAAACAGCATCAGGGCCCACAGTCTACTCAGGTCACGCAGGCCAACGAGGACGATGCCCTTGCCCGTCTCTTGAGTGGATTGACTACTGCTCCTGCTTCCGCCCCAGCTCCCGCTCCTCCGCCTCACGTATCCCTTCCCCCGCCCGATTCGAAGCAGTCGAAACTGCTGGCGGTGCTTTCCACTTCAAAGAACGCTGCGGCGCCCGCCACACCCCCACGGGCGAGTCGCTCAGATCACCAGACCGGCCTCCTGTCAATGCTGTCTCCGCCAAAGCCGAGCAGCACGGGTCTTGCTCCTCACGGAGCGAACTCCGTGCCGCCTCCCGCCACCTCACATTCGGTGCCAGCCCCGCCCATGGACGACAATGAGCGTCATAACCGTCAACAGGCCCTGCTGCAGTCGCTGTTCATGGGTGGACCGTCCGCGCCTTCCACCCCACCTGGCTTCAATCTCCGCCCGCAGGCCGGCGCGTCGCCGGCAAGCGGCATGATCTCACCCATGCCCCCCATGCCTCCATCTCAGGCTGGCTGGCAACCCCCGTCCCCATCCAACCTTCGGTATCAGAACGATTCCCCTACACGCGCGGCACCTTTTACCCCGCCACAGCTTGACGGCTCTGAGGTTGGTTCGCTGTACTACAACGCTCAGCAGATGCCCCCGCATCTCTCGCCACAGCAGATGCCTCGCCCACCCCAGCCCCAGTTTTCCTCGCCTCCCCAGTCGACCTTCAACCAAACTCCGCCCCGGCCCCCGGTGAACAACCACCAGCGTGCCTTGCTGGGAACACTGTTCAACAACAACCGCCCTCCCATGCAGCCCTCCTTCAACGGTCCGGGCATGTCCAACAATCAACCCATGCCCATGCCCAACGGCCCTTCCAGCGGCCGCCCACCGAACAACCACCCGGGGCCGAACATGTATTCCAACCCTGGATTCGCCCAGTTCCCTGGCCCGCCGCGCGATCAGTTCTATAACGGACCGCCGCCCTTCCCGATGAATCCTCCCAGTGGAGGCTACATGCCGCCGCCAGGCATGCACGGCGCGCGTCCCCCGCCTATGTCTGGCCCTGGTGGACCGCCTTCCCACTATCCTGCGCCGCAGCAACAGCAACAGCAACAGCAACAGCAGCAGCAGCAGCAACATCAGCAGCAATATCAGCAGCATCAACAGCAGCAGTCCCAGCCGCCGGCGTCCGCCTCCCCTGCCATGCCATCCCACCCGGCCCCGCAGCCGCAGCCCCTCGCGCCGGGCTCGGCGGTCCACCAGCCTGTGCCCCGCCCGCCCGTCGGCGGTGGTCTTCTGGGCCTCATCAACGGCACGAGTGGATGATCTGTGTGCGATGCATCTATGGTAGTTGTGAGGAGTCAAGGGTTGAGGCAATGTGCTCACCATTGCCTGCTAATGTGAACCTCTCTGTTGATGTTACTGTTCAGAGAGAGTCCGAGAATAATGACCAGCGCGACCAGTCACTACTGATACCAATCATACTCATCCTGAACCGTCGTGCTCGGTAGCTCCGAGCTCTGACCTCTCGACCTCTCGATCTCGAGGCAAGCCCCCAATGCAACAGCGGTCGCTAGCTCGAGCACCTGCTAACAAAAACGAGGGCCAGTCGAGACTGGGCCGCTCACTACATCGTAAGGGAGTCGAACCCCTGCCGCGTCGAGGCTGCATGGCAACGACGCATGATACCGTTTCACCAACGATGTCGCGATGTCAGTCACCCTGGCGGCTTCTCCCGCCGAGCTCCGCCGACAGGCATGCGACCCAGAAGAGGTGGACGAGCCGACAGATGGGCAAGGAAACGGCGCACCTCTCGTTGGGATAGGGAGCCCCATAAGCGCACCACTTCGCTCGAGAAAACAAAAGAGCTTGGGTACTCGTTCCAATTGCGGCTCTCCCGTCTTCCACGATGCGGTCCTATTGAACAAATGAATGGACTACAGATACCACCGGTGTGGGGGTGGAAGAATGCAGTGCGTTTCCCAGTACGACGCATGGCCTGACAGGGCTTGCATCTAACAGCGTTCAGGACATCGGCAACTTGGCCGCCAAACCCTGCGAATCCCGGCACCGGAGGCCCTGCTGGTTGGCGTCGATGTCAGCCTCCCTCTGTGGTGCCACCATCGTATGATCACCTGAAGAGTCTTACCAATGATGGGCAAGGGCAACAGGAAGGCTGATTCTGAAAACCCCTTGATGATTTCGATTACCTATCTTGTCGGGAAGTACCTCCTCGTATAGGCGCCCACTTCAACTTGCCCCCAAAGTGGCAGACAGAACCACGGCTATTCCAGTCCGGGGGGGACAAAACCCCTGCGGCGTCACGTACAGTGTGTCCAAGAGAGGTGACTTGGCCTTCTTCGCAGCTTTTGCCAGTTCCGCTAGCACAATGGCTAAGAGTGGAAGAGAATTATGTGGCGCTGGCGACAACAACTCACAGCATGTTGTGCATCTCATGCACCTTCGCCTGTCAGAGAATGGATGATGTAGCGAGTCTTGGACGATGAGGTACGGCTATGTATACAAAGCCCCCGGGGCAAGCAGGCCAAGAGTTACATACATCCCTACGGTCTGGCCGTGCAGTGCCATTAAACCACTGCCACAATGCCACAGTGACTTGAATGATCTCCAAGAGATCCGCTTCTGGCCGTTAGGCGGTCATACTGAAAGAAAATGTCACGTGACTGGCTGTCCAGCGTCTGCCACCTGCGACGTCATTGGAGGGGCAAAAGGTTTTCTCGATTTTTTTTCGGCCATCCATGTCCTCCTGGCTGAATTAAGCTGAAATTTCGACCAGCACAGATCAAGCAAAATCAACCACGCCTGCACCCACAGCCCCCACTGCAGTGTTCAATCCCAATACATAGCCTCAACGGCGCAGGTACAAGTGTTGCCGGGGGGGCAACGGAGCGATGTGGAGTGGTAGGTAGCGATGCGGGTTGCTACGCCGCCAGTGAAGTCAAGTGGAAGATTTAATGCCTAGATGTCGCGCGCATGGCGGGGCACCTGTGACGTGTGGATGTATGTTTTACTCTCTCTCGCATACAGACAACGGGCAGCTTAGTTGTCCGAGTTGCGCTCGTAGATGCCGACGACGATGGCGTGGTCACGCTCATACGGCTCGAGGGTGAGCTGCTCCTTGGGCTTGATACCCTCCTTGCGCATGTTGTTGACCTCGGACGCGAACACCTGTGCGGCGGGCGCGGTCGAGTCGATACAGTTGGCCTTGATCGAAATGACAATGGCACCGCCCTGCTTGAGGAAGTGGTGGGCGTTGAGCGCGATGATACGAGCCTGGTCCGGCTGCGCAACGTCGGCAAAGATCACGTCGACCATCTGCATGAGCATGCGGTACTTTTGCGGGTGACGCGCGTCGTCAACGATGGCTAATGTTAGTGAGAGAAATCTTTGACGGATGGCAGCAGGATGCACTTACGGATAACGTTGGTGCGCTTCTTGGCCATGCCGATCAGGTCACGACCCGGGCGGTGCGAGAACTCGACAGCGTACACGACACCCTCGGGGCCAACAATGTCCGCAACGTGCGAGACGGACGAGCCGGAGGCGGCACCGAGGTAGAGGACCTTGGATCCGGGCTTGATCTGAAATGTCAGTTTTGTACAAGGGTTGGAGTCATCAGTCACCGGCGACAGGGGGCGACATCCACATTCGCATCCCGCGACATCCAGCGGAATCCATCCAGATCTCATCGCACCTCGCTGTCCCCCTGTTCCATGCACTCACGTGAATGTTGTCAAGACCACCAAGGATACCAGCGGCAAGCTTGGAGCGGAAGGGGTTCCAGACACGGTACTCGACCTTCTCCTCCTCGCCGGCGTCGTTGACGCCCGCAACGCTGATGCGCTTCTCGCCGTACACGCTCTCACCGGGAGTGAGGTTGCGGGTAACAAGCAGGTGCTCCTTGCCCTTGGCGACGTACACGCCCTCGTGCCTGTGGGGCTCGATGGTGACTGCGCCGGGACCCTTCTTGCCGAGACCGGGCTTGCCACCACGTCCGCCGCCGCGACCACCACCGCGCGGCGCACCACGGCCTGAATTGTGAGCATCCGTTACTGGTTTCATCTCCCCCGTGTCCACGGGGGCATCACACGCAATACCCACCACCAGGAGCACCGCGGCCACCGCCACGGCCACCACCGCGGCCACCAGGTCCACCGCGACCGGCAGGTCCGCCGCCGCGACCACCGCCACGGCCGCCGAAGCCACCACCACGGCCACCGCCGCGTCCGCCGCCGCGTCCTCCTCGGTCTCCGAATGCCATTTTGGGGTTGTTGATGGGGGTGTAGGGGGTAGGGTTGGTGATGAGAGATGAGGGAGTGAGCGGAAAGGGTGGAATGGACGTCGAGCGACCAAAGAATTGGCACAGAGGCCCCAGCAACCACAGGAGAGAGAGACCAAGTCACAGATTTTCTGAAGGAAGAAATGGGATTAATTACGAAAAAATGAATAAAAAATAATATTTCGATGGGTGTGCCATTTCCTTGGAAAATGACAATCGGACAATGGATCATTTGGTGGTTCTAAATGGGTTTAAGGGTTTGTCACCGCCCCGTTTGATCCCGCTAATCAAGTGATAGCCTGTTTCTTTGTTTCGCATAGCCGCCTTAATAGACGCATTCAAAACTCGGGTTTCGAATTGTATTTGAGCCATTAGGATGGGCTAATGATGGCTATGTAGGTAGATGACTCATTTCCCCTTGGTGAGCTGGTGAGTCTTTTGCGGCTCCGAGAACGGGAGGGTGAACAGTGGGGAGGGGGGGGGAAGGGACAGCCAGCACACTGGAGGGAAGACAAGGGAGGACTTGGACGAGACGGCGGTGGTGGTGGTCCGTGCTGACTGCTGGCTGCTGGCTGGCCGAGTCGGTGGGGGTGCAAGCAGAGAGAGTGCATCATCATTCACTTGTCGGTCCCCATCTCCATCACATTGTCCCTCCTCGCCATCATTCACCCCGTTGTCGACATCAACCGCACTCCCATTCCGTCCACGCCGTCCAAGACGCCTACCGTGCCTCCCTGTCTTCGCAGCCGCTACATCGCTGTCCCTGATTATCCATCTCGCGTCTCGCTAGTTCAAAGGTTGGCCGCCGTTCCCAACCTCGTTTTGTCTCTACCGCCGCGCCCACCGTTAGAGAACCCGCACCAAAAAAGGGCCGCCCATCGCCGTCCATTCGCTGTCACTCACCTCTCCTCTCCACAACCCACACACCCTCCCACTCCGCACTTTGTCGCATCTCGTCTTGTCCTTGCATTCGCTATCCATTTCACTCTTGCATTAGGTTCTTTTGTCGCTGCTCGCTCACGTGAGTACCCTTTTCGACGCATTATCCACCAGCCCAACACACTCAACATACCCCACACACTCGCAGCATCTCGCTCCCCTTATCGCACATCGCTTCCCACGAGAAGCTTCCCATCTCCTATATCAACCCCCATTGCAGACGCCAACGCCATCGGTGCCGCGCCAGTGGCATCCCGGTGGACACTTGGCACGCGCCACCTCATGGAATGTTCTCCGTCTCAACCTCCACATTTCCTTGACGCCCCACGTACTAACTTCCAGACCACTTTCTGTCTCCGCGCGATGCCCGGGCCAGAGCCGGGCTCCTCCAACGGCGGCCCCGCGGTAGCGGCGCCGCCACCTCTACCCCCGCACGCGCCGCAGGACGGCTACGATGGCCTCCAGCCACAATACCCTTCCCTCGCCTATCCCCCTGCTGGTCCCTCACAGCACCCTCAACAGCAGCAGTATCCTCCCGGCGGTTGGACATATAACCCGTACTATGCCCAGCAGTTTGCGCCGCATCCCGGCGGGCCGCCGCAACGACCGCAGGCCAACGGCGGTGGGTTCCCGCCGGGTGGGGGTTATCGCTATGACCACGGGGGATATCAGCCCTTCCCCTATCCTGCCCCCTTCTATCCAGGCTTTGGACAGATGCCAGTGCCTGGGCCCGGTCCCGCGACCATGCAGAACGGATACTACATGCCCCCACCAAATTACCAACGCCCATACTCTAGCTTCGACGGAGAAGCACCGAATGGCGAGGACAACGGATTCAACGGCATGCCGTTCCAGCCCCAGCCCCAGGGCTACTATCCCCCCAACCACCCCTACGCGTATGGCGGCGGAGTCGGCTATCCCCCGCATATGCCATTTAATGGAGGGTTCAGACCAGACGGATACATGCCTGACCACGTCCCCATGCCCCAAACAACGTCCCACAAGGCGCTGAATCCAGCTGCTGCCGGCTTCACTTTCCAACCGAGGAAGGACGTGAATGGCGCGGCAGGCGGACGACCACACCGACACGAGGAGATTGTGGCTCCAATGCCGGGGAAGCGCGAGTCTTCGTTGGGATTGTCGCTCGAGCCGGTAGATGAGCCCCCAGCAAAGGCCGAGGAAGCGAAGGCGATCACCGAGGAGCCGATTGATGAGGTCGTGGATGTTGTGGAAGAGGCCAGCGAGACATTAGTGGAACCACCAGTGGAGAAGACGGTGGAGCCGGTGGCGGAGAAGGAGGCTCCCGTGAGCGAGAAGGCATCCGACGTCGCCATCGAGTCGCCAGAGCCGGAGTCGTCGATCCAGTTTACTGGTCCTACGATTGCCAACTACACCTCGCCCCGTCTCGCCTTGCGGAAACCAAAGGTCAACGACCCGATATGTGTCCGTCCCAGTCGCCCGGCACCCACTTCGCTGGGCAATTCGTTCGCAGCTCACCTCACTATTCCCGAAGTAGTCACAGTCGACAAGCAGGAGGGTGTCCGCCGCAAACGTTCCTCACGGAGTAGCCACAAGCCGCAGGGCAAGGCCGTCTTTGCCACAGGGGTATCCGCAGGTCGCTCTGCGCCTGCGGTCACGCTTCACTTTGGTGAGATCACTGAGAAGCCCACCTCTCCCTCGGTTCACACCACACCTCTTCCCACCATCAGCGCTCCCGCCTCCGCTTCCGCTCCCGTCTCCCCACCGGTCCCCGTCGCTTCGCCCCCTCCTAAGCCCAAGGTCGTTGCATCGTCATGGGCTGCCCTCGTTCGTGGTCCGAAGAAGGCCTCAGGGACGCCCGACAGCCTGTCCGTCGCGGCGTCGTCAACCATGCCGTCTCCCTTGGGTGGTTCTACCGCGTCCCTTCCGTCTGATTCTGGCGCCGACGCTACGACCCCTCGTTCCACGGCCCCCAGTCTCCCTTCTGTTGCCTCTACCCCTGCTCCTCGCCCCGCGTTCAACTATGCTGCCGCCGCGGCTGTTGGTGCCCCGCCGACTCCCGCAGAAGATCTTGCCCGTCTACTCACCGAAGGCCTTCGTCCGCGTCCCCCGCATGCCCCTGCTCCTATCGTTCCTCGTGGTCTCATCAACACCGGCAACATGTGCTTTGCGAACACGATTTTGCAGGTGCTGGTCTACTGCACGCCGTTTACTGAGCTGTTTGACGAGCTGGGCAAGCGTCTAAAGGCTGATCTTGGCCGCCGCACGCCTCTTCTCGAGGCTATGATTGCCTTCCTTCACGAGTTTACCCCCGCTGCCTCGAGGACTGGGCCCGCGTCAAGTGCCTCGACATCCGGCACCTCCACGCCCAAGGGCAAGGACCGTGACCCCAACCAGGCATTTATCCCGGAGAACGTCTATGATGCGATGAAGGAGAACAAGCGCTTCGACTCGATGCGCCGCGGGCACCAGGAAGATGCCGAGGAGTACCTTGGCTTCTTCCTGAACACGCTCCACGAGGAGCTCCTGGGTCTCTACTCTCGTACAGCTCCCCGCACAGCAGTGAAGCAGGTCACTGCGAACGGAGGTTCGGAGCGCACCATCAACCGGCCCGTCTCTCCTGGCGCTGGCGGCGACGATGACGACTGGCTCGAGGTTGGAAAGAAACAGAAGACTCATGTTGTCAGGCAGGCCGAGTCGAAGGAGTCGGCCGTTTCGCGCATCTTTGGCGGTACCCTTCGTTCTGTCCTTCACACCCCTGGCCAAAAGGACAGCGTCACTCTTGAGCCGTACCAGCCTCTCCAGCTCGACGTTCAGGACGCCAAGGTCGACACGATTGTTGACGCCCTTCGTCACCTCAATGAGCCAGAGACCGTTGGTGGTGTGTGGTCATCGAGCCGGAACGCCAACGTCGACGCGACCAAGCAGGTCTACATTGACTCGTTCCCCAATGTTCTCATCCTCCACCTGAAGCGTTTCGTGTACGATCCCCAGGAGCAGAATGTTGTCAAGCGCGACAAGCCGGTAGCGTATGGTACTGAACTGGCGATCCCTCAGGGTAAGTCGCTCTATCTTCTTCTCGAACTAACTGTCAGAAATCATCTCAGCACCGAAGCGTACAGCCAAGCCAGTCATGTACCGTCTGTTTGGCGTTGTCTACCACCACGGACACTCGGCAACCGGGGGCCACTACACCGTCGCTGTCGCCCGCGCGGATGGCACCGGCTGGCTGCACTTTGACGATGAGGCAGTGCAGCCCGTGCCGGCGGACAATGTCGTGGTTAGCGACGAAGAGGTGCGCAACGGCCGCGCCGGCCTCATTGGCGGGCGCGAGCGGTGTGCATACCTCCTTTTCTACCAGCGGATAAGGTAATCGGCGAGGCAGACGATAGGACATTAGATACCCGAGCAAGGGATACCCAGAATACCCACGTCACGAGTGGTCTCGACGGCGCACAGCATCATCTCCATCATCTTTCTCTCTCCAGGCAATCAGCATCATCTCCACACTCTACATACTCAGCCTCCCGTGTCGTTCTCACAACCCCATCCATTCCATCCCATCCCCATCCCCATCCCCATCCCCATCCCCATCCTCCATCCCCTCACGTACTTGGATTATACTTGGTACTTTGGCGCTCGCGGCGCAGTCCGCCGCTATTTCCGCAATGTTAGTTTCCGTAGCTCCACATGCACTTGGGTTAAGGAGACGGGTGCTGGCTGGCATGACGAGAACATAAGCCTCTCATCCCCTCTTGGTTTGTAGCCGTAATGATTACTAATTTCAGTTAATGAATGGACGCGGCACTCGTCCCACTTGTCAAGCAGAATGCTGCTGATATTGGGCGCACTTTACATCGCCGATGAAGTGCGTCAATGAACGAGCTGCTCCTGTGATATTATATTCAAACTAAAACAAGGGGACTTTCTACGCGTATGCCTGACGTGGCGAGCTTGGGCGCTGCGGGATAGGAAACCGCCAACCGGAACAAGGAAGGCAGCGAGGTTATTGCCGGTTTGTTGCGCTTGCTGGTGCGTCTGCGGCCTGTGGCGAGCAGAAACATGAGCAACAGTGGACCCGGGGGACGGACAAAATCATTGTCAAGGAAGGAAACAAGGATGAGTCTGTGTGGGTGGCAAACCAAACGATCAGCAGCTCGCGGAATGACAACACAGTCAACCACGGTCACTGCATCATCGGCACTCACATCGTCACAAACGCACATCCCGTTCTACATATAGACCAATCTTTTTTTTTTTTTTTTTTTTTTTTTTTTTTCTCTTTTTCCTTTCACTTTCTGCTTTGTTTTCTGCTCGCCATCCTCCCAAAGGAAAAAAAACCCAACAGAAAATAAAAAATAAATAAATAAATATAAGGCAAGAAAGAACACAACAACCAGCAGCTGAGACGAGCCCAGCCCTCCTTCATCCGAATGAGTAACAACCAGAGTTGGACCCATTGCAGAGAATGGATATACGAGGGTTCAGCGTAGGTTAACCTCACACTGATGTTAATTCGGGCACCATCATCATCAGTCAGGTATTTTGGGAGGCAACATGTTGAAAACAGTTAACAGTTCTTATTATTGACCTTGCTTTTGCTGTCACACCGATGCGATGGCTCTCCTCCACGGCTCGCCTGATAGGTGCATACGGACATAACGACTTATATACACAGGCCCATAGTGGGCGTGTGAGTCCCCCGCCTCTTGGCCGGCCTAGTGCGCCGTCGGGACGGGGGCTACGATTCGGTTCGGATAGTTATGTATGTGCGATATGGTGATCATGGTGATGGTGGTGGATGTTTGTGATATGGGGTTGGATGTGATTAACGTTTCGTTTCTGTTTCTGGTGCTAAGGGGGCGTGTGGCAAGATGAAGGAAGTCGGCATCAAGCGCTCGTCGCCGATGCCGCCGCCTTGGACGCAGCTGCGGCCGCAGCCGTCTCCTCGCCATGTCCATTCGGCAGGTCCTTGAACCGGCACGTGTCGCCGAACGTGCACCGCTCGCCACGCGGACAGCGGTGTCTGTTGTTAGTACTGCCCTTACTCCGAGACCCGATAAACTCACCCATAAACACACTCGTCCTCGCTAAAGTGGCAGCGCTTGCTTCGGACATAGGGGCAGATAATCTCCTTGGCGAGACGCGCGAGCTCCTCGGTCTGCTCCTCGTTAAGCTTGTAGTTGTGGGCGTACTCGCACCCGTCGCCGTTCTTACAGCCCCAGGGTGAGAGGTAGAACCTGGTTGTCAGTATGTGAGGGAGGAGAAAGCGCTTGGCACTCACGTGTGGCATGGGCGGGGTTTGAGGTTGCGCACGGTTGGCACGCTAGCCGCGCGTGCGGCGGGCTTGTACTTTTTCCCGCTACCGGCCTTCTTCTTGCTCTCGTCGGCGTCGTCTTCATCGCCGGCGGTGGGGCCGGAGCGGGAGCCGCGGGCGGGGCGAGGACGGGCACGGCGGGGCTGCTCCACGAGGTCGTCCCATTGGATCACCTCGACTTCTTCGGTCAGATCCGGGGACGACTCGGTCGAGGTCTCGGTGTCGCTCGCGTCGTCGCTCTCCTCCTTCTTCATATTGAGGACGGGCGGGCGGCGCTTTGTGGTCGGCGACTTTGGGGTGGTGCCGTTGGGGACAGGTGCCGTGGCGGCGGGTGCGGCAGGCGCAGCAAGTGCATTGGCACTGGCACTGCTGGTGTTGGTGTTGGCGTTGGCGTTGGCGGTGGCGCTGGCACCGACGACAATGCGCGAAGTGCGGAAGAGATCGGGGATCGTGACGAAACGGCCGGCATATTGCTTGAGGCCGTGCGCAACGTCCGCGTAGCCCTTGAGGAGGACAAGCTTGGAAAGGCCCGAGGTAGTCTCCAGCGAGGAGAGGACGTTGGCGTACGAGTTGTCGTGCGACGCGCCGAGGAAGATTGTGCCGCACTGGCGGTGCGCGGAGTATAGTTTCAGGTGCTCCCGGATCTTATGGTCCGTGGCTTCCTTGCCGTGTCCAGCATCGACAACTGCTGTTAGATAAATTCTTCAGACGTGTCAGATACGCACCACTGAAGAGGTCGTGGGCGGAGGTAAAGCCCTGCCAGAACCCATCATACACAGTCCACGAGGGGACGGAGCCGGCCTGGGATCAGCATTGATAAATCTCTTCGCCTACCTTGAGAAGAACGTGCCCGAGCCCGTGCTTGTTAACAAAAACCTGGATGATGACAGTTCCAAGGTCGCGCTTTGGCTTGTCCTTGTCATCCTGATGGACGCCGTTGGGCGAGGGGCTGGATGCGAGGTCCGTGGCGGTGAGATTGGGGAGCGCAGAGACTAGAGCCCTGGCGGCGCGCTGTCCACCAGCAAAGCCCTCACGTAGGAATTCGTCTTGGAACTGATGTTAGTTCGTGTTTGCTGTTGCTGTTCGAGTTTCCCCCTCGCCATTGACTCACAATTAAGCCGTCGCCATCAAGGAGGACGACCGAGAAGGCGGGGCCGTTGATCGGCTCACTGTTCTTAACGCTCAGCACGCCCTCGAGGCGGCGACGCTCGCGATCACAGCGCTGCCACTCGCCACGCCAGAGCTCAACCTCGGCGCGGAGTCGGATGACCTCGTCGTTCTGCGCAATGAGCGGGTTGAGCAGAGTGTTGAGCGCGTTCAGGTGGTGAGTCGCGGCTGCAGACGGATCAGACCCAGTATTGTTCGTGGAGGATGGGGCGCCAGCTGGCGCCGCGTTGAATCCCTGTCGAGCTCTTCCGACACCCGGCACGTTCACGCCTGAGCCCACGCTGTTTACACCGCCGACCGTGCCTCCCATGCCAGTACCAATGGGCGAGGGGAAACTAGAGTCGAGAAATGAGGAGAGGTTGGTGGTTGTGCCGGTGGGTACGGGGGTGATGCTGCCGCCGTTGAGAGACGTGGTGCTCGGTTGGCGGTGCATGCTGTGGTCGCGAGAGGGAGCGGTGCGCGCGCCACCATGCCACTCGCTGTCCCACCGGCTGGGCGAGTCGGAGCGGGCCGCTGCAGCCGAAAATCGGCCAAAGCGGCTGCGCGTGTCCATCTCAAGCTGGCGCTGTCCGTGAGCCATGAGTGCGTTTAGGTCGAGCTCGTCGCCGTCACCAGATGCAGGAGGGGCGTTGGGAGTCGTGCTGATTGGGGGGTTTATTTGCGGGGTGCGCGGGCGCGTGGCAAAGGACGACGAGCGCGTGTGACCAGGCGCAACGGCACTGACTGTCGCGGCGGAGGCGGAGATGCCGCTTGGAAACTCGCCGATCGCGCCGTGCGGCGACGGCTGGGGCGACTGCGAGTGGGTTCCGCGCGTTTCCATCCCGCACTACGCGGTGTAGTCTAGCGGGTCTAAGCTGGGTATCTGGAGGGGTTCAGAACTAGCAGATGGGATGACGGGCGTACGATTAAGGAGCTTGAAAGTGTTGTGAGTGTCGCCACACGCGGGGATGCGTGCACGACGCGGGATGCGGTGATCGAGGATCGAGGATGGGCGATGGGATGTCGGCAGGGATGAGGAGTCGTGGGGGGACGAGCACGAGCCTCGGAAGGAACAGATTCTGAAGGAGGCGGCGGAGGCGGGTCAAGTCGCGACTCTCGAGTGCTCTTTCTGATCGTGATCGGGATTCTGGCTGTTTTCTACATGGACGACACTTTAGCGTCCTTTAGCTGCCTGGCAACGGTTATCTAGCTATCGCGACTACCCGATGCAGCAGGCACAGTGGAGTTGTTGGGCGATATAAACGGAATGCGGCACGCACAGCGACGGTGACGGTGACGGTGACGATGATGGACAGATTGACGGAGAATAAAAAGCAGAAAAAAAATCTTGCATGCGCGCCACAACAAATCACGCTCCGAGTGTTCTGTCCAGAATGAGTGAGTAAGTTGTACCTGGCCCTGGTCGTGCCGGAGTCGGCCGCGCAGCAGACAGTAGTTGACCTTGGCACTGCGGTACGCTTCGTTCACCTCCACTCCGGCGCGTGCGGAACACGTGCAGCGGAATATGGCCTGAGCACCTCAGCGCCCAAGACCCGGACCACCTTGTCCGCTGACGAACATGCATAGGGTACATCGTGCTTGATCCCTGGCGACCACGGCGGAGTTGAGCGACGATTCTTGGCACCCGAAGAGAACGCGGATGAGAATGTCGGACCTCGGAGCTCGCGAGCTTGCGATAGTCGGAACAGGTTGGACGGACTGGTGGATGCATTCCTGATAAGGGAAAAGGGCTTTTCAAAGATACACGTCATTTAATTAGACAATACGGCATGCCGGCTGGGGTCCCCGGAATAGCAAAAGCCGAAAAAGCGATCACGCCATGACGAGGGACAGAGATGACGCCTTGCGAGCCAAGAACAAGCCATGATTGATAACCACAACAACAATCACATCCATCACAATCACTTTGCTGCAGCCAACGCTGAATGACGCCAGAAGCGACAAGACAAGAGCAAGCGACGTGCGATCTGCTGCACAGCTTGGTGCGCTTGGTAGCGCGGAAGCACCAGCCGTCGGAATGTGCGAGCTAAAGAAGACAATGAGACGACGCAGCCCATATGGACAATATAAGAACGCCACTCGCCGCAGCTCTTTCTCTCTCCGCACTCTTCGCACTCTTCACTTACATCTTCACCCTCTCACAGCCCATCCCCAGCCTGCCAACATGTCCCTCCGTCTCGGCGACACTGCCCCCGACTTTGAGGTGCGTTGCGCGGCGCCCAAAAGCGCCCTGACCCTTCTGGACACCCACTCACCCCAGGCCGACACCTCAAAGGGTCCCATTCGCTTCCACGACTACATTAACGGCTCCTGGGCTATCCTGTTTAGCCACCCAGACGATTACAGGACGTATCAGCCAAATTTGTCACTGATCGTCCGGATGGGAGAACATATCCGGGCAAAAAAAGAGCAAAGTCCATCGAAAGATGATGGAGAACTGATCGGAGATGTGATGGAGGACATTGTGCCACACGCCACTCTCCCTTTCGTTTCGCCAAACGCCTGGGGCGCTATGCAGGAGGCCATGCGTCTGTGCATGGTCTATGTATGAGCTCCAGAGTTCCCGTGCTTCGACGGGACTCGGCGTGATGCTCGGCGTCAGCTTCGGTGATGGTTGAACCCTCGGCGCTCATTGACCACGAAACCTTGCTAACACTTTGCAGCCCCTGTGTGCACGACCGAGCTTTCGGCGGTCTCGCTTTCGGCCGAGGAGTTTGCCAAGCGCGGCGTCAAGGTGAGCATTAGCAGCGCCCAGGGACAAGCGCCATATTCATGGTGCCTGTCGACCCCATTTTGCAACTCGGGTTTCAGCTCCGTCCCATTTCCTGAGGAATATGACGACGAGGGATGTCTCATCCCTTATCTGATCTACCACTCACCGCAGGTCATCGGCCTCTCGGCCAACGATGTGGACTCGCACCACGGTTGGATCAAGGACATTGACGAGTTCTCCAAGGGCGCCGCGCACGTCGACTTCCCGATCGTCGCGGACAAGAGCCGCAAGGTGTCGACGCTGTACGGCATGCTCGACCACCAGGACGCGACCAACGTCGATGCCAAGGGTATCCCCTTTACCGTCCGCTCCGTCTTCATCAGTATGTGCGAACTTGATTCTAATTCTAACTCCGCAGTCGACCCGCAGCAGAAGATCCGCCTGACGCTGACCTACCCGGCGGCGGTGGGACGGAACTTTGCCGAGATCCTGCGCGTTATCGACGCGCTCCAGCTCGGCGACAAGTACAAGATCACAACGCCGGCTAACTGGGAGCCCGCTGCGCAGACCAGCGACCCGGCGCGCTCGCGCGTCATCGTCCACCCGAGCGTGCAGGGTGAGGAGGTGCAGAAGCTCTTCGGCGACGATGTCGATGTTGTCTACGTGAGTTCTCTCGTCGTCGCGGAAGGCGCGACTTGTACTAACTCCCGCAGCCCTACCTCCGCTTCACGTCCGACCCCTCCACCAAGGCCAAGGTTACCAACGGCACGCACTAGGTGCAGTAGGTGTTCAAAAAGGTTCTTGTCGCTAGTTTGGTTTTTGCTGTTGGTTAGTTGATGCAGAGTTGTACCACGTGTGATATACTACCATGCGCGCCATATGGACGTGTCATAGCTGCCAAGTTCCAAGCATTTGTGACTGACGAATCTACTTTATCATGACAAGCCGCCTATCAAGAAGGGTGTATAGCCGTACGCTAGTGACGTTACGCGTGGATTTCTCCAGATGGCGCCATCTGTGCAACACCTTGAACTATTCACGTCAACGTCGACCTTCCACACAGACCACATCCCGTCATTGAGCTTGAAGAATCAAAGTGAAAGGGATGACGATAGCAAGCCCGACCTGTTTCACCTTCTTCACGTTCATCCCTCGTGCCTCTCAGAGGTGCAGGCTCGATCACTTTGACAATCAGACCATTGAGTTACAGCTGCTATTCATCACCTACAGTACATGCCATCTAGATACTACTGTGATACTGCAATAACCTACTTCAGCTTCTTGCTCAATGCGCTCAAACTCAGTCGTATCTTCTTGTCTTTTGGGGGATCCTCCGCTGGTTCCTCCCGTCTCGGCTTTCCTACGAGACCAGCCAACGCCCCTTCTTCTTCTTCTTCCTCGCGTTCCCGCTTGGCCCGCACTTTTAGCTCCACATCAGTGAGCTCTTCAGCAAGAGCCTCATCTGGCGAGTCTTCGCTGTCGGAAGCGTCATCATATTCGTCCAGAAGACCCTGTGCTGGGGGTTTGGTTCGTTTGCGCACTGGTTCATCTGAGTTGAACCACGCCTCCTCCTCTTCTGCCGCAGACACGGTCTGATTGCTCTCAGTCGCCTGCGGTGGCGGTGGAGGCTCGCGGTACTGGTCCCAGCGTACTCGAAGTGCGAGAATGTAGGGCCGCACATATGGCCGCTCCGCCAAACGAACCATTGTTGGTTCATGCTTCTCGAAAATATCAACAATGATACCCTTCATATTATCCTGCGGTTAGAGTAGGGCCAAGTCAGTCACCCACCTTGCGAATCATCTCCAGAGTGTCGAGACATGCCGAACTTAGCATAGTATCGCGATCAGTTTCCCGCTCCACGAGGTCAAGGATGGCCTCGGTCACGCGGTTCTTTGTAAAGTTGCGATGGACAAAATGGTTGTTCGTACGGAGACATGCTTTGATGAAGCGCAGCGCGGCTGGCGTAAGTGAGACTGACCAAAATGTTTTTATCTCAAGAGCTCAAATGTATCGCAGAACACTCACAATGACGCAAAGTCTTCTCTCGTGCGTACATGAGAGAGCATACCCGTTGAACCAAAGGGTTGGAAAGGATATAGTATTGAGCGCGATGCCCGTGAATCATCAGACAGTAGGACAAGATGTCCACCAGGACATTGAGGAGCGATGCGTGTTCTGCCGGTAGACTGACGGCGTCTGTGGTCAGTAATGGTCGAGATGAGGATGGAGACTTGCCATTTGCGTTCCGAAGTTCTGGGACTTGGGATAACGGCGAAAGCAGCGGAGTGGCGTATGTGTCATAGAAGTGTTGAGTGAACGTGTCCACTACACCGTCCTTGCGGCCCAACTCGGTGTCGGCACTCGGCTCCAGGAGCGTTTTCAACGCCTCAATAAGTTGCTGCACCAGACCCTGGTCGTGGGTGGACTGGAGTAGGTTGATCATGACCGAGAGAAGAGTGGGCCGCACACCTTCATCCTGGCGGAGGACGTGAGCACGGACAGCATTCGCGTCATGTTCCACAGCGAGCGTAAGAATCTCCGCACTGGCATGAAGTACGACAGCTTCAGGCTGTCGGAAAGCCCATTCACACACCCACAGCAGACCGCGATCGAGAAGGCTTCGATACAGCTGTAACCGATTCTGAATCTGAACCCCCTTGCCCATGACCATCAGCTGATGCAGGAAAAGGACGAGATCGCGCTTGCGAGGAGTTTCCTCTGCGTCAGGACGGAAGTCGACAAACAGCTCCTGAAGGAGGGCCTCATCCGATTGGATGTAGGATGTAATGTCGACCTGATTGAAGAAGACAAAGCTATTGAGGATGTTGAATGTCGGATCATCAAGCATTCGCGCCAAAACGACATCCTTTAGGTACATCAGACGCGAAGTTTGGTGAATCTTGTTCCGGATCGTCTCATCCTTGATTTCCACAACCTCCCGATACTTGGAGAACTGGCGGAAAAATGAGCGATAGGACGCCTTGAGAGTGGGGAACTCTGGATCGTCTGACATTAGCGGCCACAGGAGGCAGTCGCTCACATTCCAGCATGCCAAGGACTCCGATAAAGATATCGTCCTGGAGAATATATTCAAAGATGCCGTTGTCGTTGAACATTACTGAGGTCAGCCAAACTCTCACATCAACTAACGGATTGTTTGCATCAGTTGGCACAGCGAGTGCAGATCGTTGATGCTCTCCAGGTCCTCAGCCTGATGAAGAATCCCAATCAGTTGCTTGACATAATCCTGCAATTAGATGGGCAACTCGGTTGACACGCACCTCGCCGATGATGTGTTCTACAGCGCGCTCGCGACCGGCAGCCGACTTTGCCTGCATTCGCAGATAAAGCTCTTGCTCCCTGTGAAAGTCAGAATTGCGGTGCCAATGGAAACGTACTTGATAGTAGCAAGAGTAGGAGTATGCCAGTCATTCGAGCCCAGTAGTGGAGACGCAAGAGGCGACGACAGCGAGTTAATCTTGGGCTCATCCCCTGTCCGTCAGCAGCGGCACAACCACTTCCAAAACACTCACCATGGTTCTGGAGATGCCTCTGAACCTCCAAGATAAACTGCCAGATGTCTTCACAGCCTTCTGGATCCTGGAACGACAACGCGATATCCAGCTGCGTCGCCCGGTCTGTCCATACGATCAAGGTTTCTGAATCAGCGAACGAACAAATCGAAGCTCACCTTGCTGCTTGCTATAACTTTCATCCCTAGAAATATGCGTGTTCAGAAGGAGGCCAGCTGGAAGAAAGCCGCCAGGACCTTCCAGTTCCTCTCCCTGTCGTTCCGGTTCCACAATGAGAACTGCCGCGTCGTTTCGATCGTCGTAGACGCCCTTGCAGCGGCCAGTTCCTCGATCAAACCACGCCTGATCTCGAAGTTCATAGACCTGATGTCAGTCTAGTTTGCCTGGCAAATGGCATACCTTTACGCGCTTCCCCATGCCTTGATCATCCATCATATCACCTCTGTCAATGCCATCGACAGCTTCCGCATTCTCCATCGCCTCAGCGGCATCAGCCACAATGTTATCCCCTTCGCCGCCTAGTCCATCCGTTGCTGCATCCTCATTCTCGCCGACGACGCCCGGGTCAGGTGAAGGGCCAGCACCATCGGCAACAACGTCGGCCCCAGGTGAGGCTGAGTCGAGATTGGACATTCAGGACTCGCGTGTTGACAACCGAAACAAAGACGAAGAACAGATTCCACCAATGGAATTGAGGCGCGCGGCGCGGAGAACGACTAAAGGCGATAAAACGGAATGTAGACGGCGAAAAAATAGAGGTAAAGTGAAAGCGGTCGTGTGTGGATGAAAGCAAAGAGTGCACGACGATGAAGCAGTCGCGCGCGCAAAGTCCAGGGAGTGCAAGCGGCAAGGCAGGGCAAAAGGGTCGCGAGCGAGTGGAACAACAACAGGCGGCTGATTGCCATTGCCACCAGAGTTGCTTGTGCACAGTTGGGATCAGTCCCACAGATCAGCGGAAGCAATAAAGGTCACGTGAAAGACCCATCTGGTAAGCTGGTAATTGGTACATTGGGTCAACATTACCATCCTCCACGGTGAAGTCATTTCATCGTCGATTATGTAATAAAGACACCTCTAATAATGTTTGCACGTGACCTGCAGCAACCACTGCGCCCGGCAGTGCACAGAGCTCCACTGCTGATGCAACGCGGCGACGATTTGAGGAATGCCAGGCTGCCAAGCGCCTCGCGCCGCCAGTCTATGATGTCCACCACGAACAAAAGTCTTACTTGTTGCCATCCATCCTCGACCTTCCGTCATTGTCAACTTTTGCCATGCTTGCAGCTTCGACGAAACGCTCGAGGCCAGAACCAGAACACTACTCAAAGCGAAGAAGGATCAACGCCGCACCACCCCCGCCACCCGGCATTGTCTCTTCACTTCAGAACGCATTGTCGTGGGTGTCAACAGCCATGTCGCGTCCATTTCGTGACGGTGACAACTCGTTTCGACGCGGTGAGTGTGAACTCAAGTACCACTTCTAACATCCAGCACAACCTGTGCGAGCCACTGCTCGTAACCCCATTCCCGGTATGGACAGCGATCCTCGAGGGTCGCTGGCCGCTTTAACACGCCCCTCTGATGCCTCTGTTATTGTCATTGATGACGCGTCTGAGTTTGATCCTGAGGAAGATCGAATGCGCGTCGAGCAACGCGCCAAGACAAGTGAAGCCAAGCGGCATCTCAATGACCTCAAGGCGGGCTCCTCCATTCACCCACTCCTTACTCGTCCGTTATTCAACTCTGAATTTTCTCGCCCGGGCCCCTCAAGACCAGATGTGACGTATTCTCGACCGGAGCGCCAGCGGGATTGGGCTCGACCCGAATCACCTTCATCCGGTAGTAGCAGTTCTTCAAGTTCTCGTCGGCGTCCTCGCTCCAGCATTCGAAAGGAATCCGAGTCGCAGCTGAAATTATTATCCAAATACATTGATGAGGCCGAAGCCAGTGGTGCATCAAACCTCTCGGCTTTGAAACGAACTCGAGAACAGCTGCTCCGTGATCGACGCCCACCACGTCTTTCAACAGGCGAATCAGCGAAGAAGCAGTCTATTACTGGGGCGTTCAAGGGCCTCCACCTCGACAACCGCAAGCAATTGGATGACGCCATTGTTCGCCCACAGAAGACTGTAAGTCGGTCGCCTGCGTGATATTCTGCATTGCAAAGTAGGCCACTAATGCCAGTTCAAGCCGCCTCGTACGGGACTCAAACCGCGACCCTTTCCAAAGCCTGTTGATCTGTTCGTCCAACGTGGAACGCAAGGCAGCTTCTGACTCCAGTGACAAGAGCGAGTTGTACGAAAAGCTTAAGCGGGAGGACGCAGCGTTCGAAAAGCTCTTGCAAAAACGCCTGAAACCTCGAATCCCCGCTCATCTTTCGCCCGATCAGGACGCTATCGTGGGTTCTTATTTGTATACCGCTGACAATAGGCGAACGAGCGTCTTCGGGACAGCCAGTTCAAGGCAACTGTCGGCAATGCAGAGGTCAACGCAACAGCACTGCGGCGACTACGTTCATTACAATGGCTCAACGACGATATTATAAACTTCTACATGGAGCTTATTAATGCGCGTGCCAAAGAGCAGGGGGAAAAGGTTCTTGCTATGAACACGTTCTTCTATCAAAAGCTCAGCGAACAAGGATATGCCAAGGCCAACCTGAAGAGATGGACTAAGCGGATGAAGGTCGACATCTTCTCTCTCGACAAGTTCCTAGTCCCTATCAACATCGGTAACATGCACTGGACCTGTGCAGTCATCGACTTTCAGAAGAAACGTATCGAGTATTTCGACTCCTTGCCGGATAACGGCCACCGCAAAACAGTGTTCAAGGTATGGTTCCTGGCTGGTTAATCTGCCCCGCTGATGCCCAGAACTTGCGTTTGTATCTTGAGGCAGAACACAAAGAGAAGAAGGGTGCCTCATTTGATTTGAGTGGGTGGGAAGACGAGTACAGCTCGGTGAGTGTAGGCGTTCTGCTATCGCTGACTGAAGAACACTCCGGGACAGAACAATGGGTCTGACTGTGGAGTCTTCGCGTGCCAAACATTAGAGGCTCTGGCTCGTGGGAGAGACCTGGTTGCGGACGGCTTTGAGTTCAAGGGCGACAACATGGAGTTTTTCCGTCGCCTCATGGTGATTGAGATCGCATCGGGCGCTCTCAGCGAACGTTTCTGGAGCCCGCGATAGGGAGAATGGCATAGGTACTATGGTGATAATGAGGCTGTGCCATCGTTGTCCATGTGAAGTTCATGGATGTGGCCAGCAGGTTAGAGAATTGTAGAATATATGGCGGGATACTGTAGACCATTGTCGCTGTCGACTTGATGATGTACATGGAGTGCGACAACTCGTTCGTTGATGCCTCTGCCGATCGAAGCGAGGGACCCGAATGTAATTGATGGACTTGGCACCGGTGACTCTTATCACTATTTGCGTTATGCAGCAGATAACGGGAAGCGGTGACTCTCTCCTTCTAGCCATCACCGAATACGTAGCGGGGATTACCAAGCTAACAGGTTAACAAGCTTGTTGCTGCTGCTGAACGCGGCACTTGGCCAGATCTGATCACCCAGGAAAATGAGCCGCTAGCCTCGGTCCGACATGCTGATCTCTCCGACTTTCCTGTAACTCGAAAGTTGTGACGCACTGCCAAGAACATGCTGTACACACCATGGCAGGATTAGCGCGTCTAATCGCACCGCCTGGTGTTCATGGCGAACAGGGATCATGGTTACACCGGCTCGGCCGGCTAGAGCCGTCGAGACTCTCGCCTCTGTAGGTGTTGTGAAACGTCCGAGTAGGTGAGTTAAGGCTGATATAGACAGAATCCTGCAGATCTGCAAATCTACCCCTGTGGATCCCTAGAGCCAGAAGTCTGTTGACACACGGAGCTGCAGGCTGTACACTATGCGCTACTTTGGTTGTACTGCTCCTGCAAGCCTAGGGTCGGACAAAAGATCCGATGCATAGGTTTGATTGAGCCTCACGCAGACTAGGAGCTAGGAGTCTAGGTGTGCATGTGGGCGTTGTGGTACCACCTTTTCCAGGAACAGCAAAGGGACCACGGACACTGCTAAGCCAAAAGAAGCAAAGGCTGTGCTGGAATGGCCGTCGTGGCTTTGCGAGCCTCGGGCAGCTAGGCCCGGGGGGCAGCCGAGCACGGTCACAGGATCAACAGGATCAACAGGTACCACAGGGGTTGTGTGGGGCCTGCCGGGCTTGCCGGCGGCGCGGGGGCGTTGTTGTTGCAGTAACAGTACGTAGACATACGTAACTCTGTTCTTAGCGTACCTTGGCCCTTGGCTCTTCGGCTCACTCGCGGTCCGAGCTGTTGCTCTGTGCCAGCTGTGCTTGTTGTACAAGGGCGCGAGTGGCGACAAGCAAGCACAGAGATCAGAGCTCTCGGAGACTATGGCCATGATGGCATGATGGCACCGCGCGACTCAATGGAACAGCAATGACAAACGAATACTCTGCGGCGTTGCGCTGCAAGACGGGTTGTCAGATACTATAAAACAACTCAGGTCACAGGTTTCCAGTCTGTTTCTCACGAGCATCCAACACTCATCTTACTCTACATTCCCTCTCTCTCTTGATATCTTTCCTCTACACTCAGTCTCACCATGTCTTCCTCTCAGCTCGATTACAGCAAGTCGATGCCTCCGGCCATGCCTCACCACCAGGACGACGACGAGCTTCACCGCTACGTCACGGAGGACCTTCCTCGTGCCGCTAAGATGTCTGCTTCCACGGCGGCCACTTCTGGTGCCGGTCTTATTGTGCGTTTAGGCTGCTGAGATTGACCCAGTACTGACGCGTAGACTGTGCAACCTCTTCGCAAAGCCGAGTATGTCGCTGAAAGACTTAAAGATGCTTTGTATCCGTGCTAACCCTGCAGCATGCAGCCTTCCTACGCCCAGGATCTTGGCGCCGGCTCCGTTACTGTGCGTTAACACTCGTAGCATTAAAGATGCTGACCCCGTAGCACGGCTTTTATGGCTCGATGATCTCTGGTATCGGATCGTGTGTGGGATTCCTCGGTCAATTTCCCTGCTGCCCCTTCCCCAACCCTTACAAGAGCGTTAAGCAGGGCTCTGTCGGTCTGGTCTCGCGCTTCGGCCAGTTCTACAAGTCTGTCGACCCCGGTCTCGTCCAGGTCAATGTCTGCTCTGAGCAGATCAGCATCGTCGGTGCGTAAGAGCGCGTGAAGCGAACTGGGGCTAAGCTAATGTCAGATGTCAAGATCCAGCTTACGACGGTTCCGCGCCAGACGGTGCAGACAAAGGACAATGTCTCTGTTGAAGTGGACTCGGTCATCAGCTGGCACATCGTATCTCCCTACAGGGCTGCGTACGGTATCAACAACTTGCGCGAGGCCCTTGTAGAGCGCGCCCGTAAGTCTCAATCTGTGAACGGCGCTGACTGTATAGAAACGACTCTCCGCCAGGTGGTCGGTGGCCGTGTCCTCCAAAGCGTTATTTCCGACCGTGAGGGTCTTGCTCAAGAGGTTGCCGAGATTGTGAGTGGTGATTCCGGACGTCCCTCTAACGAATCAGATCGAGACCACTGCCGAGAAGTGGGGTGTCTCTATCGAGTCGATCTTGCTGAAGGACATCAACTTCTCGGTTGAGCTCCAGCAGAGCCTGTCCTCGGCCGCGACTCAGAAGCGTATCGGAGAGAGCAAGGTCATTGCGGCCCGTGCTGAGGTTGATGCTGCCAAGCTCATGAGGCAGGGTACGTCCAAACATAAGTCTCACTTTCTGACATGCAGCTGCCGACATCCTCGCGTCGCCTGCGGCTATGCAGATCCGTCAACTCGAGGCCCTCCAGGCCATGGCGCGCACCTCTGGCAGCAAGGTCGTGTTTGTTCCAATGAACCTTGGTGCCATGGGTGCTGGTTACGATCAGGTCGCACAGCAGATCACCGCTTCGGCCCGCGACGGCGGCGACGGTCACGAATACCTGGGAGGGCCCTCGCCATCCACGCAGGCCGGACTTCTTACCTCCGTCTCCAACGTTTAATTAACTAATTTCAACACGCTCGTGCAAGTCGCTTAATATCAACGCCTGTGCCATTCTCCAAGGATTGATCAAACTAATACGTAGTCTGGTTGTAGAATTATGGAACGACTATCCTCTGTTACAGGATTACTCGATCAGCTGCATCAAGCAGTTGCATCAAGAGCTCAACCTGGAGCAGTTCCGAGTCGCAAGCTATGGGTCTACCCCGATGTCCGCCAAACAGTTTTTCGGGGCAGTAGCAGAGCATCTCGGATGAACAAGCACTGTTAAGCGTTAGGTGACGCGTCATGACGGAATCTAAGCCCATAAACCACTCACAGCCACAATCATCACATTGTAGAACCACCCGTGAGCCTACCCGTTTCGTACAGACGGGACACTTGTCACACTTGTCTCTTGGCCCTGGCCGTGGGAAGAAGGCCATCGCCAATGTAGCTGCGACTGTTCTGTCAGTGAAGATCAGGTGGACGTTCTTACCAGTGAACAAGACCGGTAATTCACGGTGAATGAGTGTGAAACGATGACTTGCTTTGTGGAGGGAGCCAGTCGACTTGGGGCTTGGGGAGGATCCAGTCGACTTGGGGCTCGGGGAACATCCATTCGACTTTGGGCTCGGGGAGGATCCATCCGACTTGGGGCCTGGGGAAGATCCATTTGACTTTGAGCTCGAGTTTGGCCGAGTGGAAGTATATCCCTGATCTGTGCTCGATCCGGAACCGGGACTGGCTGCTGTTTCTGATGCGGGGACTGGCGTATCCGCAGGCGAAGAAGTCGCGACTGCAACATCATCACTGCTGGGTGAAAGGGGTCGGGAGCCAGTCCGTCCTTTTCGAAGGGTGCATGTTGCTCCGATAGCTTTATCGCTGTCGTACGGTGGGGAAGGGGGATAGGCACAAGGCATGATTGTTTTGCCTCCGGAGTCACCGATGTTTAATATCTGCGTCGACTCCAATGTATCCGACGGCGGCCACGGGACAGCGACCGAAATGGGCGAATTGGTTGCGCTGCCCAAGAGAGGTTTACGGCCTAATGTCAGTAATGAACGTACAAGCCTACTCACTCCGCATCTCGCTGGCATTGGTGTATTCGCTTGTCATTTCATCCCATGGTATGTTGCTCTTCTTGGGAATGTTTGGAGTTGCACCTTTACCGTCGACGACGACATCTATTGTAGCAATAGACTCGTCTTCGTCGAACTCGCCTACTTGGGCCTCAACAGTTGCGGCCGCAAGTTCCGAGCTCAGTGACCGATCGAATATGGGTATTGGGCGTTTTCCTTCACGTCGTACCGCTTTCAGCGATCCGACATGTGGTGTGTCTTCGACTTCTGGCAGGGACTGTTCAATCTCCCGTAGGCGGGCAAGAACCTCTGGCATCGTGGGACGTTCGTCCGGCGCAAATCGGCAGCAGTCTAGAGCCAAGTCGATGAAGGCTGGGGGACAACCGGGCGAAGCTCTTCGGCGAACAATGTCTCCGTCGGGGACGAAGACGGGAGCCTTGCGGGAGTAGACCTTGGATCCAACCAGGATCCTGGTAAGAATCTCTAGAAAGATGATACCGAGGCTGTACACATCGGTGGGGAGGTCGAACTGCTCGCCCATGATGATCTCTGGAGACATGTAGCCCTGTAATCAGCATTGGCCGCACTACTTGACGTACATCAGTTCCACAGTAGGTCATGTGTCTCATTTCTTCGGCGTTCCGTCCGGTGATGCGAGCGAATCCAAAGTCGGCAACCTTGAGGCGGTCGTTGCTAGTGATCAAGAGATTCTCGCCTTTCAGGTCACGATGCAAACACTGTCGGGCGTGGAGGTAGGCCACAGCGCGGGCAACATCAGTTGCGAAGGAGATTCGCAAGCGCCAAGGGAATGGTGTCTTTGAGCGGATGAAGCTCCGAAGGTTTCCTCGAGGCACATACTCAGAAACGATACTGCCGTGTCAGCTCCGCCGGATGCACGACTTACAAGACACGACCATCACCGTCTGGTTCTTTGCTGAGACCCAAGAACAACACTATATTCGGGTGGCGACATTCGCGCATGATCCGCCATTCTCGTTCGAAGTACTTGTGGACCTTAAGATCAGCATGAGCTTGCTCAAATCCTCAACTACGTACATCGTATTGTGTTGACATGTGAATCTCCTTGCAAGCGATGTCGATGCCTAAGTATTGACCTGAGGTTAGCTATGAGACGGTACCTCGCTTTCAGACACACCACACACACCCATACACGCACCACCCTCTTTCTCTATCTCACTCCCATACCTTTGAAGACAGAGCCAAAGCTCCCACCGCCGATGCATTCGCCCCACACGATGTCTTCGTACTGAGAAGGTCAGTGGTCTGCTTCTGTGCGACATACACAGCGACTCACCGGGATTACGTCGAAGTCCATGACAGTGGCCTATTGTGTTGATGTAGCAGTAAAAATGTCGACAAACACTGGGTCAACGCCAAAGGATTGAGTGTTGAGGCGGTTAATGTCAGTGATTCGGGACAGCGATGAGAAGAATGGGAAGAGAGGGATGTTGGGCGGCGGTGTTGTTATGAGTCGTTGAATTTCCTTCATATGCATGAGGAAGACTGCATGTATGTACGACTCGACTGTGGGGCACGTTGGAACGACCGCTCAGCGCTCCGTGTTACAGTGTCACGCGCAAGCGGGGTGGCATTGGCTGGTCATTCGTTCCAACCGATGGGCTGCCGGACATGAGAGTAGAAACCGTGACAGGTGAAAATCGGAGGAGAAAGCAGCTTAGTGCAATATGTTGACACAAACATGACGAACAGCCACCTCATGTTCGTCCCAAGGTCCGGCGCGTGAGAGGGGTATAGGGGTAAGATGAGCGATTGAACAACTACATGTTGACGACTGAAAGATGAATGACTGTTGAAATGGAAATTGAGAGCTTCGATCGACTCTAGGTTGCAGAGGCAGAGGGCGCGGGCACGCCGGGTAGTTAGTACCCCTCGGTCAAGCTGGATCAGGAACTAGATAGCGCGTTTGTTTGTACGCGGATCTTGTTCGCATGTACTCTCCGCGAGCACGTCCGTCCAACAGCATCTGCTTCATTCTCGCTCGCCGTGTTTGGAATTGTCTGTGTGCATGGCGTTTGCGACGCACGGAGTAGATGCGCTCACAGGTCCCATCGGTAAACACCAAGGAACAGACCGAACCAGGGACGACACAGGGGTAGTGCTTCGGTGGTTCCCGACCTCGTGACCTGTAACCGTGCCTGGATCACGTCCCACCGCACAGGCCGCAGACACCGCCAGACAGAGTCTCTTGGCTGCCCATGTCCGGGGCTCCCCGTGCGCAGGCAAATCGAGTTGGTGGCGAGCGCGCGCATCGGCCGGATCGGTTTATCAGATGGCAAGATGGCAACGTCATAGTGATATGCTTGGTCATCGGCGCGGATCTCTCACTTCCTCCTGCACCGGCGTCTCTTGCGAACCCACCACGATCGGCCAGACCTTTTTATATCTCTTCACAGTGCCCATCCCATTCCATATCACTCTCCTCTCTCCTTACGGCCTGCACAACCTCACCTGTGAGCAGCTTGTCCACTAGCTCCCGTAATTCGCCCGTCGCGCAAGCAAGTCTGTTCGTCACACTTTCCGTCCATTCCATCTACTCCCAACATGTCCAGCACTCTGGCCTCATTCTATCCTGACGTGGGACAGCCCTCGAAGCCCACATATCCAACGGATGGCCTAGAGCCACTGTCAAACGAACTAGACCCCAACGGGGACGGGAAACAGGTCTACAACCC
Source organism: Apiotrichum sp. Y4204 (assembly GCA_025531455.1). Classification (NCBI taxonomy): domain Eukaryota; kingdom Fungi; phylum Basidiomycota; class Tremellomycetes; order Trichosporonales; family Trichosporonaceae; genus Apiotrichum; species Apiotrichum sp. Y4204. Next base: position 290,540 of record JAMYHL010000044.1, on the reverse strand, counting down.
ACCGCGTCCAGATGGCAAGCGCAGCCCCTACTACTCAACGCTTTACGATGGGCAAGGTGCCAAGGGTAGCAAGCCATGGTTTGATTTCCACGTCTATCAGTGAGTGCTGTTCACGTATGTGTGTGTCCTCTGCATGCAATGAGCATGAATGACCTCCGGCCTATGTCGTTTTGTCACTGGTATTCACATGCACGCGGTCAGCTCGTACGCGCTCGGACCACCAGCAACGATGTCTTACCCGAGCTTCAGATCTGCTGTTCAACCACCTCAATATCAACCCAGAAGACCAACTGACGCGTAGTCTTCCCAACAATCCCAATCACGTTGAATATGCTCGTAAGCTTTATGAGGCTGTGAGACGTGAATTCCCAGAGCTTCGTGTCTATCGCGTACGTTTTTCATCCAGTACCTCTGGCTGACTTCAGTGTATGTCATATAAACCAGAGAGTGCTGTGTGTCTCTCTAACTCTCGACTCCAGTCTTCGAATCGGCCATCGGTCCGCACCCCATTCCCATGTTTGAGGTTAACGTCTTCAACACGGAGCAACTCGGAACACTCATGTCCTGGTTCATTGCTAACCGTGGGCCGTGCAGCGTGTTGATTCACCCTAATACCGGTAACGACGTTGTGGACCACACAACCCATGCCACTTGGCTTGGAGAGAAGATTGCACTCGACGTGGACCTACTCCGTGCTGTGGATGCCATGAACGAGCACAAGGCTCAGGCTAAGTAGTGAAAAGACAAAAATACGAGTATGTATACGCGTTGTCGAAGCCCGGGTTGGCTTTATGAAAATCCCAGACAACCTTGTGTCTGATTGAGCATCTGCCTGGGCATCCTGGATGAAATGGTTGTTTAAAATTTGGAACTGGCTCACAAGCCCCCGCATCCCTTCTGCTCTGATATGGCCTTTGGACCCGTACTAAACAGGCGAACTAAATGCGTGTTGCATTATGGACGGTGTGCCAAAGTGAACAGTACAGTACACACCTGCCTGTTTGGAGTTGAGATTGCATGATACATTTCAAACAAAGCCTGGTGTACCCCCTCTGACTTTCAACGTTGCTGAGACGCTATTGTTGCGCTCTAATTGCGTACGTGTTCAAATGGCAGTCAGTCCGACAGAGAATACCACACTACAGTACAGAAGCATTAAGGAATTATTATTGTGATGTACATTTAGAGGCGTTCGAGCCCCATATTTGTCTCCCAGTGCAGACTCTAGAATAAGGGATTGCTTTAGGTTTGGAATGTCCCGGATAATGTCTTGATATGAACAGTAATATACACTGCATTCGACAATGAGACTATTGAGCGATCTATGCCTGATACTCTAACTCTAGCTTTTCAGCTAGGGGACCGGAGGATGACATCTCATCTGTATATACAGCTGTGAACATAACTTGTGCCAATAGGTCTTAGTGGGGACAGTAAGAGAGACATTATATCATGATATAGCTGACGGAACTGAGCAGCAAAGCACGACTTGCAACTCACGCATGATGACAAGAAACAGACTTAGGGTCTCGCAATACATAAAAACGTATCTCAGGAAACAGGCAAGCGATTGAATCGGTCTCAATTACAAGATGCTCATAGTGAGCCAGTGAAAAGGCCAATTTGTTTTCACGGATTCTGATAAGCCCAAAATTCCCGACCTTTTACAAGCTACTGATTGATGGCAATGACAACTTTCCAGGCCTGTTTTGCAGGCTTGGGCACAGTACTGCCTTTCAGCGGCTGATCGGCTGGTGGTGACGCTCATGATCACCTCGCCCATGGTACTGTGTCGAGTCTCGGTTACTATCGAGGCAAGAGGCGCCCTGGTCCCGAACGAAGCCATACGTCGCGGAGTAGAGGCGCAGTGAAATAACCAGCATAAACGGTGGAAAAGGGTGCCGGAAACCAAGCGTCCGAGATATACTGTATGTACCTGCACAGTATTTTGTTCCAAAACAAACCGCTCTATGGTCTACCCAAGAAATTCTGGCTGTCCTACGGGCTAATACGCCTATATAAAAAAAAAAAAAAAAAAAAAAAAAAAAAAAAAAAAAAAAAAAAAAAAAAAAAAAAACTACTTTTGGCTAGAAAACTCCTGAACAAAATGGCTGGCTTACTGCAACGCTCGTACGAGGGTCGAAGCGAACATCCGCCCCTCAACACCTCAACAGGGCTTCTGCCAAAATGGTGCTCGATCTGAATTAAGGAGGGGATAACATACCTGCCTTCAAAACGACGCAGGCAATATTAGCACCTGTGAAAATGGTGGAATTCAACCTCGACCCACACCGGTATTATCTACCAATAATTCAACAGATTTGCGGTCTGTTCAACATTGAGTAAAGGTGTGGCAAGACGATATTGATGAGATTGCAACGCATTCGAGGAGAGAATAGCCAAATGCTCTACCCTTGATTTTTACCACTCTTGTAATATGATTTTTACGGGACTCGGCGCGCGTAGCTTGTGGTTCATGTATCATTAAAGGAAAAAGGCACGACACGTGGCGCAAGTTTTGCGAAACTTTAGCAATTACCAGCAACTCTTCTTCGCCGCCATGCCACGAAACCAGAATTCAACCTATTGCGCCATCAACGAGGTTCAAACACAATCACATGTTGGTGCACATTTTTTGACTTTTCCTTTCAGCGTGCAATGAGTATGCCTGACAGACTGAGTTCGAGGGGCCTGGCAAGACTTTCTTTTCACAAACAAGTGATTCAATCGGGGTGGTACTCGCTGCTGCATTGTGCTTGGGCCAGTGGATCTCTACACTGCTCAGGAAAAGTGGTGTAAAGAGAGATAGACCGGCACTACATAAAGTGGACCTCACAAGTCGTAAGGCGGTGCAGTGAACGGATGGCTATAGGGTACACCAAGTTGTGACTATCAATCTACCAATGAGTTGCCAGTTGAACAAGCTGCACGAGTGCGCAATTTACCCGGAACAAGATACAGCTTTCTACAAGTATGGCCCAATATTAATGGGCAGACCTACAATAGAGGAAGGTCTTACATTATCAAAATTTACCTCGCTACTATTTTTGTCCCGACCTCCACCTTCCATATGTGTTTGGTCAAAGCACTGGAGGAGACTTTTTAGCTCAGATTTACAAACTTTTGAGACCACGCTCGATTTGTCCAACCTTTGGATGGACAGCAAGTTCACCCGTTAGATCACTCGGTGGGTTGGGCCATGCCCTATGCATCCAATACCAACTGAGTCGACCATGTCAGAATGTCAGCTGAAGCTTTCGCTCCTCATTTCTCCACAATTTGTCAGGCTCGTGCAGTACTCACCAAAGTTTCCGGTGTGATTAATCATTATCGACGCATTCTCTTCGAAATTATTCTAAACTTCAAAGCACATAAAGCCGCATGACAGGAGGGGCCCTGACACTGCAAAGTACCGTGCGCCTTCTGAATTGAATGCCTGTTGAGCGTTCAACACTTGCGGTATCTCCGTATAAACACAACAGACTGTACAGAGGTCTTCCGGTACAGGCCGAAGTGGTACTCTCCTGTACTGTAAGGTGCTGGCTTTCTGCTTTTACATTTTATATCCAGAACAGTTGTCGATCTACAGTATATGTGGTAGGAGGGACCAGATGAACTCCCATCGATGCTTCCTGTCTGGATGGCTGTGCTCTGTATCAGAAAATGGTTCGACCAGCATCCAATTGGCCAGGTTATAGGTAAATGAGTCGCGGACTCATTGTAGCTGACTCTTGTTTGAACTAGGGGCGTTTGTAGGTGTTGAGAACGAAACTCGAAGATTGAAAACAACCAGCCCATCATCACCTGCAGGTAACGACACTCACGTAACAGCCTGAATGTCTGCCAGCAGCATGCACTTACTGAGGGACCGCATACCCTACAGCATGGTTCGTCAAACGATAGAAAGTAGGTTCAAGACGCCAGTTCCCAAACCTTACAAGTCTCCGTGCATGATCATACATGACGGCAAGAATGGAGAATATAGCTTTTCTACATACTTAATGTGTATCTGTATCTATCTACTACCACTTGCCCTTCTGCTCGGGCACGACATTGGCGAGCTTGCCCGTCGAAAGGCCAGTCTGCAGGTTTCTTAGGCAGAACGCCTCCATCTCTTTTTGGGTCTCGTAAGAAAGCGTCCCGACGTGCGGGAGACAAACGACACGAGGGTTGGAAAGGAGAGCATCAGGAATGTGGGGCTCGTTTTCGTAGACATCGAGGCCGGCGCCAGCGATTTCACCTGCCTCCAAGGCAGCAATCAGAGCGTTCTCATCAACCACCGGACCGCGGGCAGTGTTGATAAGAACAGCCGAAGGCTTCATTGCCTTGAATTCTGAGGTTGAGATGGTGTGCTTTGTCGTCGCATTCAAGGGAAGGTTGAGCGACAGCACGTCGGATGTGGAAATGAGCTCATCGCGGCTCACATACTTGGCGCCGAGCTCGAGATCAGCGGGAAGCCGCGACCGGTTGTGATACTGGATGGTCATACCGAGCGCCATTGCGCGTTTGGCAAGGGCGCGACCGATGCCGCCCATACCCAAGATACCAAGAACTTTGGCTTTCGGGTCGTTGGAGAGAGCAAGGTTCTTGTGGAACTGGCCTGATTGTGCTTGTTTCAAAGCGACGTCAAACTGCCGTAAAACACCGAGCATGAGGAAAAGTGCTGTGTCGGCAGTTGGGTTATCGGTAACGGACGGAACATTTGAGACTTGGATGTCCCTCTGGGTGCAGGGGTCGACGGAAACTGTTGATTGTTAGAATGGAACGCTGAGGCGCGTACTTTGGTCATATCCAGCTCCATTATGGGAAATAAAGCGCAGGGTGGAAGGTAGTTTGGCGACGAGCTCCTCGTCAAACCGACCTGTGATCTACTGGTTAAGTCCGGCATCTGACGGGCGGATACGAACATTGATGGAGCCGGTACCCTTGAAATGGCGGTAGATGCCAGCAATGTCCTTGTAGTTATCACCCAGATCCTTGAGGAAGGAAGAACGATCTGTGCTGGTGAAAGGCTGGAGGTGATGAGCGTTAAATCAAGCAATGCAGCCATACCACCAAAGTTGCCTGCGCCTTCAGCGACTCCAGCTCATCATGGGCCAAGTTGATCGGGTCCAAAAGCAAGACCTTCGGTTTGGCTTGAGAGCTAGTAAACCGAACAGAGTTGACAAGAAGGGCGGATATACGTGATGGCCGGGAGAGCGAGGACAGGGACATCATCTTGTGATTGTCCTGCAATGATAAAAAGTTGGAGGAAGTTCAAACAAGAAACTCAAGCACTCCAGGTTCGAGTCAACAACATAATAATCAGAGGGCCGGTATGTGACCTCGGCTGAATTCGCGACATTCCGACAATCAGTTGACGCAAGGAGCAGCAATCTAGCCGATCTTCGGAATCCAAAAGGTGGGGAGGGCCGGACGTGGTCGGGAAAACACATCATAGGTCTGGACGAGATGATCAGTTAAATGACACGTAATTGGAAAGACCACCTTAGAATACATGACGTAAACCTGCACTACCTACCCCGTCAAATCACGTGACTTTGATGTCGAAGGCGTGTGCTGGACGCGCGTTCCGTCGTCACACATTGTACACATTATCAGCTTGGTGCACGAACGGTTGTCATCTCGCCATCCATCCGCGTCTCGTTCTCCACAACACCTCTTGCTCTTCTTCATCATCCGATACCAGTCGCTATCTCCGCAACATGGCCGACGACAGCGTTCCTCTCCCGTATCCCAACCTCAAGGTCCCTCAGTGGCACTATCAGATCGGCAATGTTGAACGACTCCGCAAGGAGGCCAGTGATGCCTTCTGGGCAGCCATTGAGAAGGACGGTGCGTTGTTGTCCTGACCGGCAAAGCTGATATCAGAAATGGCGCCTTACATTCGCGCCAACTCTCTGACTCCTCCGTCCGCTGGCCTCTTGGAAACTCTTGAGAAGAAGAATGCTGCCGAGCTCGAGTCCATCGAGACTAAGTTGAAGGACGCCGAGGAGAATCTGGGAGAAAGCGAAATCTCCGAGTTGTTGAGGTCTAAGGCTATGTACCTGTGCCGCATTGGGAACAAGGTAGGTTCAAGCTGGAGATGACATCTAACGTCCACAGGAACTCGCACTTCCTGCCTTGGAGACCGCACTGGAGAAAACAACTGGACTTGGGTCTCGGATCGACCTCGTGTTGGCCATGGTCCGCATGGGGCTGTTCACATCGGACGTCCAATTGGTGATCAACAGCATTTCACGAGCATCGGAGTGCGTAACTACTGTGTAATACACCGCTAATGTGCAGCCTTATCGACTCTGGTGGTGACTGGGACCGTCGAAACCGCCTCAAGGTCTACCGCGCTCTTCATTGCCTTTCCATCCGTGACTTTAAGCAGGCAGCGGACCTCCTGATTGATTCGCTTTCGACTTTCACGGCGACAGAGCTGATGGAGTATGAGGAGTTTGTGGCGCTCACAGTTCTCGCCGCCGCTGTTGGCTGCGATCGGAAGACACTGAAAGCAAAGGTGGGCGGGAAATGGTGGAGAACACGACTGACAGCAGATCATCTCGAGCTCCGAAGTCAACGGCTGTCTGTCGTCAATCACTTCTCTTGCCGATATGACCAACGCGCTGTACAAGAGCAGTTACGCGGCGTTCTTCGTTGCTCTTGGGGAGGTGGAGCAGACTTACCTCATTCCCAACCCAATTCTGGCACCCCATGCCCGATACTATGTTCGCGAGATGCGGATCAAGGCGTACCAGCAGCTTCTGGAAAGCTACCGCAGTTTGACTCTCGAAAGGATGAGCCGCTCTTTTGGTGTCAGCGAAGCATTCGTGGACCGGTGCGTGACACGATCGTCATCACTCTGACCACAGGGACCTTTCGCGTTTCATTGCCAACGGGCGCATTGCCTGCACAATCGACAAAGTCAGTGGTGTCATCACCACTGATAAGCTGTCCTCCCAGAACAAGACCGTCATTTATGAGCAGTTCTTGAAACAGGGCGACCTGCTGTTGAGCGGTGAGTTTGGGTGAATGACGGCAGGCGGCTGACCTTCAGACATGCACAAGCTCCACCGTGTCGTCGGATAGGAGATACATTATTAGATAGCAGCTCCACCAAAGCTACATTGGCGGCATTGTGTTACAGGGCTTTGCAAAGGCCAAGCTTCTGTACCGTCTTTCCTCATGCATTCAGATGACGAGATGATCAGTTACGATGGAATGATCGCGCCTATCGGTCTTCTTGTGCAATTGCACACACAACGATGCCTAGTACATTACCCACTATCGACTATGTACAAGTGACATCTCTCCCGAACGAGTACATTCCCTCAATGACACTTAAAACAGAGAGGAACTGCATCAGCAGTGTTTGGCTATGAAGTCAGATCATGCTGAGCACAGGTACTTACGCTCGCACAGCCTGAGGGGACGCTGATGTCGAACATTCCATGAGCTGGATCGCTACAAAGCGAACTGAAGCCTGTCAGAGAACGAAGGTAAAGAAGGGCCAAATAATGGAACGAAATCCAACTCACCTTTCTGAACAAGAGACGGCCCATTCGTCGCAACACACTCCTCCGGAAGACTGTTCAGTCCATCCAGGAGGTCACAGGCGATATCCTCCGCAACTTCGTTACTCTGAACGCCTCCCAGCGCCCCTACACCTTGAAGCGGCATGTGAGTAAGAACAGCTAGTTGAGAGAGAAGCGACTCGCGTGTCTGCAGTAGGACCAGGCGTACAACTTGTTGAGTCACAAGAATGTTCCCCTATCGTTAGCACGTTCCTCGGCAAAAGGCTCCCACCTGCATGACAAGGAAGCTGTTGATGTGATCCATATCTGCCGCTCCAGTGAAGAAGTCCATGAATCGGCCTTTCAAATTCGCTTCCCAACCCTGTACAGGACTGCCTGTCAGCGCCTTGTCAATCCTAGTAATTGTGCCCACCTTGCCGCGCGGGAATCATAGGCCGACCGAATCCTCAAGGGGGAGGCAACTTCCGAGGCGCAATTCAACACGCGTTCACGTAGCTGATTGATATTCTGCAGGTCGGCGAGAATGCTATCCACCGACGGGGCCGCCTTACGACGTTGAAGGAGAAGGGCGTCATTCAGAATGCGGAAAAGGTTTGTCACTATGTTGAACCCGGCAATCACGGGCGTTTGTCCAACAGGTTGCGGCAGAATACCGTCAGGTGTAATCTGTTCGTCGTCCACTTCTGCGGGAAGCCGCAATCCCGGGGCGTCTTCGAGTCTCAGGCAGATTGTGCGCGCACGAAGACAGGCTGAGCTCTTGTCCGCCTGGAACAACAGCCAATATATCCGACGACGGATCTCCGACTCGATTGGATTGAGTCCTTCATAACTTGTCTCTTCGTTCAAACGCAGAGCCAATGCGCATTGATTGGCCTGGGCGGTGACAACGACGTGGGCGGTATTGTTTCCGAGAACAAGATGTACGATTCCTTCAAGGTAAAACACCACAACTGTTCCCGTCAGAATCTTGTATGCGCATCCGACTCACCAAACTCGGCTTGAACGGGCACGGCGTCCTCCCAAATGTACGCCAGTTTGGCTCTCGCAACTCGAACACACCTCCGTGCCAGTGCTTCAACCTCGTTCTTGTCCAGGCTCACCAACACTCGGGGCACCTGGACCAAGGTTGACGCGAGAACGACTAGAACCAAGGCAAAGAACACCGGGTCGGTCTTGTCCTTTCGGGCTGCCAAATCTGCAAGGAATGTTGGACGATGAAGGCATGGTGTGAGAGGATAAACGTAATCAAAGAACAGGCCGATAATGTTATCCACAACGGCAGGTGCAACAACGTCGTCCAAGCTGTTGGGGATCCCCGGTATGTCAACAGCCGGAGACCTAATAACAAGGGGAATCGATGCAAGTGAACTGCTGTATAAGCGATGCCGGCATTGGTTACACACCTTGCGCTGGGATCACCTCCGGTCACAGAGGAGGCAAACCCGGTTGCAGAGTCACCACTCATGGGAGCCTGGAAACCATGGGCCGCATCAGATATTGCACTGAGATCCCTGCGACGAGGTCAGTGACAAAGGCAGACACAACATTAAACTTACACTGGAGCAGGTCCCTTGCGTCGCGCGACACGCATCCGCACGCATTCCAAAGCAAATCGGCGGCATCGCGCGCATGGAAGTTTGGCAACGTCGGGATGATCAGGTGGGACAAGCGGTGATGGTTCACAGCGACGTCTGCAGCGTCAGCATTGCGGATGATCAGGCGAAACAGCGGGTACGCACTTGCCCTTGCGGCACGCCTCACAGCCTGAGTGGTCAGCACGTACAGCAACAAAGTGTGGCCACTCACTGGTCAGAACTTGAGATGAACTGGAGGAGCCAGTACGACTGTTCCTGCGATCTGGCAAATCGGCATGTTCGTTCTCCGCCTCGTTGGGACTTTTCGATACTGTGGATAACCGCCGTGAAGAACCTTCTGCACGTGCTGATCTGTTGCTTGTAGGGTAGGGTGCGCTTGAGTTTCGTTTGGTGGTGGTGTCAGATGCTACCGGCGACTCGGTAACAGAGACCCCATCCACTGGGAACATCTGTGCTGGAGAGCTGGATGTTCGGATTGGCATTTGTGCCTTTCCTGCCTTATGCATAGCGAAAGTGGAGTTGAAATATTCAAGACGACTCCTGGATGGGAACGGGCACACCGAGCTGTCCCAGCACCACGACCGAACCGCGCTGCTGACGGATGCTGGGAGAAGAGAAATGCGGAAGGGACGATAATCAGAGAATGGCGAAGGGTATGCCGTCTTGGCCAGAATATAACAGAAATGGAAGAGAGCTTGTTGACAAAATGATGAGTTAAATCACGAAGTATGCGTCAATGTGTATGGATGGATCGACTGAACGAACATTCCTGTGGTCTGTGTGATAGCTTGGCCGACGGCCCTGATGCGGCATGCAGCCGGTGTCTAATCAAGTACATACAATACGGGGAGGAGGCACACTAAGAATACGAGATCGCGAAAGGGGGGTTACTACCCATATCGCTGAGAACACGGTGTGCTACGGTATATAGTCCACCACAATTTACGTCATTCGCGAAGCGAACCCTTTGGTGCGTGATTCACTCAATTCAGCCAAACCTGGCACAGCTTCTTGCTGACCAGAACCGCCCACTTCAACCCATCGCACCATGTCTCCTTGGATGCCACACGATCAGTCCCGTAGATATTGTGCCCTAAGGCTAGTTAGCACAGGCCAGTCACTGATGCTCACCAGTCATGGATGCGGTCAAACACAGCTGTGAGAACCGAGTTTTCACTCAGCAGTACTCCAAACTGCTTGATGGCGTCCTCCTCAGACAAGTCCAACATGAACTTCTCCTGCACCTGCATGATTAGTATAGCTACTTGATGTGACTGACCTTCCACACTGCCTTGTCCGGGTCAGACTGGATGTCCTGAATACCAGCATCCACCATGAGAGCCACAAGATTTAAGATGAGATTGGAGTTCTTTCGGAGACTGCTGAAAGCCGTGTAGCATAGACTTTGGAAGCGAGCGTAGTGCGTTGATCCCGTACCGCCCATAGCGTCCACCATTTCCTTGCAGACTTTCACAGGCGGCGGGTATGGCTTGGGATCACGACCAAGGATGTAACCAAAGTCGACATGGAAAAAGTGACCTGAACTGTCAGGGGGTCAACATGAGTAAACGCACCGTCTGCGGACAACATAAGATTGTCGAGGTGTCGATCACCAACACCAAGAATATACGTTAGAACGGAATAACCAGCTGTGCATGTTAGAAGCTTGAGGACATGGTAGAGAAACTTACCGCAACTTCTAACGAAGGTGTCCATTACACCAACTTCGATTCCGTAGGACCCCAATGCGCCGTCGTCTGCGTGCGCCTCGCGAAGATACGCCTGCAGACTACCGTATCCGGACATGATAGTTGCCAGACTCTCACTAGGGACGAACTGGATCATCCCCTCTGTTGGCGATGTTGCCAGAACGGAGTAGGGACTAAGACGCAGGTCCACATTCTCCTTCCTCAACAACCGATCCATCAGGTTAAAGAGTTGGATGACAAGCTGATCTTGTCTCAAGTCGTCTCCGTTCTTGAATATGACCGGGTAATAAAGCGCAGGAGCCTCATCATCGTCGCCCGACGGCTTCTCGGTCTCAAACCACAAGCATAACGGAAGCAGGTTTGACTTGAAGATGGTTGACCGTTCCGGGACAATAGAGGTGACGGACACTCGCGGGTTGAGTGGTAAGGGCAAAGGCGCTGCCAAAGGAGAAAGGCCATGGCGCGAGTCAGCAATGTAGCTTTGAAGCTTGTCAATCTTCTTCGACCGGGTATCCTTCGAGCTTCGAACTTCCTTCGCGCGAGCAGACAGAGCTTCAACGAGTTCTGCTTGCCGTCGAAGAACATCACGTTGAGCCACACCTTGAGGCGTCTGTTATGAGTCCCACACATACATAGCTGCTTTACTCACCTCGGCCAGTTTGGCTTGAAACTGAAGGGCGACTTTGCCGTACATTTTGCCTGTTGGAGTTTGGGCTGCAACCTCGATCATCAAATACCAGTGAAAGGTGGTGCTAAACACGGGATTGACCACAGCCCTGTCAATAAGGAATGCCGCGAGCCCACTTTCACCATCTTGACCATGGGCAGGCTGAGTCTCGCGGCGCCTTTGTGTACGGGTTGATGGAATCGGTTCCTGTTCGAACTTGAGGGCCTGAACCAGCTGCAATAGATACAGCAGGATTTCCTGACATCAGCATCATCCCTTCAATCAACAGCACCCAGAGGAGAACTTACATCGTCGTCAGCCCTCTTCAACCGCTCCACAGCAAATGCCCGAACTCTCTTGTCTGTGAAACCTGGACCAAGAAGCTCTAGGGCATCGTCCATGCCAACATCCTGGCCCCACAGAGGTAGGAGCTTTTCTGTAGCCTGCTGCGCTTCGACTGGATCAGACCAAGTAACACACTTCAAGAACTTGGTGAGGGAACGAGGGGATCGGAATAAAGAGAATCGGAACTTCCATAAAAGATCCTTGTCGTTTGCGGTAAGGGACGTTGTTGGCGGCATGCTGAAGATTTCCTATTGTATCAGTGATGATCGCTGCTACGAAACATACGTTAAGCTGATCGCGTTCCGCAGGACTTGGCTTAAGATCCTTGCCCTCGTCGCCGAGACGCTGACTGCGAAGCAACTTTCGATGTTTTAGCTCGACTGGATTGTCGCGCCACGAATCTGGGTCGTACAACTTCCAGAGACTCTTATCCGCGGTGAGGTAGTCCGATGGCAATGCCAGTGCGTGGGGATGGGATTGGGGAGGATGGGGTACAGGGGCAGGTGGATGGGGTACTTGATTTTCATGCTCTGAGAACACCACAGGAAAGTCAAATCGGGGCAGGTCCACATAAAGGTAGAGGTCATCAGACTTGCTGGCTTCACCCTGGACAGGTCAGACCATAATTCGCAGAGCACTCACAGCATGAGCTCGTTCGATTTGGCGGAAGGCGATACGATCGAGCCAGTCAACCTTGACAATATCGCCTCGTTCATAATCCTTGACAAGCTGTTCGAGTCGTCCCATTTCGTCCTTACCCATCGGCATTTCACTTGGTGTGGTTGTTTCTGGTTTGGGATCGGCTTCTACACCTCGATGAACAAACAGCCGTTGCTGTCCGCGCCGCAAGGTCCTATCCGAGCTGAACATGCTCATAGTCGTGCCGCCAACCGCAATGGCCTTGCCAGCACCCTGAACATCCCATATGGTAAATGTCAAGTGGGACGTGGGTAGAAGGCTTGGATAGCTGATCGGCAACACGATTGTCTGATTCCATCTTAGGCATTAGCTTTGTTGGAACCAACAGAGCTCACATGTACGATCTTGCAAAGTCTTTCCAGGACGTTCGGAAGGGGAGGGTCTCAGCCTTCCCGTCTGTCCAGAGCTGACACACTACATAGAGATCGGCCAGTCCACTGTCGTCAGATTCTTGCTGAAACGGCAACGACGCTTACTCATTGTCGAGCCCGGAATGCCGCAAGTCCTCACGCTCAAGGAGATCGGTGTATGTGCGCTTTGGTATTCGGCCCTCAAGGGAGACACTGGTGTAAGTGGCCTGAAGAGGTTATATCGTTCCCTTACATCTTGATCGCGACGTGCAGCTGGAGATCGCTGAGCTTGGCAAACGACAAGTCTTTGTCCCTCGATGGATCAGACTGCATGGCGACATAAGTATGGACGCTTGTCAGATCCTGGCTGGAGTCGAGGATCCAAGTTCGACTGCGTCAATGACAGACGTTTGCAATGGATGGCAAGTTGGCAGTAATGAAGTAAAATGGAGATGAGTTCGAGGAGAGAGGAGCTACAGAAGTCGAGTAGTCGTTGATTGTGTGCATCAACCCGAGCCCAGCCAGCCCAGTCGCCTCTGCGATCTGTGACGACATCTGGTCATCAGCGGACATGGCGTTACTGCCCGTCCCGTTACGTAAAGAGGTGGATGGCCTGCCTCCACCAGCACAAAAAAAGTTCACACCAGATTTATGTTCGCGTCGAGCGGCAAAAACACGACTGCTTTGGGTGACCACACTTCTTTCCACATCATCTTCATATCGCTGCCCGATGGCTCCGTCACAACTCTCGCAGCTAAAAGCTGCCCTTTCCTCGGCTGGACTGAGTCGCAAGACCGTGTCCAAGAAGGATCGTAAAGGCAAGAAAGGTCGTTCGCAGGACGTAGAGCGCGCAAAACGTGCCGCCAAGCTCAACGACATTCAATCTCGCTTCAACAAGTTTGACGAGCGCGAAACCAAAATCAAGCATGACGTGGGAGGACGCAAACTGAAGGGCGTGACAGGGCGTCCCTCTGCCAACAAGCAGGCCGGCTTGGAGCAAGTAAGTCATTTTCGTTGCTTCATCTGACACGCAGCGTCGTAAGACATTGCTCGAGGAGCACAACCTTCGGGGACACCGAGGTACCTTCCGTGATCGTCGTTTTGGTGAAAATGACCCCACTATGACCCTTGAGGACCGTATGCTTGAACGTTACACTCGCGAGAGGCAACGTGGCCAAGGCAAGAAGGGTCTCTTCAACTTGGAGGACGACGAGGGCTTCGACGATGAGGACGGCTTTGGAATGGGTCTGACACACGGCGGGCGAAGTGTCATGGATCTTCCTGGTGACGACTTCGTTGCTCAAGGCTTTGGAGAAGATGACGATGAAGACGCTGGAACGATTGGTCGTCGCCAGGTAGCCCGTCAACATTTCGGTGGCTTTAACGAAGAGGAAGACGATGAGGAGCTTGTAAGTGTGATGAAGGAAGCCGTTTGCTTACGGAAGCCCGAGCGCAAGAAGACGAAGCACGAGGTGATGTCGGAGATCATTGCCAAGAGCAAGGAGCACAAGGTGAGTTTGGCTCACTTTCTTCGACACTGACAGACAGTTGGAAAGGCAGCACCAGAAGGAAGTGGACGACGTCATGCGGGAGAGCCTCGATGAGGGTTTGGATGAGCTACGCGATTTGCTTAGAAGCTCTGCCCCTGTTCGGCCTTCGGTTCAGCTTCCAGGACCGGCCAGAACGGCAGCACGGCTTCCGGATCAGAACAACGACGCCGACTACGACCAGTTTGTCCGCAGCCTAGTCTTCGAGGCTCGTGCCCAGCCCAAGGATCGAACCAAAACGGAGGAAGAACTGGCTGTGGAAGAGAAGGAACGTCTTGAGGAGGCCGAAGCCAAGCGCATCCGCCGTATGCGTGGGGAGGACTCTGATGAGGAAGAGCAGAAAGGGCAAAGGAACAGCAGGGCCGAGCGCAAGCCGGACGCTGACGACCTGGATGACGACTTCGTGGGCGATATGGACGAGGATGGAGGAGTCTCCCTTCTTGGCCCTGGTTTGACGCGGGAGGCCATTGAAGGGATGGCCGTAAACGCAAGCGACAACGACAGCGATGGCGACATGACTTCGGAAAACGGATCGGCTAGCGGCGATGATGCGAGCGGCAGCGGCAGCGACGACGAGGACGACGACGATGGGGAGGTCTTGTCGGCCATGGAGGACCTGGATTCCGACATCGCCAGCGAACAGGACACCGATGATGAGGTACCCGCTATGCCCAAAGCCCGGAAAGTGAAAACGAAGACTTACGGGCAAGCCGGAGCGACGAAGGAGATCCCTTTCACGTTCCCCTGCCCAGCAACCGTGGAGGAGTTCGAGGACATTCTTGAAGGACTGGATGACTCGGCGCTTCCGACGGTCGTACAGCGCATTCGAGCATTGCATCACCCCAGCTTGGCTCAAGGCAACAAGGAGAGGCTGCAGGGATTCCTCGGCGTCCTTATGGACTACATCCTCATCCTATCCTCTCAGAGTGAGCCGCCTTTTGCGGTAATCTCCGCGCTGGGCCCTCACCTGGCCGCACTTGTGAAGCTTAACCCCCTCACCGCTGCCTCCCATTTCACCGCCAAACTGTCTCTGATGCAGAAGAACCTGCAGCGCGGGATTTCGCGTGGTGCTAGCAACCCCGAGTCGAAGACGCTTCCAAGGACACCCGAGCTGGTCATGTTGCGCTTGGTCGGCACAACCTGGTCTACCAGCGACTTCTCCCATCCAGTTGTGCAGCCTGCGATCCTCTTGATTGGTCAATATCTCTCTCAATCACGTATCCGCGATGTTGCCGACGTTGCTGCTGGCTTGTTCCTGTGTACCCTAATCACTCAGGTGAGTCTGGTCGACTGATTTTTTGCTAATCAGCCAGTTTGAGAGCCAGTCGAAGCGGATTGTTCCAGAGGCAATTAACTTCCTTGCTTCTGTCATTTTGGGCCTCCTGAAGCGCCGGAAAAATGCCCCCATTGTTTCCGCCTATCCCGATCTTCTCAGCTGTGAAATTCACATCACCGACAGTGTTGCCCATAGGCAGCCTGTTAATCTCACCAGCGTACTTTCCGCTTCCGATGACGAACAGGCCAAGGCCGATCTGCTGGGAGCTGCATTGGGCCTCATCACTTCCTTCGCGACTCTTTATTCCTCGTCGGAGGCGTTCATTGAACTGTTCACGCCTCTCCTTGCCGTCCTTGAGGGCTCACAGGTCGGCAAACTCGACTCTGCGCTGAAGACGTACTTCAACCAGACTGCCACGACGCTCTCGAAGCAGCTCGGCTTCGCTCGCGATGCGCGCACGCCACTCACTCTCCAGGACCACAAGCCCATCCCTATCGCGTCCTACGCCCCCAAGTTTGAGGACGACTTTGCACCTGGGAAGCACTACGATCCCGATGCTGAACGTAACGCGGCCGCTAAGCTGCGCTCCCAGTATAAGAAGGAGCGCAAGGGTGCGATCCGGGAGCTCCGTAAGGACAATCGATTCCTTGCCGAGGAGCGTGCTCGTCAGCAGGCTGCGAAGGACGAGGAGTACAACGCCAAGATGCGGAAGGCTCTTGGTTCGCTCAACACGGAACGCGCTGAAGAAAAGGAGATGGAGCGTGAGAAGAAGCGCGAGAAGCGTCGGCGTGGATAGATGGAGCATGGCACTTCATATGTATCACTATTGCATGGATCACATAGATTGGGATCGCGAATGTGGTATACACCTTCTTTCTCTTGGCGTTCTCTGCATAGCCTACGAGCTTTAGCTCCTACTGGTTCCCCGTCTGCTCGTACTGGCACTATCGATATCAGTGATGAGCCGATATCTCGGACACATAAGTCACCGACTTTTATTTTTCCTCTTTTTTCTGTTTTTTTGCCTCTTTTTGGAAATCAAGCGAGATTTCGAGTCAAACAGCCGCGCACCGGAACATGTTCTCTCTGTCCAGTTCTCAATCTTTACGTTGCCTTTGATCCTCTGAATTATCATTCATCCTCTCCAGTCTCCGGTCGCAGTCCGTTCCCCTCTGCATTCACAATGGTCGGTACGTGCTTTAGTTGCGGCACTCGCGGCTCACGCCAGCCAATCTGGACGCAGCACGGCCGTGCGAAGCTGCACCCTCCGCAAGCTCCGAAGCCCTGACAGTCCGCGACGCAACACTGGCCGACGCCGCGCCTATTGCGGACCTGGGCGCACGGGTCTTCAAGGCGACCTTCGCGCACACCTGCAGCGAGAAGGACATGTCCGACTATCTCAAATCCAACTTTACAGAAGCTGTCGTCGCGGCCGAGCTGCAGGACGCGGCGAAAACGTTCTCCGTGGCGTGTATGGGGGAGCAGGTGGTCGCGTTCTCTACGCTCACCCGGGACTCGCACGAGCCGTGCGTCGAGCACATCCCGACCTCGGAGCGCATCGAGCTGCAGCGCCTGTATGCGGATCTCAACATGCACGGCAAGGGCGTCGCCGCGACGCTGATGGGGGACACGCTGGCGCACGCGGCCAAGCTCGGGTTCAAGTATGTCTGGCTCGGCGTGTGGGAGCACAACTTCCGCGCGCGCCGGTTCTACGAGCGCTTCGGGTTTAAGCAGGTCGGCAACCACGACTTCTGGCTTGGCGAGGAGCGCCAGACGGACGATATCTTCCTTGCGACGTTGTGATTGTGTATTAGTGATGGTAGATATAGTTGTCAAGATCATGTAGAGAGCTCATTTTGTCGTGTTGGACGCTGCAGTTGGTCACAGGCAGCTCTTCGCGTTTCATGAACACCTTCACTTGTGCAGAGAATAGTTTTGATTGCCAAGGAATTCGGAACACAGTCTTTAGGAGTAGGTCTGCCTGGAACGAACACCCATTGAACCCCCCTGCAGGCGGTAGTAGCTAGGACCTAATCTTTGCACTGAGTCCGTCTGAACAAAGCTTTAATAGAGAAGTGCGAAGCAGTGTACATGAGATGCGACTTGATATGTAACGAGATCCTACACTAGTGACCAAAGAATTTACTCAGAACCTTCGCAAACGTGTCCATAGACGAGCGGATCTGATCGTAGGGCGTAATTGAATAGGACAGTCGGAAGTATCCGACGCCGTCGCCGCCAATGTTGTGAGGCCCGTTGGCGTCGAAGCCGAGGCCAGGAGCGAACAAAACCAGATGCTCAGCCAGCAGGCGCCAAAGTCTGTCACTCAAAATGCGAACCGCGTCGGGGCCCAGTTTCTCGTAATCGGGATGCTGGTTCAGGTGGACGGCGAGGAAGACGAACATGCCAGCAGTTGGCGGAATGAATGACAGCAGAGGCCGGCTGTGCGACGAGGAAAGGCTGTGCTTTTCGAGTGAACCACTCTTCACAGCCTCAGCGGGCGCCTTCGCATAAGCAGTAATGCCACGGCCAACGCCGGGAATATCGTACACCAGTGAGTTAGAGGTGCCATTGTCGAACTCGAGATGGAACTTGTCCGCCAACGCATCGCACATCCAGTCTCGGCGCATTCGGTAGTTGGCTTTGATCCCACGAAGCCAACGCACATAACCATCCCAACCCCAAGTGTTAAGAAGCGTGATGGTCAGTGCCGTAGCAAAACCAGACGGAGCCTGAGTGCTGGCCTCGCTGATTCTGGTCAAGCGCTCGATGAAGATCGGCGAGGATGTGATCCAGCCAAGTCGCGACCCCGGGCATGATGTCTTCGAAAAGGTCTGCGGTGAGCACCCTTGCAGTCAGATTCGACTCACATCAAGGCGAATAACCCGTCCGTCAGTATCGAATGTAAGATACGATGGAGGGAGGGACTCAAGATAGGCCTTGTTGCCTTCCTTTCCCTCCTTCTTCTCAGCGTTGAAGCGACTCTCCGCCAGTGGCGTAAGCTTCTCGCCTGGTGGAACCCAATCGCCGAGGAACAAAGTGTAGTATGGTTCATCTTCAACGATGATAATGTCAAACTTGGCACAGATATCGTAGACTTCCTTCTTCCGTTTCGCCGTCATTGTAGCACCCGTCGGGTTCTGACCCGTCGGAACCGTGTAGAATACACGGGGTCGCTTGCCCTTAGACTCGTCCCAGTTAGTGAGCACCTCGTCGAAGTACGCTGGGAGTACACCTTCTCCATCCATCTTCAACGCCACAACGTTGACCTCAAAAGGGTGGTACGCGTTCTGGGCACCGGGATAAGACCACTCCTCGACGAGAATGCTGTCGCCCATTTCCAACAGCATGTTGAACACCTTTCCAAACCCGTCGGTCGCGCCAACATCGAGAAGGACATCCCAGTCCGCATAGGCGGGTTTGTAGATGGTCTCCACGTACTGGCGAAGGAACTTTGGGAAGGCAGGCGGTCCAGTAGCCATCTGGTATTGGAGTGAAGTCGCCAACTGGATCGCCATAGGATCTTTGGGGTTGGCCGCATACTTGGGAATGCTGATAGTGAGGTTTGATCCAAAGAGCCACTCAATGAGACCCTTGCTCTGTTTGCGTGGGACTCGCGGAGGGTCGAGAGGCAGGTGGTTGTAGGGGAGAACTTCGGCCGATAACGTCTCGAATGGGAAAATGGCAGGGGATGGGATGCCTGGCGATAAGAAGACTGAAGTCTAATGTCCCGATAAACTCACCACCGGCATAAGATATCATTCCCGGCATCGCTGCATACTTGTACATTTCCTTCATCTTGTTAACCTGACGATTCTTCGTGATGCGATTGATATGGTGCGACATGTCCTTGGCAGGCGGCCGCGGGGCCGAGTGCACGGAAGGACCGTCGGAGGAGGTAAAGGGCACGTCCATGGCGGAGTCGTCGTCGCCCGAAGAGGTCGAGCTGGGGATGAAGCAATTGCGAGAGCAATGCTGCTTGGTGAGAGTTTGTTTATGTGAACTTCGGACGATGGAATGGGAACAAGTGGAGCTGACCGCGAGAATAATAATAAACGCGATGTGCACCCAGGAGGAAAACGACTCGGGGATGGGTAAGCGAACAAGATGTGCCCAACGTGCTTCCTTGCCCGTCGGTCATAGCCGATGATTGTCAATCAATGACATCATTTCTTTATCTCATGGGACCTGAGCGTACCATGCCGAGTATCGCATGGCAATGCATACAAGGATTCAAGGATCAACACATTGTTTGTGGATGGTATCTGCATGGCGAGCGGTCACATCGCTCCGGCCGCCTGATCACCGATGATACCGCACATGTGGTCAACAAGCCACTATGGGGCCATGAGTCCGCGAGGCATTGGGGGGTGGAGATGGTCCATGCTTCGTTCGGAGGGCATGATACAGTGGCGCTTTCAACACTTCGGACTATACGCCGAATGTCCGAAGGACGCTGAGAGCCAAGGTGTATGACAAGCAAGTTGTTAAGCTGTGTCAAGTGATATACACGACAAGGCCGTTTGTGAAGCTCAAACGGTTTTGAGCTCAGGATCCATGGGTACCAGCGTACGAGCGCATGAAGCGACCATTGATGGTCAAGTAGACAGCAAAAAGTATGAATGTCAGGGACGTTGGAGCCCTGTTGCGGTCGCAGGTGGTGCGAGTGACACTGTTGCTTCACTACTCCTGCCACTTTCTAGACCCCAGCCACATATCAAGCAACCTGAAGCGCCTCAAGCCTGCAAGCCAATGGTGCCCGCGTTCCCTGTTGTCCTTGAACACGGAGAGCAGAGATCGAAACCTGCGAAACCCGGCAGGTTGCTGGGTGTTGAATGGACAATGCCAATCGTCGTGCGAGTCAAATATGATGGCTTTTTGCTTTTTGCGGTGTATTCAGAAATCATCCAGTCGTGCAGGCTACTGCACCACTAATGTCCCTTTCGTATCGCGTTTCGTGACCTCCAAGGCTACTTCTCCGTCGATCGTATCAGAGAAAGCGGCCGAGCGTTTGCCTTTGATCCAACTTTGCAGGAAACACTGATAAAAAAATAAATAGAAAAACCGCCTGATGTGTGGTGTTAACACGATCCACCGACTCCCCCTTGGATCTCTAATTTCGGAGCTGGGCATTTTTCGTATGTAACGTTTGCTCAATGGAACAAACGATTCCGTCTGGCTCCCCTCACCCCGTCAGTCAGTTCACTCGTCAAACAGTTGACTCATTTAGCCGCGCTGGTGGTGAATCAGTGATCTAAGATACAGCAAAAGCGTGCCCGGGGTGCAATGCTTTGGCTTTGGACGGGGCTGAGAGGTAAGTCTTTCACCATCATTACAGGAGAGATTCAAGGCGGAGGTTATACCAGCCTCAGCTTGCGGTATTCTGTCGTCCACAGGCAAGCTCACCTTTGTGGGCCCTAAGTACAGGTTGTACATCTGTGCTTGCATTCTATGCAGAACCATGCCAGATTATTGCTCGAAAGCGCGGTGGAGCTCTGTGCATTTGGATATTTGTGTGATTGTTTGAGTGTCAATCCATCAAGGTTGCAGCTGCCAATCTTAGATCTACTGCTGTATCATGCTGGTGTGACAGGAGCTCGATCGTACAATTGCGGGGCCTCAACGATCGATCGCGTTTCCATTTCCCTGCAGTCGTCCGCTGGCCGCTGGCATATGGGAGATGGGATGTTGCTACAACCACAACTTTCACTTTTTCCAGTCGCGAGGACAGTCCACAAGACCGCAAGATTGATCCCTCACCCTCCAACGCACGCTGTCGCCTGCTGTATGACCTCCCACCCTGAAACCGGTCTGACCATTGAGCCAAAACCCCGCAGCCCATGCCGCCCATGACCCGCATCCCACAGGCTCACAGACTCACAACGTCACAGCCCCAGAGGCCACAAAAGCCACCGAAACGGTCAAGCCACCTTCCAAGATCACGCATTCTCTCTTCCCCGACCAGGCCGTCTCGGCCGTCTCGGCCCACAGTTGCGTACCCCTGTACGCTTCAAAGTCGCCGTGGCTTGCAGGCTTGCAGACTGGCACGTAGAACTCTGACATTGTGGCACAGTGCTTTGCACGACGTGGGCATGTGGGACATGTGCACAATACGGCGCATTTCCACCCGCTTTGCCAGCCTACCAGTGACACCAGGAAAGTTATACTGTGCTCACCTCCTCACGCTCTGGGCATCTGGCCTCTGACCGATTGCAAGAGTCCAATCATTCCCGGTCAGTTCCCTGGTTTATCAGCCCCTTGATAACTGTGCGGAGCCAAGGTGGCTGCTTGCTGCAACGCCTTCAGGTGGTTGCACCGATGTCGGGTGCAGCGTTTTCATCCCACAATGTGTAACGGCAAACCAGAGCTTCCAAGAGCAAGGCCCGTACAAATGTGTTCAACCGGAACAAAAGATCCTGCCACTTGGTCTCTGGCAGGATCATAGAGCCGACCAAAGCGCCCGGCTTCCCCTCCCAGTGGCCACAGACCCGTCACTGCCAGGTTGGCCAAGGCGTTCCTTGCACGACCCACGACCATCAGAGTCCTGGATAGCTTCCCAACACAGACGAGACCACCCGTCCCACTTCCTCGCACGGCCCACCACTTTTCGACCATCACGCTTTGTACCCAGCAAAGTGATTGTTCCCGGCTTTGACGTTGCACTCCTCTTTTATCACCGTCGCGTCTCCCTCACTCTTCTCTTATTTTTTTCACGCTTGCTCTCTCCACGTCTTTGGATCTGTCTCCTGTTCATTCGGCCGCTCCAGTTCTCCACAGGTCCCCTTTGCCGCCCAACGTACGCTTTCCTTCGACAGGTGTCAATCATTCTTGGTACTGCCCTCACACCTTGATCTTGTTTTGCACGCCAATGTCAACGCGCCGCCATGAATCCCAACGGGGATCCTCCGCTCAAGAGAAGACGACCCGTGGCTCTAGCTCCACTGCTCCTCGGAAAGTACGATTCAATGTCGGCAGCACTTATCATATCGTGGACGTAATTGGAGAAGGCGCATATGGTGTTGTTGTGTCTGCGGTTCATCGCCCGTCCAACACGAAGGTTGCCATCAAGAAGATCGCGCCATTTGACCACTCCATGTTTACATTGCGCACCCTGCGTGAGCTCAAGCTGTTGAAGTATTTCGCAGACGAGGGAGTTAGCGAGAATGTACGTGACATTCATGACGACCCTGACACTAGATCATCACCATCCTAGACATTATCAAGCCTCCGAGCTTCGAGCAGTTTAAAGAAGGCAGGACTTTTAGATTCCTGCACGCATGCTCACCCCATAGTTTATCTCGTTCAAGAGCTTCTTGAAACAGATTTGCATCGCGTTATTCGCACTCAGGACCTCAGTGATGACCACTGCCAGTACTTCATCTACCAGACTTGTCGCGCAGTCAAGGCGCTGCACTCTGCAGAAAGTAGGTTAACGGGTTCGAGAAAGAGTCACTCACACTAGTCATCCATCGCGACCTCAAGCCTTCCAATCTGCTTCTGAATGCCAACTGCGACCTGAAAGTGTGTGACTTCGGTCTTGCCCGTAGCACCCAAACTGCCGTTCCAAACTCAAGAGAACAGGGATTCATGACTGAATGTAAGTCGCTGTCGACGGACGTCGTGTTGACTCTCTACAGATGTGGCAACCAGATGGTATCGGGCACCAGAAGTCATGCTCTCCTTCCGCATGTACAACAAATCGATTGATATTTGGTCCATTGGCTGCATCCTCGCCGAAATGCTTAGCGGAAAGCCTCTGTTTCCCGGCAAGGACTAGTTAGTATGCAGGAGGAGCAGTCGACTAACGGCAGCCATCATCAGCTTTCTCTCATTCTGGATGTTCTCGGAACACCGACGCTGGACGAGTTTTATGCCATTACGTCCCGGAGGTCAAAAGACTACATAAGATCGATGCCCTTCCGGAAGAAGCGAACGTTCGAGTCGCTTTTCCCCAACGCCAATCCGCTGGCAGTAGACTTCCTGACTAAGACTTTGACTTGTGAGCAAGAATCCTGTGGGCGCAGTGCTAATGATAGTCGATCCTCGCAAACGCTTCAAGGTGGAGCAATGCCTCGAACACCCGTATCTCGAGGCTTATCATGACCCAGAGGATGAGCCCACAGCCAAGCCATTGGATCCTTCTTTCTTCACCTTCGATCTAATGAAGGATGAATTGAGTCGCGAGGAACTGAAGCGCCTGCTATACGACGAGGTAGCAAGCTTTCACCGCTTCTAGGGGTTCCCAGCGGTGAGGCCTTTTGCAGGAGAGTGCTCTGCAGTATCAGGATGTCTGGGAGCATCGACCAGCGTTCTTTGTATCATGGATGTCATCAGTATGGCCACTTTGGGCGGTTGCAAACGTGCAGCAACTGGATGAAATTGTTGACCCCAAACTCATATCCAACGACACGATGTGTGAGTGGTTACCAAGAGCTGCGGTGAGCGTTACGTTCGAAGCGCACTTCCGGAGTATGCTGTGCAGACTAACTCCAGAAGACTATGAATGCAAGAAGCTCAGACCACGTAGATGGTTTTGCTTCCCCTCAGGTCGCCAGAAATGGATGTCCAGAGATCCAAAGGCGCCTTCGATAACCTCACAGGTCTGGCTGTGTCGTATGGATCCTTCGATCCTTGTCGGCCGCAGACCATATCTCCTGTATGTTCGTTGCCCACATGTGGACTAGCCTTGCCGACCTTACCGGTCTTGCCTCGTGTACTGGCGCCTCGTGAGCTCGTGCGTCGCGCCCTCGCAGCTGGCGCCTCATGGTACTGAAACACTTGCTAATCTGCTGTTCGTACTGTTCAGCTAGTCATGTCACGTGCGGTGCACGCATAGAACTGTTCGAGCGGCTCGTACAGGTTCATTGCAGTGAGATTTGCAGCGTTGCAACAGTTAATATATTAATCTTGCATGCATTGGGCCGCGTTGATGCTGCGTAGGTCGAATGATATGAGGGCATAGGTCATCGTCATGATTCATTACCCTTAAACCATGAGTGGCTTTGAACCCTGGCCCATCTACAGCTCTGGAGTCCGGCCAGAACGCCGCCGATTTCAGGCAGTTCAGGGGACGAGAAGGAAATGTAATGAATTGTCTTGGGATTATGATTGCTTTGGTCATTACTTAATACCCTCGCGGCCTCGACCGCTTATGTATGTATTTAGAATCGCTTTCTCCGAAACTTGCACCGGCAAAATCACCCCCCGCGCTTCCCTTTGCACGCACACTCACATTCACTCACTTCACCTTGGCCGCGGCCGCTGTCACCCATAGATAGACATCTCCGACCACGACCACCACAAACGACTGCTACTACTCTAGACTAGTTCCACCATCGTCGTCATCAGCATCATCACTACCACAACCACCACACACTCACTATCATTGCCACTACTATCAGCTGCCGCCAACATCTACTCTGCGAGAAATATCGCAAGACTTGCTGTCGTTTTCTCGGGTGTGAACCGGCTTTCCACCGACACTTGACTTCTTAACTATCTGTCCTATCCCCTTCCCGGCATCGTTGGTAACTTTTTCGCCCTTCGGCTTGCAAACTCAAGGCCAGACCATCGAAGCATATCTGTATTCGGCGTCTGCCCGCGCCGCTCGAGCGTCACGACGGCTGAATGCCTTACTCCTCGCCGACTCGGGCTAAGGAGTGTGAGGTTCCAGGCCGGTCACCCAGCAGCTCAAGTACGCCCTGGCCATCAGCTGTGTCCCCAATGGATCTGCCTGTGGAAATCTCTCCAAAGGACAAGTCAGTGGCGACCTTTCTAGGTCCCGAGCTGGATCTTCCAGTATCGCATGCCGGCCGACATGGTCCAGATGGAAGTAATCCGACCCATTCTGAATCTCCAGCGCCCGTGAGTGCAAGTACGAGCTCCCAACGAGGTTCTCGCTCCGCTTGGCCTTTGGTTCTTTTCTCATCAACAGCTTTCTGCAACTTCGACGTCGTCGTGGTCGAATCCTGCATTTGCGTGGCCATCGTTGACCGCCAACGCACGACCCATGTGCGACCCATTTGACACGACTCAGTTATTCTCTGATGATCCATTCGCGCACCGTTCGAGTGAGAGTTCATCTGGGGATGACTACGACGTGAAGACGCTTCCCTCGGTTCCAACAGTTCCAGCAGTTCCTTTTGCGGTGCTGCCCACAAGTCTACCTCTCAGCACACAACCGTCCACGCAGGGTTCTTTGGACAGTCTCTTCTACTCCGATCCGGGAACATCACTCCATCACCCCCAGCCTCAGCGTAGCGGATCCTTTGATCCTTACCATTCCGTTTCAATAGAATTGGCGGACGCACTTCAAAACGCAATTCAGACCGTGCTGCAAGTCGCTCCCAGCCATGTTGTCGACAATGCGAACGAACAGTATACTGGCTGTGCGGTCCCGGTGCCGGCTACGACCCTCGCTGCTCTGCTTTCTACCATGCGAGGTCTCAACTATCTGTCGGCCAACCTCGTTCCCATATGCGAAGGCACACCTGGCGGGGTTCGAGTTGTTCGGGAGATTGACCTTGAAGACTTGGTGCAGAATGTCGCTGACCAGCTTGGACCGGAGTTGATTCAAGCTGATGTCGACCTCATCCTGCTTCAAGGAGATGTGTCCATACGAAGTGTCAAGGTGTTGGGTGACCGAGAGGGAATCGGATACCTTCTTTACCACGTAAGAGCTTCTATACTCGTAGCCAGGCTAACATGTTAGGTTGTACGACAAATTCTCAGCGTCGCGAGCAAAGGCGATACTATCGAACTGGGATTCCATGCCACACCGCAATCACCACGTCGGATGTCTACGATGTCGGATGAGCTCAATTCTTCGGCACCCATGTCGCCAGGCGCTGACATACTCTGTGTCTTTGAAATCATTCACCATATTTCGCAAGGACTCGATCTTAACGCGGCTACTCCGAGGGCAGAGGTTTTGAACCCATTCACTCAACTCACAGAACCGAGACAAACTGCTGCGGCGAAACTGGATACGCCTCTGTGTAGCAGGTTAATGCGGCAGGTGAACGCATGGATCCGCACCGACGTCGTTCCATCATCCCCCGGCTTCAGCAATCCCCGCGACGCGTACGAGTTATCTCTCATGCTCCCACAGGGACGCCCAGAGCCCCCACGCTTTCCCGAGGACGAGGAGACAAGATCAATTCCTTCTGCTCCACCTCTTCCCTCCTCAAGCGACCTTGCAGACTTTATGGAAACTCTGCGCGATCGAAAAGTGGCCCTTTACGCCAATAACGCCAGTATATTCGCACGACAGTTAACGAACTACCTAACAAGCTTCGGTCTCGAAGTCGTGGCCCTAGACGGATCCACTATAGAACCTCCACCTGCCTCGAGATTTCTGATTATCGATGATGATATCTGCGCCCTTCGTCGGGAGTTGGCTCGACTGAAGCCTGATTCATTGAGCCTCCGCCGACCGTTGAAACGACCGGGACTATTTCGCAGCTCCAAGTCAACGTCCCATATCCGCCCACCGGTGCCGTCCACGAGCCTTATCTACCTGACTAGTCTGGACAAATATCAACAGGCGAGAGAGGTGGTTACGGGTCTCGGCATCTCCTATCAAATAGACGCGCTGGTTGTGCCAAAGCCCGTCGGCCCCCGCCGATTCGTCACAGCATTGTTCACTGCAGTCCGGCAGCCACTCGTCGACCCAGCATTCTCATCCATTTCCATCAGTCCCAGATCTCCCCAGATCTCGTCCGGGAACCATACTCCCACAGGCACACCTCAAGAAGGGTTCTTCGACTCCGTCGATCTGCAGGCGGAAGGAACACCCCAGACCGCTCGTTCGCCGCTTAATGAGTTCCCGCCTTCTTCGCATTCCCGTGACACTCCTCGACTGTCTGCTTCCACGCCAAGCGTGGATACTCCAGCTTCAGAGTATTTCGCCCGTTCCTCCCACGGAAAGTCGACTTCCAGTGCGGCTGGCGTCGTGCTTAAGAGTCCTGATGGTCGTCCCCTTGGTGTTTATTTCGAACCACCGGGGAGCAATCGCTCTATCTCTTTCTCTCAACCGTCTACTCGCAAGCCCAACAGCAGGCGGACTTCTTCAGAGAAGGAGCTCTCGCCAATGGTTACATCACCCACCGATTCCCTCCACAGCAGTCGCCGGACCTCCACTATTTCGAACACCACCGAGGACTCGATTATCTCGGAAGAAAAGGAACTTCCCCCGCCGCCGCATCTGCCCTCCTTCGGCCGGCGAAAGACACTTCCCATCGCACCGGATGCCAAACCTATCGTGGCGCACGGTCGCGACCGCTCTTCAACAGTGACTCGCCAGTCTGATGACCGGAAGGATAAACAGTTGCCTGACATAGCGGAGAATCAGGTGGTGCCCCGTCCCCCAGCCAAGGCCGATGTGGTTGTGCCGCCTATCAATGTCTTGATTGTTGAGGGTAAGTGCAGTGAAAGCTGGCACTGAAACTGACACCAGACAACCCCATCAACCAGAACATTCTTAGCATGTTCTTCCGCAAGAAGAAGATTCGACACGAAACCGCAAAGGACGGACTCGAGGCGGTGGAGAAGTGGCGGACAGGCGGCTTCCACTTGATCTTGGTGAGTTTGCTTACGTTAGGTGTTCAAGCTAATATCAGATGGATATCCAGCTGCCGGTCATGGATGGTATCGAGGCTACCAAGGAAATCCGCCTGTTGGAGAAGAACAACAATATCGGTGTCTTCCCGAGCACCCCTCTGGGCGACCATCAACGACCAATCGAGGTACCCGCTTCGTCACCAATCCGTTCATCGGTCATTATCGTGGCGTTAACTGCGTCGTCATTGCAAACCGATCGTGTCAATGCTTTGGCGGCAGGCTGTAACGACTTCCTAACAAAGCCGGTGTCTCTCAAGTGGCTGGAGAAGAAGACAGTGGAATGGGGCTGCATGCAGGTGGGTGGAATCTGTGTAGACAGCAGCTGACTGCCCTAGGCTCTCATCGATTTTGAAGGTTGGCGACGGTGGAAGGGATCAGACTCGGTTGATTCAGCGGAGACAAGACGAGGCTTTCAGACTGGCCCAGCGGCTGCTGCTCAGCGAGTGGCCAGCCATTTACGCATCGAGAACCAGAAGTGGCGCAATGCCAAGAAGGACGAGAAGCCACTTCCCACTCTTCCCACCAACTAGTTGTATCTCTCTAGGAACTCAACATGCATGTCTACTCTACAGCAAGCTGCCAGCGGCCCTCCTTGAAGACTACCTGGACGCCACGCAGCACATCACCCTGGTCAACCTCCTTATCTTTGCCCTGGCCGACCTTCTTCAGCCACTCCGCAAGAGGGATGCCCTTCTCCACCTTATCTTCCAGCTTGGACATGTGTTTCCGGATACGTTTCAAAGTCTTGTCCGAAGGCGGTTGGCTCGCGTCGACCTCGGCAGACTTCTCCTCGTCGCGCTTGCGCTTCTTGGCAGGGGGCTCCTCCGATCCCGCCTCGGTCGTCTCGTTGTTGATCCGCGAGTTGGCCTTCGATCCCGTACCGCCCTTGTCGCCCTTGCGTTTCTTCTTCTTCTTCCCCTCGCCATCCACACTCGCCGAGACACTCGCCGAAGCGCTCGCCTGAGGCGCCGCAGCGGGAGCGGGGCTCTGCTCTGCCGGCGTTCCGACCTCAGATACCGGTGCCGATCCCCACGTCCGCATACCCGATTCAGGTGCCGTCCGGTTCTCGCCAGTGACGCTCTTGCGTGTCGGCCCGCCAAACTTCTGGGGTGCGCCAAATCCTCCACGGTTGCCGAACCCTCCGCGCCCACCACGCGCCGCGAATCCTCCACCACGCGCAAACCCGCCGCTCGCCCCGCCGCGCGCCTCGCCCGCCTGCACCTGGTTTAACCGCGAGGGGTGGATGCCCATCCCGGCGCCCTCGGACGGCGCGGGCGAGTCGACCGGCGTAGCTGCTCCGGACGCAGCGGCAGACGTCGCCGGTGTCGCCTTTCCGCTCGGCGTCTGCTGCCCCTTGCGCGGGCCGCGATACAGCGAACCCTGGTACTTTTCCGCCTCGGAGATACACGACGTGTGCGTCTTGTAGTCCTGGTTGTGGAACGTCGTGGAGCAGTCTGCGCGGTGTTAGTTTAGTGAGTACTCGGTTGTTTTGGGTGCACAGATCAAACGCACCAAGACAGGTGAACGGCGCCCAGCAGCGCTGCCGGTGCTTGTCGAGCTGCGGCTTCTTGACGGTGTCGGCGCATCCGTCGCACCTGGGGTTAGAATCGGCGTTTCTTTCAGAGCGTGCGTTCCCGGTAGCGATACCGCAACGGCAGATTCGACTCACTGGAAGGAGACCATCTTGAGTGGTGATGCTGGTGAGAGCGATAACAACGTCGAGGTCGAGAGCCCGAGATTTCTGTATCCCCACCCCGACCGGAAAACAGGAAAGCTGCTTGCTACCCAGCTCCAACTTTTCATATCACGTGACTCTGTCGTTCCTGGTCGAGTGGAGGATAAATGACGGTGGCAATGTCCTCAGTTTAGTATTAGCGGCATCAAAATGCTGTTTAGATGAGAGCTGACTGGGCTATTAGCATTACTATGTAAGCCTGTCACTGTAAACGCGTGTGATCTTGGACGCGTGAGGACGCGTGTTGAGTAACATCAGCAACATCAGCAACATCAGCAACACCGTCAACCACAAATCAACAACCCACTTACTCGCTTCTCCATTCCTACCTCTTTCCATTCTCCACTAATTGCACAATGTCCCGCCTCGGTCCTGAGCGTAAGTGTCACTGGAAAGATGCTGAGGTCTTTGCGTACATCTTTGCCCTCGGTCACTTACTTGACTGCCCATGACTTGTCCCCTTCCTTCCCCTCGCTGACCCCAGCCCGCGTCAACGCCAAATACCTCAGCGCACACAAGGGCCAGACGGTCCGTCTGACTGCCAAGGTCATCCGCATCAACAACGACGTTGCGAGCGTCGAGTCGAGTGATGGGCAGGAGGTAGGTGGCCGGGATACGATGACCTGCACCTACTGACGCCCAGGTTTCTGTCCACATGCCTCGAGTTGGTTAATGATGCACTCGTAGCTAACCACCCAGGACATGCACATTGAGGACACGTTTGTCGAGTTTATCGGCACGGTCAAGGACGACCTGAGCGTGCGCGCGCTTACGACCATCGGCCTCGGCAAGGACCTCGACATGAAGGCCGTCAACGCCGTCGTCGAGTTTGGCCACTCGCCAAAGGGCGACGGCGTCCTCGCATAGACCACCTCCCCCACATCCACAGATAATTTGTTCACATGTAGTAGTATTAGTTTCATGGCACCTCTGCGTTCTGTATATCATCGTTACAGTGGACATGCATGTCACGGACCAAAAGAGTCTGGGTATCGGGTCGCTAATCGGCTGCCTTCTCACACCAAGGCCATATCTATAGTTACGCGGCGTTACGGAGGACTGCGGGGGGTTAGTATGGGTGGATGGGAGTTATATCATCATCCACTTACCAAGGATCACCGAATCTCCGCGGAGGAACATCTTCCTGCGAATGTTAGCCTACGAATAGAATGGATGGGCCGGTGCGCGTGGCCGAGCCATGCCATGTGACAGCCATCTGTACAGCAGCTCCGCTGCCATCGCGTCGGTCTTCTCCAGCTTCGCGCCTCCAACAAGCTCGGAGGTCGGATTGAAGAACGCAAGCCTGCGAAGAAGAAGCGCTCCCACGACATGTTTCTCTCTCCAACCCCGCTGCACAACCCCGTTCCATCCAACGCGCGCACTGTTCCGCATACTCACGAGATGAACCGGTCCTTGTTTACCGGCTTCGAGTTCTTCCCCTTGGGCGTCTCGACCCACATCTGCCATTAGCAACTTGCCCACAACAAACATTCTCGCCGCATCGCGTGACGCACCTCCTTGACGTTCTCAAGAACCATGTTGGCATGACGGTCAAACGCCTTGACGCGGCCCAGCAGCTTCTTGTTGTTCCGCAACGAGATGAGCACCTGGCTGTTGTTACGGACCGCCTGCTGGAGCACGGATAGCGGGCCCTGCGAAATCTCCCACTCCTCGAGCTCGCGGATCTGCGACTCGTCCAGCTCCGACTTGGGGACCGACGCGTATTGACTGCCTGTCAGCTTGGGCATGGGATGCGAGCTCACCTCATGGTTGAGTTTTGTTGTTGATGTTACACGCGGTTGCTGAACTCGCGGCCGGATGGATGTCGAAGTAATGTTGACGATCGACGAGCACAATGCATGAGCAGCGCCAGTTGCAAAGTGACAAGTGATGAAATGCACACATGGCGGGAGGGGGGAAGGCTACGGTGGCGGAGTTCCGGCATTTTTCAAGTGTGGCGCTCGCGACCTCCCTGCCCTGGCTGCTATCTCGCTCGGACTTTTCAACCAAGCCGCACACCTCGTACCTCATCCGAGCTCGATATCCACCACCCTCGACGCTTTGTTGTTGTCGCCCACGCACCATGTCTGCAACAAAAGGAAAGGTACGCCGACCGCGACAAAGGAAACGGCGGGACTGACAGTACAGACCGCGCTCGCGCTCACCCGGGTGTGGCACCACACGTCGGCACAGGACCGCGTGCTCGGAAACCTCGCGAGCCGCATCGCCTGGGTCCTGATGGGCAAGCACAAGCCGACATACGACCCGGCCGGTGCGTGATAAACAGTGTTTATGGAGGCTGACGTGCAGTTGATGCCGGAGACTATGTTGTCGTGTCGGACGCGCTCCAGATCCGCCTGACGGGAAACAAGTCGGTCGACAAGATCTACCGCCATCACTCGGGGTTCATTGGCGGCCTCAAGGAGGTGCCGATCACGCGCATGCGGGAGCGCAGGCCAGAGGAGGTAGGTCGCAGCTGAGCCCGCTCAATGGGATACAGCTAATGCCAGATCATCCGCCGGGCAGTCTCGGGCATGCTGCCGAAGAACACGTTCCGCGATCGTCGACTTGCGCGTCTCAAGATTTTCCCCGGGGCAGCCCCCGAAGTCTACCAAAACAACACTATCAAGACCTGGCGCGACGAAGCAGCTGCCAAGGTTGGCGCGGCGGCCGCGGCGAAGGAGTAGATTCTCTGCCCCCCCCACACCCCTCAGCATACATACCCTTGTACGACAACTCATGCACTCATAGTCACAGCAGCCTGTGCCCTGGCCTCTCTTTTGTTCATAGTAGACGTGGCATGGATCAATCAAATAGGACAACAATATCTAGTCTAGTTGAGGGGCTTGCGGACAACCCAGAGAGCCATGGGAGTGAAGAGCTTCTCACGGCCACCAGCAACAAGGGCGTCGGCGGCAGTCTTGAGAGACTCTCCGACATCGTACGTGCCCTTGGGGACAAAGCCGACCTTCTCGAGGGCCCAAACGCTGTTCTGGGTAATGAACTTGCCCATGGTCGTCATGCGGAAGACGGTAAGGACTGGTAATGATCAGTATTTGGATAAACAGAAAAGCCACCATAACACTCACCGTCCCAAAGAGTCTGGGCCTTGCGGACGTCACCCTCGAGAGGGTAGTACCACGGAACCTCGTCGTCACGGGCAGCGAGGTCCTCCTCGTTGAGGATCTCAAAGCCGACGGCCTTGAGGGCCTTGCGGGCGTCGTGGAGCGTGCGCATCTCGGCGATACCGTCACCGACCTCGATACCGTGGGCAATGTTCTTGTGGTGGGGGTTGGACGGGTCCCATGCGTCGGTCATGCACCACTCGTACACACCGAACTGAAAAGTCAGCTCCCGAACGCCAAAATAATGAATAAACTTTAGCTACTCACGACACCTCCCGGCTTGAGGACCTTGAAGACCTCGCCGTAGACGCCCTCGAAGGTCGGGGCGTGGCAGGTAGCCTCAATGGCGTAGACGGCGTCAAAGCTGTTCTCGCCAAACTGCTCCTTGAGGGCCATGAAGTTACCCTTGACAAACGACACCTTGTCAGAGAGACCGGCACGGGCAGTCTTCTGGCGGGCACGGAGGACCTGGAACTCGTTGTTGTTGACGCCGACAATGTCGCAGTCCGCGAAACGGGCAATCTCGCGGGCGGGGCCACCAACACCACAGCCAACGTCGAGCACGCGCATACCGGGCCTAAGGCCGATCATGGAGGCGAGGTAGTGCTCGTGGCGAGCCAGCGCCTGGAGGAAGGCCTCGCCCTTGTAGAAACGGCAGAAGTGGAACGACTGGCCTGCGGACGTCAGTAAAATGAGCTTCAGCTCCGGCACACTCAAAACCCACCCCATCCGTACTCGTACAGCTCGGTGGCACCGTCATAGTAGCCGTTGACGAGGTCGGTGTACTGGTCGAGACGGTTCGACTTGTCGGCCTCGCCGTCCTTGGCAGAGTCCTTCTGCCAGAACTTGGTGTAGTTGGAGACACGGGACTCGGAACGAGCGTCGGCAGTCATGGTGACAGAGAATAAAAGAGCTATTAAAAACGATTAAAGGAGTGTGTCGCCAGAGTAACTGCGTGTTCGCAAAGAAGAAGAAAGAGCGAGGTTGCGAATCGACGTGAGAAGAGTGTTGGACAGTGATGAACAGATGAGCTGGAAGGGTTTTAGAGGACGCGACGAGCCTGCAACCGCTGGCCGTATCAGAGATTCCAGGGACGTGGCCCGGCGTTCATTCGGGGAGTGCTCCAGCATGCTGCAGAGATGCTGGTACGATTGCTCCAATTATCAACTTTTGCATCGTACGTTGATTTTTTTACCCTGACACGGCCAAGTTGCGACCATGCCCAGCCAGGCACAGGGTCCAGACGGCAGACCGCAGACAGGCAATGTCGGGCCTAATTGAACCATGCCATGCACCGTCAACGCGTTCACAACGGGACGTGTCTTACCAGCACGCGATAGCCATGTGAATAAACGGACCTTGGCACATGCATGGCGCATGGCGCATAGCTTTGTGGCGTCGGCCTTCGGTGCCAGCATGCATGCAAGCCGCGTACGGCCACGTAGTGCCTCAGCACGTAACCATAGTAGCGGCACATGGCGACGGACAGGCCATTGATGAGACCGATAAATGCCCACCAATCATCGCTGGAGTCTGTCAGCACCCACACGTAAGACGCCAGCTTCCAACACGTAAGTATCCATCGTGATAAGTACGGAAACTTTATCTCGAGGATGTCACGCCGACTGTCGCATCGTGTCATGAACCCATGAAGCCACCTTGTGGCCTTGTGGATCGGATGGTGGAGGTTCGTGGAAGGTCGTGCAATCAGTAGTAGCCAAGATCTGCAGAGTTAGCCGACAGGTCGTTCCTGACCTCGTTGGAACAAGACAAGTTTATCATTAAGCTCGCGATAAATTAATGGTACCAGCTTCCCCAAGTTGATCAGCTGCCCAAAACCGCGCTTCTGTCTCACTTTGGCAAGATCCGGTTCTTGTCGGGAAGCGAGGTCAAGCGACCAGATCCAGACAGGGAAAGGCAAGTCGAACAGCTCCACCGCCGAACGGTTGCGTCGTATGCACAGCCCTCGACTGCTGCTGCAAAGGAGCTTCAAAAGGATGGTGGGTTCGTGAGCTCACTGGCTTGGCGCTGTTTGTGGAAATGGTTGCGCCTGCCTCGGGTCAAGTATCTGTGTTTCTGCGACGTCGCGACGTCGTCGGTTGATGAGTGATGACCTTTTTGAATCTCTACATTGAGCAGACGGCCCGGTCGGGGGCCGAGCATACGACCACACTCACCGTACACATTGTGCACTGTGGTATGGAAAGCAATGGGTAATGGGGTTGTGGATGTGGATGTGGATGGGTGGCAAAAGGAAAGCAAAGGAGGTTACGTCACCGCGCCCCGCGCACTGACTGACATCCATGAATAGCTAGCTTTGCAGGGTGAGGTTTCTGTTAACGATGTTGCATCTCGGCGACGGAGCGACGGAGCACTGGCATCGCCATTGTGCGGTATGGAGATGCTACTTGTACTGCTGTGTACTATCTCTTGCTCGACACTACACTCTTAATCCCCCAACCCTCGTCGTCTACTCGTGGCATCAACAGACACACAGCAGTCCGCGCAGGTCGCATATCTCCTCCCCTCATCGCTTCAATCACACTATTAGATCCGCTACCGCGATAGAGCAATTCGCCATCACTTGACCCGTTTGCCAGAACTGCAACGGTAAGACCAGCGTGTGACCCCGTCTTCGCCTTCAGCTTCTGACTTGTAGGGCTGCATCTCGATTCGCGTTCGTTCTATCACATCATTATCTTGCTTGACCTCTCACCCCATCTCGATATCTTGAATGTCTAGCTCACCGCGGCATGCCTCCAACATGAACGGCAACGCAAGAATGAACGGCAACGGCAACCACGTCTCTGAACCCCAGCATGAATCGAAACCCGCCAATGGCTCTGCAGAGCAGCAACAACCAATGTACTCTATTCCTATCAACCAGCGGCCTGAAGGCTACGGTTCCTGGTGGGCGACCATCATGTTTCCGATAGTGTTCAACCTGGGGATCCTGGGCCTGTACTGCACGCAACTGTTGTTTGCTCCCCTGTGGCTCATCCCCGTCCATGGCAGAAAGCTCTTCCAGCACGTAGTCGACTGGACGAAAGACGGCTTTGGTCGCCTGCGTGTGTATATTATATTTGTGATTGTAGTCACCGCTGACGCCACCCAGTTATTGCAATCACCGTGCTTTTCGCCCCCACGTCACTTGTTATCACGACAGACAGCCCCGATCTCATGGCGGGTCTCGTCGAGCGCGATCGCAACGGCGACGTCACCCGCATCAACCTCCCAGACCGCCTTGTCCTCATGTCCAACCACCAGGCATACCTCGACTGGATGTATCTGTGGATGCTGGCGTGTTACTGTGGCCATGCGGAGGGCTTGACCATTCTGCTCAAAGCGAGCCTGAAGAATATCCCCATCGTCGGCTGGGGGATGGTAGGTGGACTGTTGAAGCAAAGCTAATCCCCCAGCAATCCTTCCGCTTCATCTTTCTCCATCGCTCATGGGCGGCGGACAAGGACAATCTGGCAAACTCGCTACATCGCCTGGCTCAAACTGCAAAGGCCGCTGGATCCCGCCATCCCTTGTGGCTACTGATCTTCCCGGAGGGAACGATAACAAGCGACGAAGAGCGCGTCAAAAGCGCGCGTTACGCGGCGAGAGAAGGAGTGGTGAGTTGCACCACTCAAGAGGTAACTCACAATATCAGGATGACTTTACGGCTGTCCTTCACCCTCGCTCCACCGGACTCCTCTTCTGCTTGAGAACGCTGGTGCACGACATTCCCGACCTGAAGCTTCTGGATATTACGATCGGATACCCCGGCGTCCCGTACGGCAAGTATCCCCAGGAATGGTACGGCCTCGGAACGGTATTCTGGAAGTCGGTGCCCCCACCGATCGTGCGCATCCATCTACGCCTCCACGACCTCGCGTCGCCGCAGTGCGAGATTCCGTCCTTGGAGTCCCCAGGCGTCGCGTCGCCCGAGGAAGCACGCACGTTCGAGCTGTGGTTGCGGGATCTGTGGGCGGGAAAGGAACGTCAGGTCGAGCATTTCGCCGCGCTTTCCGCCAAGGCGCTCAAATCTGGACGCGAAGAGGTCTCTGTGAACGATGGCGTGTACGAGGTAGTCCCCATTCGTCAACTGTAGGTATGACACTTCTGCCGCTGCTCTGACACCCAGTGGGTTGAGGGACTGGTGCGCTGCGTTTGGAGAACCCGGCATAGGCTGGCTGGTAGAACTTGCATCTTATGTGCGCGGGATGTGCTAGTGTTGTAAGACGTATGCATAGTTTTCAGCTTTTCTGGCGTTGGAGCTACAAGCCTGTTGTTATTCCATGGCACGGCGGTACATTTGGACTTGCGATTGATTGATGATGATTGGGATTTGAGAAACAGCGGGCAGAGAGATCAAGAGCCCCGGAGGTCGGGGAGCGATGCAGGACGAGAGGGGGAGGGAGGGGAGGGAGAGCACAACGTTACAATCGGGGTGAGGGGAAGCAGAGGCAGGTGCTGCGCCTTTCAAAAGGGCGACGGGTCATCCGCCCAGCGCCAGGTCTGGAATCCACTGAACGCCGCCGAGCTGCTTGCGCGACGACGCCGCTTGCTGACAGAGTCAGGGAGCATATCCCACGACTCGACGTCGTTTGCCGGGGATTCGAGCGGGGTGAGCTTGGACTGATAAGCGCGCGCGAGGCACGAGAGGAGATCCAGAATGGAGATCACGTATTGCGAGGATACCTGCGTTGATGGAGGGTGTGGGAGGCCTGCAAAGTTTGGCATGTCGGTAAGGCCAGGCGAGGGCGGCGGAGAGAGCCGCTCGAACGAGGACACGGGCGAGAGCGGGGGCGAGGCTGCTGGCGGAGTGCGCATGAATACGCGAGAAGAAGAGGTCGCGAGGATAAGACTGGCGGCGTGCAGGATAGTCGTACTCGGAGTGATTGTGTGAACTGTGAATCAGTTGACAGTCGCAATCAGGTGACCTACCTGGAACACGCTCTTCGCCTCGCTCACGCCCCTCGTGCTGAGCAGCCAGGATCTTCTTGCAAAGCTCTCCCAATCCCATTCCCAACACCTTCTTCCCCTCACTAGGGACGACCAGCTTGGAGCAGTCGGTGACGGTGACAACTCCGACAAGAGAGCTGGGCTCGCCTTCTCGCTCAGGTTCGCCGGTAACGACGCCAAGCGCGCCCAGGCCGTTCAGGCTCATGACTTGCATGGCGTCGAGCACCGATGCGTTGACGGGGAGCGACACAAATCGGTGAAGAGGAAGGTCCGCTTCGGACAGACAGAGCCGGAACAGCGGGGGCGGAAGTCGAGTAAGGTAGGACAGAAGGGCAGAAGCCTCCAGCACGCGTGGTGGGCTTGATGTTATGACAACCCTGTGAACGCCGGACGCGAAGAGCGGGAGGAGTCGAGAAAGCGGGGTCTCGGGCGCGAACGTCGAGCACGGGTTCTTGCCGGATATGTCTAATTGTCAGTAAAGTTAGGAGAGAGGAGAGCTGTTCTGGTACATACCGCAGACCGTTCCAACACCGACGCGGATCCCTC
The DNA here is from genome assembly GCA_025531455.1 of Apiotrichum sp. Y4204. NCBI lineage: Eukaryota > Fungi > Basidiomycota > Tremellomycetes > Trichosporonales > Trichosporonaceae > Apiotrichum > Apiotrichum sp. Y4204. The sequence continues at coordinate 251,849 of JAMYHL010000044.1, read as the reverse complement.
GCTTCAGACACGATACCACCTCGCGGGCTCGCTCGTCGAGCTCATGGACAGGGCCTGGGGTTGCCGCACTCAGAACCAGCAGCAGGACCGTGTTAAGGTCGGCGTACTGTGATGGTCAGATCACGAGTTGGCGACAAGGCTCGTAACTCACATCGAAGAGTCCATATCCTGCCGAGGTCTCCACGATGAGACACTGGGCCTTGCCCTTTATAAGAGACTGCAATGTCAGTACTGACACCGACTTCCCAGGACCAGACTTACTTCTGTCGCCTCCTCCAGCCCCGTCTTCCCGGGGAGGACCGAAACGGGCTCGACGACTATGTCGCCCGCAATAGTGTCCAGCCAGCTATCCGAGTCGTCGGTCAATGCCGGGCCGAGACTGAACGAGTTACTGAGCGACGCGGAGCTGAACGAGCCCGACGTCTTGTGGCCGCCGCGCATGCGGGGGGAGACGGAGGCGAGGTCCGAGACTGAGCCCATCGAGCCGCCGTGAAACGACCCGCCGGCAAACGACCCACCGTGGAACGAGCCGCTGACAGAGATACTTCCATGGCGCTGGGGCACGGGGAGCGGCACAGAGCGCGGAGAGGCTATGGGAACCGGTACGGCGCGCGGGGAGACCGCGGGCCCGGCACGCGGCGACGATTCTAGGTGAATGGATGGGCGGCGGCGGTGCGAGGACGGATGCGCCAGCGAGCTCGGAGGCGAGGTCATGTCGCCCGATCTGGGTACGTGCGAATGTACGGATTGGTTGTTCGTCCGGCTCGGGACGTTGTCGGGTATGGTGTAGGTAGATAGATCCTGCACTCCTGGCGATAGCGATAGGATAGTTGTAAGAGATGGGTAGTGCAGAGATCAAGATTGTGATGGTGAAAGCTGGGAGAGACGGTGGATACACACAACGTGGTGGGTCAGGTCAGGTCATGTGCTGGGAGGTAACTGGTATAACTAGTAACTGCCTCCCAGGTGGGATCGGGCTGTGTGATGATGATTGTCTCCAACCAGAATGATCCGGACTGTTCAGTGTGGTGAGTTGCTGGGCGATGAACTTGCTGGAGTAGCTGGCGAGTAGAGATAGAGCGGGGGCTTGAGAAATAAGAGGTGGAAAGGAGAGAGTGGAACAGTTCAGTGGAACAGAGTATACCGATGGGGAGACCTTGGCATGGCTCGGTGCTTGGTGGCTGCTCGGGCCACAGCATACCGCCGAGGTTGCACGACGAGGTCTCTGTGTGTCGTCCTCGGCGTCGGTTGGATTGGGTGGAGGCAGCAGGGCCCTGTTCACAATTGCGTAATGGCGTAATCAAACAGAGCCAGGCGGGCACAAGGGCAGAGAGGACAGAGGCGGGGCCACAACGGCAAGTTTACAATGGTAATAAAGGACGGTTGATCCACGATTACACTGTGTTGTGCTAGTCTAATACAATCCTACCTGGTTTCGTAATGGCCCCCCTGTTTCCCGATAACAATAGTCAGCTGATCAGCTGATTGATTCCCTGTCGACCCTGTCTCCGTACGCCTCCGTCCCGGCAATCCACACGGCCACAAGGCTAACGGCCAAAGGGTTTAGGGGGGCCCACAAGGCCACAAGGGATTATGATCGGACAATGAAGAATGGAACATTCCCCCACACCAAGCGTACACAGCTATCATGAGCCTATAGCAAGGAGTGGATTGTTCGATAGACCTGAGGGCACATCGTAAGGGTATATGATGTGCTCGCGTGCTGGACGAGAGCGAATCAGCGAATAAGCAAGCACAAACTAGATCACAGTCGGGACGCGCGGCATGGATTGGATGGTACATGTACAGGATAGGCAGCATGTATCCATGCGATTTGTGTCCGTTCACGCAACAGATAACGTAAAGACAATGACTGCTGACCGTTGACAACCGTTTACCGAGAGCTGCATAGCTGCATGTATGTGTGCATGTCTAATCATCACCCCTCAATCAGTCATCTAGATACTCGGCGGACAGAGGGCCGCTGGTGAATAGGAAGTCAATATGATACAACGGTAGGCGTTTCGTGTATTAAGCCTCGATCTGGCGGGGCGGGCAAGCAAGAGGTTGGCTTCGCGCGAGGGGCTCGTCATCTGGAACTTGGGGTGCGATCCTTATCGGAGTGCCATTCGACTTGGCGCCCATGGACCGAGAGCGAGCGAGAACCGAGTTATTCGCGCTGGCGGAGGAGTCCATGTCGTCGCCTCGGGACGAAGGGGTCATTGCGAATGACGGGCGACGAAATGATGGAAGATGCTCAGACGCACGTCGCAGGATCTTGCGCACACCCGCAGAGAGACCTGTAGCCTCGGCGTCCGAGTCGTCGGAGGTGATGGCGCTTCCACGCTCCTGTGTTGGCCGTTGCGGGCCAATTGGTGGCTTCGCCTCCTGCTGTACGCTGCCATTCCGATCGCGCGGGTTATCGTCGATCGCGTTCTTGCTGGGTTCGTTATCATCGTCATTGTCGTTGTCGTCATCGCCATCGTCGTCATCATCTTCGTCGTCATCGTCGCTGCTGTGTTTCGACGGTGCGGGGCTCCCAGCACGACCATCTCGGGGGCCCGGAGGTGCGGAGCGCGTCGAGCGCGCATCCGAGGGCGGAGGACTGTTATGGCGAGAGCAATGCTCGTGGTCATTGCCCGCCGCAGGGTCGACGCGGATGTGACCCCGACCCCTGCGAGGAGGGGGTTCCGTTACCCTTGACGGCGGCGACATCGATGCAGGACGTGGAGGGAGCTTAGCGTTACGGAGACGGGCCTCACGCGCGCGAGCCGCCATTGCCTGCATCATGAACGTAGGCTCGTCGTCGGAGAATCCATCCTCAGAATCCTCCTCGTAGCCAGAGTGAGTGGTTTCGTCGTCGCTGGTCTGAACAGGCACACGTTCCACTAGGGGTTTCGGCTGTGCGACAGCAAACTTCAACGATGGTCTCCTGGACGACTAAAGGTCAGCAATGCTCAGGGCGGGGGGACCTACCACTGTATTCTTGTCCTCTGCCATAGGCTCGTGAAGAAGGATTGGCTTGGCATTGTCGTGGGAAATGGGCTGCTTCGGTGAAGGCGACAATGGCGCAACATGCACATGGGCTGTGCCAAGATGGAATGGTTCGTCGTCAGAGCCCATGCTGTTGCGCCGCAGGATGGAAATGGGTTCTTCCTGCGGGCGCGGGCTGGAAAACGCGGTGGACGGGGCCGAGGAAGGTGCCGAGGGGCCGGAAATGTAGCCCCCCGACGCGGGCTTGGACGGCGACGAATGCTCGGAGAGCATGGAGCTCAGGAGCGACACTTGGCGGGGCTTGTCCTGGCCGTCGCTGGACACACCGATTTCGCTATCCGAGCCTGGCGGGGGGGAGATTGGCTGCTTGCGGAACTCGCACATGATGGGTGGCGGGTCGCGTTTGGCATGAACTCAATCGGGGAAGAAAAGATAAAGGAGATTGAAAGGTTGCAATCGATGGCTTAGGCGACTAGATGGCGATATACGTCGTGATACGGCGGACTGCTGCGTGGCGGTCGTGGAGGTAGGTGATACAGTGGTGAGGGTGTGGTTGTTGTGGTGAGGGTGTTGGATGGACGTGTTTATAAGCAGTAAAAATACCGGGAAGAGGTGAGGTATGGTGACAGTCTTCCTCGAGGACAAGAAGTCTGAGGAGATTAAAAAGCTACAGCGAGACACCGAGCCGGGTGGCGGGTGGCGGTGGTGGTGGCGGCGGTGGCGGCGGCGATGCTGGGGCACAGGAGGGATGTGAGTGCGGAGGATGGATGTTGGATGAATGACAATGACAATGATGATGATGATATGCGGTATAGATCGGAACCGGAATTGCTTTATAAAGCCGGGGCGCCGAGATGTGTGGAGTTGCAGAGATGCGAAATGCGGGATTGCGAGAGAGTAGTATGTATGTCCGAGTGTGATGAGGTGAGTGCGATGAGAGAGAGAGGGACAGTGAGAGAGCGAGATATCTCAATCCAGATGCGGTGCTAACAATGCTTGGCCGGCTTGGCCGCCCCCCCTTGCACGTTTTGTGTCTGCATCCGACCTCCGAACCCCCGGCCTCCGGGTAGCTCGGCACACTCGGCGCACCAGGACCAAGATCTACAGCGACGCAGCGATACACAGCAGCAGCCGAGCCTCAGAACAGCATGCTATTTCTATGCTGTGCACACAAGATCAGAGCTGTTGCACTAATAGCTTTAGACCATGGACCATGACGGGAGCGCACGACGACGACGCGATACCGCCGACGCGCGCACACACACACATCACGAACGTCTTCTGGCCTTAGCTGGTGCTTCTCCGCTTCTCTACTTCTCGGTAGTGGGGCCCAAGCTGCGGATCCCAGCACAATCGAATGCAATTCACGGCGGTCCAGTGGCCACTACTGGCTACTGGTCAGTGGTTCATATGGAATTGCCACCAATCGATCTTCGGTCTCGTTGGATAAACACAACTTAGTCATTCCAGAGCGCGCCAGAAGCCGACCCTGCCGATCGGCCGCAAGCTTACATTACATGCTATCAGCTGCGCCAGTTGCCTGTTGAGTGGTGCCAGTGGCGGCCGTGGGTGGCTTGGGTGGGGCCGGCGAACCCGTGGTCTCGGGTGGGGCCGACGCCGCTTGAAGCAACGCAGCTGGTGGCGATGACATCGTCTCGGCCTCCGAAATGCGCTGCCCACCGTCAATCAGCTGGTCATGAAGGTCATCGCCGCCGACCACATGCTTTCATGCACCCTCATTCCATCTGATCCATGATCTATTTCCTGCCACAACCCGCACCAAAGCCCATTCGCCACGGCAATTCCCCGGCAATTCCAATATTCCAACTCTCCCGTCCCAAGGGGCAAGGGGATGTCCTAAGGAGGGTTTAGGGATGTCACAAGTCACAAGTGTCACACCCACAACTGTGACGTCATTCGATCGAGCTAAAGAGGCCGATCTCGGAGCGGCAGCAATTGAATAGGGTTGGAATGGGGGTTGTCCTGTTTGTTATGTAATTGACCGTCTCAAATCACGTGACTATGTGCACTTTTAATGCCGCACCCAACTGGTGATGACCAGGATGACATTTGTGCGCACAGACAACTGTGCAACTACAGAGACAAACGTTTGTTCGCCACCAAAGAGGATTTCGACCAGTCAAACAGCCGTGACTGAATGCCAAGACCACGATCACAGTACCGAGCCATGGAACAACCAGAGCAAAAACGGTCCTATCATCCAGCACCGGGTGCCAGACACTGCATCGGAAATGACTCTCTTTACGGTACCTGCGGAGCTTGGTAGTCGTTTAGCCCGCCAAATCATTAGACGGGAGCGTGAGCTGCAGCCGGGAGAGCCGTGGCACAAACGTCACGATCGGACTATCGCAAGTAGCCAGGGGCACGGGGACAAGCGGCGAGTGGGCCGTAGTGGGTGGCATAGGTGGCGTGAAGATGATGGCGCAGCTTGTAGGGCAGCTGCTTGTGAGGGAGCGCGGCTGGGGGACATCGCATGGTGCACGGTTCACAACAAGGGACGGGCCAGGGCGGACACGCGCCGGAAATTGTACCTTGTTTCCGTGAATGTACGTCAGAGCTTTCAGAGACATGGCTCAGAGTGGAAGAGAGTGATGGCATGAGCCCTCGCTACACTGGCCTCGCTGCATCTGGAATCCAATCGCCCGGCGGATGGAGCCATGGCGGTCAGCAGACCTTCTGGGCGGCTCGGAGCCTCGTTTGCAGCAGGACATAGGAGGTGTTGGAAAGAGAGTGATGCTATTGACCTTGATGATACCAGGGCGTGAATGGACTGTAATCTAATGAGCCGTGCTGTCTCAAGAAAAATGCGTAGGCGAGGACCAAGGCCTCGGCCTGTGAGTTGATGACTATGATGCGTGATGACTCTAGACACCTGCTAGGCGAGTGATCGTAAGAATGTGATCAATTGATTCACTTTCGACGCGTGTTTTTAGCAGTCTCACAACCCCCCACAAGCCAACAAGCCAACAGGGCTTTTATACTTGTTTGTAGCTGCATACTGTTGCATATCTTGTTTGTGCCACGATCGGTTTCGGAGGAGGAACAGAATATCAGGATAGTCAAGCCAAGGGAGTCTCGTGCCCTCTATATAAAAAAACACATGCGCGCGCACATGAACCTCCAGGCACAGCGCAGCATGCACAGTTTACGCGCACACAGGGGTGCAATGGGGTGGGCCGCAGAGGAGATTGAGGAGAAAAAAGTATGCACCACACTGTAGTGCTGCCTTGGCACGAGCTGCACACAGTGCTCAAAAGCCCTCAGAGCACAGTGCTAGGTGGTGCGTTACATTCCTGTGCGGTCAGAGCAAAAAGTAGCAAACGGTCAGGTCAGGTCAGGTCAGTCCACAACATTCATTCATTTCATCCATCCTGGCTTCTCCCCCCTGACACCCGCTTGTCCACTCTCTCTCTCTCTCTATCCCGTGTTTTGCACTGCCTCCATCCAACTTTCATTTCCATCCTCCCATCCCCCTTCCCCTTCCTCCTTGTGACATTACAGTATCAACAAGGCTTTGGATTCTTCTTTTCCATCCATCCATAACATTCACTTAGGAGTCACCTCCCCTTTTTCAGCAGCATCGCAACTACCGCAATGCCGCCTCACGAGTCCACCCCGCTCCTGTCCGGGGACCACAGCGAGAACGGCCCCGCCTTCTCTGTCAAGTCGTTCTTCAGCTCGTCCCGGCACATCCTTCTCGGCTCGTGGCTCAATGCCCTTATGGTCTTTGTCCCCATCGCTCTGATGGCTGAGCACCTCGGATGGTCCGACACTATCAGGTTTACCGTGTCCTTCATTGCGATTGTCCCCCTCGCAAAGCTCCTTGGTGATGCCACTGAGCAGCTGTCCATGACCATGGGCCAGACCCTTGGCGGTCTTCTTAACGCGACGTAAGTTTTGGACGGGCTGACAGCTGTAACAGACAACATGTGTTGACGTCCAGTTTCGGCAACGCCGTCGAGCTCATTGTCGCCGTCGTCGCGCTTCAGCAGAACCAGCTCGAGCTGGTCAAGCAGTCCCTTCTCGGTAGTGTGCTCTCCAACCTTCTCCTCGTTCTCGGCATGAGCTTCTTCGCGTAAGTGCATAAGAGCAGTACACTTCTAACATGAAGCTCGGGCTTCTTCTTCTTCGAGTCCACCTTCCAGGTTACCGCTGCCCAGACCAGCTCGTCCCTTCTCACGCTCGCTTGTATCACGCTCATCATTCCCGCGGCCTGTAAGTCAATGACTTGCGTGTAGTGCTTATTCCAGACCGTGCTTCGGAGAACGACGGCAGCCTGAACCTCCTCGGAAAGGGAAAGCAGCCCGACCAGGGAGACCTCCGTGCTATGCTGGCTCTCTCTCGCGGCACCGCCGTCATACTCTTTGCCGTCTACATCGCCTACCTCGTGTTCCAGCTCAAGACCCACCACGCCCTCTTTGAGGCCGAGGAGTCCGAGGAGGAGACCCCCGAGATGGACAAGATCAGCGCTGGTATCTGGCTCGCCCTCATCACCGTGGTCACCGCTTTCACCGCCGATGTTCTTGTTGCCTCGATCGACAACACTGCTGTTGCCTGGCACATTCCCAAGCGGTGAGCATAGACCTCAAGGTCAGGTTTCTAACAATAGCTTCATCGCCGTTATTCTCCTCCCCATCGTCGGCAACGCCGCCGAGCACGTCACTTCGATCTGGATGGCCTGCAAGGGCAAGATGGAGCTCACCATTGGTGTCGCCGTCGGCTCGTCTCTCCAGATTGCTGCCGGCATGATCCCTCTCCTTGTCATAATCGCCTGGCCCATGAACAAGGACCTCACCCTCAAGTTTGACAACTTTGACACCATCGCCATGTTTGTCAGCGTCCTCCTTTCGAACCTTCTCCTGCAGGACGGAAGGACAAACTACATGGAGGGCCTTATGCGTGAGTGGACTCGCACTAATGTTCGTGGTCGTCATCGCTAACCCATCTAGTTATCGCTCTCTACTGTGTTATCGCGCTCAGCTATGCCGTCCAGTAATTGCCGGGTTCCAACCCGTGCTCCGTTCGCGAAATACAGAGCAGTATTGGCAGTCATGTGCTGCCCTGCTGCTCCGCGCTTCGCTTACCACGACCTCCTTTGCGCTCTGCGCCCACCACGCAAGTCACAAGTAACCCTTTCCTTATATACATGCACCTGACTGGGTATAAGAAATGCAGCCTCCTTTCTAGTCGATGCAGCTGGACAACTCAGCGGACATCGCCGAGCCCCATCGCATTCCGAGTCCTCTGTCACTCGATTCAAGCGGCCGCCCACACTCGCTGACTTTGACTCATTGACACTCATTCATTGACATTCCATCGGCGATTAAGAACGAAATATGAGGTGGCATGGACATCACAACAGGCTTTACAAGGAATGTACATGTCTATAACCGGCTGTCTGTAATTTCATCGTCTTGTACGCTTGCTCGAGCGGCGAGACGGCGCGATGGAGGCCGCGCGTTTCACCGGAGACATATCCCCCGTGTCCTCCCCATCCTTAACTCTCTCCTCGACGATCATCCTAACCTCTTCCTTGAACGACACCTGAGCCGCTTCAAAGTCCGCGTTGATCCCCTCCTTCGTCTCCTCGCACACCCTCCTGAAAACCTCCCTGGCCGCCTCGATTTCGGTCTTGAGCTCCTGAATCCTCTCGACCACTGCGACTGCCTCAACCTCGGTAACCACCTTCTTCCCCGCCTTCTCCGCACTACCGGTCCCCGCCCGCCGCTCAAGTTCAGCAGCAAACACGACGGCCTGGCACCACCCCCCCAGGGGACCCCACCGCTCAGCGAGGAACGCCTGCACGGGGTCGTACAGCGCGGTCGCGAACTTGGGCTTGCGGAGGCGCGCGGGGAGCGCAGGATGGCGCGTCGCGATGGCGTAGATGTGCGTATCGATGGGCACGAGCGATTCCTGAAGGATCAGTACTGCCCTCAAGTGTGGAGAATACGCAGATACATACCTGGTCCATGCACATGAGCATTACGCAGTCGGCGACTTTGCGCCCGACGCCCTTGAGCTGCAGCAGCTCGGCACGGAGCTCGTCGAGGGGGAGGGTGCGCCAGCGAAGGAGCTCGGCCTCGACGGACCCCGGAGCTCGCGCACGGAGGTGCGCGAGCGACGAGGCAAGATATCCCGCGCGGTACCCAAATCCCATTTCGCGGAGGAGCGGCTCGAGCCCCTCGGTCGGAAAGGACTCGGCGGCGGGGAAGGGGTAGTATGTCGTAGAGGCTCCACCATCGGGATTCTCGAGGGAGAGGAGGGGCGGAGAAAAGTGCGCGCAGAGCTTGTGCAGAAGCGACGTGATCCGGCTGATATTGTTGTTCGCCGACGTGATGAATCTGGCGTGAGTTGAGGCCAGAAGAGAACCAACTTACGCGATAAGGCACTCCCATGGGTCCTGGCGGAGCACGCGCACGCCCACTGCCCGGGAATGCAGCGGCACCGCGCCAAAGAACTGGGGATCCCGCACGCGCCAGGAGGCATACAGCTCCTCGAGGTCAGGATACTGCTTGAGCTGAAAGTAATCCTCGAGCCAGCGTCGTGTTGTACCGGCCTTTTGGTCTTCGTCCCATTTATGTGTGCCGTCGGGGTATATTGCGGTATAGTACAGCTCTGTATCTGTTTGTCGGAGACACACCACCCGCGGCGGATTTGTTATTGCGCGCGCAAACTCTTCTCGCGGACTCGAAGGACTCGGACTCGGACTGGAACTCGAACTCGAACTCGAGCTCGGGAGAGCGTGCCGGTGCCACAGGAAGGACTGGCCGACTGGCAGCGTGTTCGCCAGAGTCAGATTCGCGGGCGTCAGTGGAAGCGAGGCCCAGCCGCTTGGAAAGGGCGGGCGGGCGAGCCGCTTGAGTGCTGGTGCGGCTGAAGACATGAAGGAGATGCGGTTGCAAACTCTGTGGAAATCGTCCTCTGCTCGATAAGGGCAATTTGTGTATATCCTGGGGGGTGACTGTACTGTGGCGACGTCGTTTTGGCTCCGCTCCACCACCACACAGTCCTCCACCACGCCCCAGGCTGTAACAAGTACGCGTCACTCGAGCAATCAATCAGCACCGGTCGGGCTCACACTACCCTCGACCTCGATTTCTGCTTTCTTCGCTCACTCTCCATCCATCTCCTCATCACACTCACCACCATGTCAGCCATGGACGTCGACACCCCGGCCAAGGACAAGAAGCCGCGCTTTGAGGTCAAAAAGGTGAGCCAGCGAGTCTGTGAGCCGCATGTCCAGGCAGCTCGCGAGTGGCAATGGCTCTGACCGAGCTGTCTTCCCTTGTTGTATTGTGCTGATGGGTAGTGGAACGCCGTCGCGCTCTGGGCGTGGGGTATGTACTGCCGGGATTGTAACGGAGAAAGACTCACCCGCAGATATTGTCGTCGACAACTGCGCCATCTGCCGCAACCACATCATGGACCTGTGTGAGTGCGCTAGTCGTCGCGCAGCGGGTGGCGGCGGAGGCAGCGAGAATGCGAATAATGGGATTCTGACGCCAGGTATCGAGTGCCAGGCGAACCAGGGTGCCGAGAACGAGGGGTGCACCGTAGCATGGGGTATTTGTAACGTGAGTCGAGCTGTGTGGCGTCAGCGAGTCTCCGAGGAAGGGGATGGAACGTCCTGACATCTGATCCCCAATCGATACCTCTCTCGACCTCTTACCTTACACTCCTCACTTCTACTCCACTGCTGACCCTTCAGCACGCCTTCCACTTCCACTGCATTTCGCGCTGGCTGAAAACCCGCCAAGGTAAGTAGACTGCTGTGCTCCAATAACCGTTTCCTCTGCTGACACACACAGTGTGCCCTCTGGACAAGTACGTGCTAACACCTCGCAAGTCTCGCACAACTCTAACCTCCCAGCCGCCAGTGGGAACTCCACCGTTACGGCCGTTGAGCGATGGCGCCGTGCGCGCTATGGATCGACGTGTTTTCCTCCATGACGAGACGTTGGCTTCAACCTGTGTACGATCGAGATGTATAAACTGCACCATCATGACGGATTGTCTGTCGCGTTGCGTTCTCAGTGTTCCCAAAGCAAGTGTATGCGTGTATAATGTCTAAGATTCTACTGATGTATGGGCGTTGGCGCCGGTCTCGAGGCCTCGACCTGACTCCGTGGCCTCGACTGGCTCCACTGGCCAGTCTCAAACCTCCCTTCCCTGTGTTCCACCGCTTCTCCAAGACGGCGCACCGCGTCCTGCAGCACATCAACGACCTTGATACGTGTCTTGGTCGGATCGTCGTCTCCCGTCCCCTCGTCCCGCCCCCGCTTGAACGCCTCGACAAGCGGCTGCACGCGCCCCGTAATCGGCTCGCCGACGGTAACACTGATCTTGGCCCCCGGGCGCGGGACAAAGCGCGGCGCACCCCGGTGCTCGTTCATGATCTGGTCAAAGCCCGATATCCACATTGGGATGACTTCGGGCATGACGCTCGAGTCCATGATGATGCGACCGCTGGTGGTCAGCCTCTGTCTCTTCCGAGTGCCGAGTAACGCGGGAATCAAGCAATGCCAGGCTCACGCTCATGTCAGGTGCACTCACACTCCCCACTTGAAGCGATGCAGTCCGCCGGAAGGGTTCGACTTAGTCTGATTGACCTTGCCCTCAGGGAAGATGTGGATCTGAGGCGTCAGCACCGCGCCAATCCCCCAACCCACCCAGCCACCCGTCTCGACGCGCTTAATCGCAGTGTCCACTGCCGGCTGGTAGATGCCCCCGCCGCGTACTGTCTCGATCACCTGGCCTAAAGTGAAGAACTTGCTCAGTGGCGGGGAAGTAAACATGATATCAGAGGCTGGCGTGAGTAAGAAATTCAATAGTGGTGGGCAGGGCGCGATCTGAGACGTGACGAGTGCCGGGCACGACGACTCGCTCTGCACCGCTGTAAATCATTAGTCTCGAGACTCACCTCCGAGCGTCCACCGCAGATTGTGGCAGGTATGCGACGCGCGCGCAAATGGGAAAAAGGTCGAAATCGGGAGAGCGGCCCACATCTGCTGTCAACAAATAACAAATCGGTGCAAGCTCACCATGGGGTCATCGACGACCGAGTTGTGGTTGCACACTAGCACAAAGTCAGCTCTCCCCTCTCTCCATCTTCTATCTCCTCTCCCTTCATTCCCTCCTAGACGCACCAGTAACGATACCCCGCCGCGGCAGACTCCCCTCGCGCATAATCTCCCGTTTCTCCCCGTCCCCTCTGAGCGGATTACTCTCCCCCCTGAGCGCGCGCATGAGGTGCTCCATCCCGTGCACCTTGTACTCCTGCGTCGACAGTGTGAGGAACGCCTTGGACGCAAGCGCGATGCCCGACAGCGTCGCTGCCGAGGCGACAGAGGCCGGGGGCGGGGCCATGGTGATGAGAAGGCAGCGACGGGTGATTTACGCCTTTTGAGCCAAGACGCTCTTTTTTCCGTTTTTTTTTTTTTCCGTTGCGCGTATGGGTGCCGCCTTTGTGGCCGTGCGCGTGCGAGCCAGAGGCCGGAGATGAGCAAGAGGTAGTGTGAAGGAGAAACAGAAACCAACAAACGTTTGTATCGCGGATACCGGCATACATCTTGATTGCCCAGCGCAGTTGGGCGAGGCAAAAGTTATCCCGATTTCCGAAATTGTTTTCTTGTGAGTGGAGGGAGGGGAAGCGCAAACAGCCGCGGGGTCCGTGCCTGGGTGCAACAGCCGCGCCGAGCCGAGGAGATTGGGGGGTGGAGGTGGAGTCGCCAGAATGGGTGGCGGTGGCCAACGACGAAGTGGCCAATCGCCAGCGGAGAGAGCTAGTGGCCACCGAGCCAGCACGACCACCAGCACGACGACCGACACACCACACTCCCTCGCAGACAACGATTGTACATGCATGAGCTCTTGGATTCAGTTTATAAATACTTGCTACACTACCGCATGAACCCCCGGAAGCCGTAGCCGCGGCGGTATGCCCAGTTTCCACCCTCGGGCGGCTCGTCGTTGCCGCTGTTGCCATTCTCCTCGCGCTGCTCCGCCGCCGGGGCATCCTCCTCGGGCCGCCACTTGAACCGCAGCAGGTCGTCCATGTGGATCCAGCGCAGCGTGTCCATCGCCGTGGCCGCGAGGTCTACTCTGCATGTCAGCTGGGAAAGCAATGTTAAGCTTACTTGGGGACGACGCGGGGCCCAAGTCGCTCAGAAGCCATGAGCGCCTCCTTCCATCTAGGGGTCAGACGTTATTCGCCCGTCCAGTCTGATACGTACCGCTCAACGCAGAGACACCACCGGCAACCCTCCTTGAGCCCGTCGAAACCCGGGCGCGGGGACGAGAGGTCGTTGCCTGGTCCGTCAGCGGCAAGCCCGAGCGGGAATGGACAGCTTAAGACTGCAAACAACGGCAGGTGTTCCCCACGCACCCTGATCCTTGCTGAACTCCAAAAACTCCTTGGTCACAATGCCCGCGACGTAGTGCCTGCCGCGGTCGTCGCTCTCGCCCCAGCAGTATCCGTCGCGGTAGAACCCGGTGGGGTGGGACGCGTCGCCTGGCCGTGTGTTTGGCTGGAGGGGCCCGTGGAGGACTGCGTGTTAGTGGACGACTGCGGTGCGAGAAGGTTGTACTATCGCGGTGGCATCAGACGCAGTGAATATAGAATGCGATGGTCTGTTCACCGAAGCGTGAAGAACAGAAGTGTGTGCAGGAGAACACCTCGCAATACTTCTGTCGTTCGCGAAGCACCGCACGACACCACGACGCCAAGCCTCAGTTCGTACTCCACCCGGGACGACAATCTGACAATCCACGTACCGCTGAGCTTGGACGTCTCGATCGTCATGGTGCTCGCTGCTCGCCGGAGTGTGGGTAGCGCCGAGATGCGGAGGCGGAGGTGTTGCATGTGGATGGGTGGCGATGGGTGGGACGGTGTGAAGTGGGTGGTGTTGAGTTGGAGCGACGTCACGATCACGGGATGTGGCAACAACACCCTGGGCATGTCCTGGGGGACTACGTGTATCTCTCGGGTAAACACAAGAGGTCGACTCTCGAGACGACGGTGCGATCGCAATTGATAGCAGACATAGACGTATCGATAAAGGACATATTTGCTGTGATATGCATAGCGCAAGAGCATGGCTACAAGCTACATGACGCTGCACGGCCACTTGCCACCGTCTGAGCTGTGGTCCTTTGCGTGGTGGTCGACAAAGTCCATGAGCGGCACGACGCACTCTTTCCACCCCCAGTCCTCGGGCGTCTGTCGTCAGTCAAAAGAGGGAGTATCTCAGTCCTCTCACCTGTATCTCCCAATCAAAGACATGGTCCTTTCCCTCGGGATACACCTCGCCGACAGAGACACCCATGCTCCTCAGCTTGGCCGCCATCTTCCGCGGCTCGCGGACAGGCACATACCCGTCCGCCGTGCCGTTGAGCATAAACGTCGGTGGGTATTCTCTGGCGGTATCCAGCAGAGAAAGCGTATCCACCTGTGCGAGCCGTTTCTCAAACTTCTCCCGCGGGAGCCCCACCGCATCGAGCGCGAGGCGGAGCATGATCCGCCGCCGCGTCATGTAATTCACCAGATCGATGCGGTAGTACGTCCCGTGCGTCGGAACATAGTCTGCGAGTCCTAGGTGCGCGCGGCATTCCTCCAGACTGACCGCGGGCGGGACGTCCGTCACCCACGGCGCCTGGGTCAGCGCACGCCACGGGTTGCGCACATGCAGGTCCGCGTCGAGGTCCGCTTCCGGCGTGTCCGTGACCGGCGGATCGACGGGGAACGGGAGGGGATCATGGTGGACGCGGTCAAACACGTCCACCATCCCATAGACATTTACCACCGCCCGCAGTCCGGGTATACGAAAGGGGAGGAGTGTCGCCGCCGTGCCGCCGGCACTCGCCCCGCCGACGACGCACCCCCGGGGATCGATACCGACCAGCTTTGGAAGGTGCGCGACGCACCACGCGTGCGCGTCCTCACAGTCCTCGAGAATCTCCGCGAGCGTCACGTCCGGAAGGAGTCGGTATCCCACGCTCACGACCGCGTACCCCTGCTCGCAGAAGGCTCGGGGCACCCACGCCGTCGGTGCGGACCATTTACCTCCTGCAAAGGAGCCTGTTGTCAGTGTCCCTGTTTGATCATGGGTTGGAGAAGAGTGCCCACCTCCGTGAAGCCAGAGCAGCCACGGCGCTGGCCTGTTGCTCGCGCTCGCTCCGCCGCTCGGGGGCCAGACGCGCAGTGGGAGGTCGATGCCGTGCTTTGTGCCAAAGACGTGGTCGCTGAATCCTGGGCGGACGGGTGGGAGCGGCCTGCGCGCCGGCGGTGAGGATGCAGGCGAGGACATGGTGACTGGGCGATGGTGAGGTAGTGGTTGTGGGTAGACATCGATATGACGATTCCGGGCGGTCAGATCCGACACCCACGACCCAAACTGATGTTCGATTCTGTGACTCCAACGCAAACGCTGCCTCCTCTGTTACCGTGACCATGATATTTGCCCGCTCGAGCCATAGATGCAATCCCCGCTCGACGCAGTACACAGCCTGCATCCGTTGTACAAGATGACTACCCCCTAGATTAACCACCAACACAGGAAACAGCCCAAACTCCTGCAGCACCCCGGCATTTCGGCTCGATGCCGCGTCCCCGCAACCACACCACCACGCTTTACTGCCCAGCCCAAGAGTACAGCGTCTTTCCCTGGACTGTCAGCACTTTCCCAGATAAACTCCCCACCTTTGCAGTGTTCTTCACGACGAGCTTCTTCGCCACGAGCGCAATGAGACACTTGTTGACGCGCGGGTGCGGCATTTCCGGCGGCTTGACAATATCGCCAACTGGGCATTATCAGTAAGAACACAAAAACACGCCTCGTGCGACACCACGACGCGCAAATAGTCCCTCCCGGCAGACTCACTCGCAAGCCCCTCGCCCTCCCACAGCCGCTCCATCACTTTTTCCATGCACAGGCGCGCATCCGCGTCGCGCCCGCGGTACTCGAGCGGGAGCTGGGCGTCGATAATCGTCGAGATCTCCGCCTGCCGCCGCCGCTTCGCAGCCATCTGGGCGCGCTTCTCAGCGGCGCTGGCGCTCGGCTTCCGGATCCCCGTCCGCCCCGCTGCGGCCCGCGCGGAGCCGCGCTTGGGGCCCGCCGACTCGCCGTCAGAGTACGCCGTCATATATGTCATATCGGCCGTGTGGGGTGCCGACACCGCGTCGTCGTCTGTCGTGGACTGCGGCACTGGCTCTGGCGCGGGTTCCGGTTCCGGCTCGATCAGGTCGCGCAGGCGTTCCCATGTCTCTAAGGATGGCGCCTATTGTCAGCCTTGCTGCTGTAACGCTTCCTCACCTGCTCCCAGCTACTGCTGTACGCATGCATCTTCATGGCGTGGAGGTACGCGCCGAATCCCTCGTTAAAGTTGCCCAGCGCGTCGTGGAGGACGTTCAGGCGCGCAACATTGGACGAGAGCGTGGCGGCTTCATCTACGAGGTCGGTGAGCGCCGGGAGGAGAAAGTCGAGGTCGGACGGCGCGTGCGTCCGGTCCGTGCTCCGTGCTAGCGAGGAGAGGGAGCCGGTTGAGATGCGGCGGAGTGGGTGAGAGGGGGGCATGGTGGGGGAGAGTGATGTTTAGATGTGAATGGCAGTGATGAGTTGGAGGCAACAACTCTGGGTTTGGTTTGTTTTGTTTTTGGCCACTGGATCATCGCGGATTGCAACCAGTCGCGTGGCTATTTCCGGCATCCATCCTATATCCGGGACCACATCGAGATCTCAACCATCCTCACGATATGTACTGTACAGCTACCACATGCGGATGCAGATACAATAACAGCAACCCACTATCAATCCCATATCTCGATGGATACATGCTCCCAGTACCTACAGCATCTCCAGTGGTATGAATTACGGCTATATCCACAACATCCCTCGTCTTTCCCATCCCCTACGTTATGCAACACCAAGACAGATTCTCCTATGTTCGCCTCACCGGTGGTGCATCGGCATCTGGCCAGACATCTGGCCAGGCATGCCGGGCACACCGGGCACCCGCATCGGCACGGGGGATCCGTACATGACCGGCATTGTCGGAACTCCGGGTGGCAACCCAGTCGGCATCGGGCCGTAGCTTTGCCTCAGGTTTGACGGGCCTGGGCCGACCATGCGCTGCGGATAATTTGCGGGTGCTGGACTCGGGCTCTGGGGATGGCCCTGCGGGTGGCCTTGCGGGTGGCCCATCGCGCCCATGTTCGCCATGCCGAGACCTGCGAGGCCGGCCATCTGGGGACTAACGCCGGGCGGAAGGATCGGCGACGCTTGCGCGAGCTGCTGCTGCCGCTGGTAGTTGTACACCTGGTTCTGGTACTGGACGCCACCGGGGACGCCCATCGGTACGCCCTGAGGCACGCCGCCTGCGGAGCCGGGGCGATGGTAGACTTGTCCAACGGGGGTGCCTGGGCTGCCGGCCTGAGGGGCCACCTGATAGCCTTGTGGCATGCGCATTTGCATTGGGGTCCCCTGCGGAGATTGGGGGATCATAGGCATGTTGGAGGGATAGGACCTGTTGGCAGTGGGCGGCGTGGGGTAATATGCGCGCTGCTGTTGAGGCATGTGTTGCGGTGTCGCCTCCCGCATCTGTGGTGACACATGGTAAGTACTCGGGGTCCCTGGGGTTTTCGGGGGCTGCGCATGGGGCGACTGGGGCACGCCGTTGAGACCGAGAGCAGCCTGCTGCTGTTGTTGCTGTTGCTGTTGCTGTTGCTGCTGTTGCTGCTGCTGTTGTTGTTGCTGCTGTTGTTGTTGTTGCTGCTGCTGTTGCTGCTGGCCGACAGCGGCAGCCGCCTGCGCGCGGAGACGGATCGTAACGTTATCGTGCAAGGCCTGTGGCCGACGTGCATCGAGTGTTCCGCGAACTGCTGGCGCATCGGTGGACAGCAAGCGGCGTGCAAGGGTATGTGCCAGTCCCATTGACGACTTTTTCACGTCTGTTGGAAGCAGGGCTGATGGCGGGAGTTCCGTAGACTCCACCAACCTGGCGAGTGACTCGAACAGCTCATCTGCTACCGCACGCTCACGTTCGCTGACCCACGTCGAGTCTCCCTTGCGGACACGCAGATCCTGCCAGATCAATAGCTCATCAATCAGCGCCGTGTTGTTCTCGAGAATGTCGTCGGCCGTTTCCTTGTCCGAAGGTCCACCGTTCGTATTGCTTTCCTTGTCCTTTTCCGCCGACCCCGTCCATCCTTCTCCAGGAACGTCCGTCACTGTTGTCGATCGCTTGAGCCATTCCTTGTGGCGTGCGTTCTCGTGCATGATATCCAATGTCGAATAATAGCCGAGACCGCAAGCACCCTGAGAGTTGTATGTTGGCGCAAAAGATGGCGTGTATGGCACACTTGCACAGGACACTGGCTTGACGGCGCGAAGAATGTTGCCAAACTCTGCGGCATGACGGAGGGCCAGTTTCTGCTTCCATCGCTTGGCTTTGAGAGATGCGCGGCGGATGACTGAATCACCCAGTGTCGGAACATCCTTATTGTCGCCAGTACCAATGACGCCTGCTGCTTGAACGACGACGGGCTGAGCGTGGGCTATTGTCAGCGGTTGTTGTCTTTTGGTATTTTGGTACACTCACCGAGTTTGGCTCCTTCAGTGAGCGTCGTGAGCATCGTCTGGTCATCCGTGGCTTGGCTGTTCTTGCGCAGCGTCTCGAGTTCGCGCAGATTGACAGCAGAGGTGAACCAGTCGCCGCCTGCGGTTCCCAATCCACCTCCCGGCGTCTTCTGCGTGAGGGCCCAGCGCTCCAACGGCTTGGAGGATTTCAGAGGCGAGTCACCGTCGGCTGTCGGCTCGACCTGCAGCAACAGCTCCCGGAGCGCCGCGCAAAACGAGTAGATCGCCATCGGTGCGTAGTGCGACGGCAGAGGAGCGACCGGAAGGTGCATGCGCGCAAGCGACGGGACGGGGTTAGGGTAACCACCAGGCAGCAAGAGGTTCTCCGCAAAGAGGTGCAAGGTGGCCTGCTGTCAGCGACGATGCTGTCACCACACTTACATGAAGCTGCTCCCATGTCAGAGTGTCCTGCTTAAGGATCCATCCAAGAGTGTTCTCATCCGTCTTCGTAAAGTCTGGTGGCAGCCACAATGTCAGAACATTGTTGATGGGCGGCGGAAGGCCCTTGGCCATTCTGCCATTAGCAATTGCACGAGGTTGATCACCGGGTCCACTCACTGCCTGAGGACAATCGTGATCGCCTCCCGGACCTCCTGTGACAGCAATCTTCCGGATCCCGACCCCTCGTCCGCGGTGCCATCCTCTGCAGCCGGTCCATTTCCATTGACCCTCGGGGCCATGCGTTGTCGTTTGCTCTCGGGCGTATCGTGTGCGAGCGACTCGGTACCCTTGGCGGCGACCTCGCCGGAGGTGCGGCGCTTGCGCTTCGCGCCCGGGTCGGATTGTCCTGGTGCTGAAGTGATGTGAGCACAGGCTGGCGGTGACTAGTTTGCTGCGGGTCTGTAGCGGCTGTACCGCGCGACCTAAAATGACAATGACAACTTACACATTGTGGAATCACGGGCTGCTGCCGAGCCTCTGGTTTCCCTCGCCATTGTGGGTGGCGAGTGGGGGAAAGAAAATGGTGATGGAATTGATTGCGCGGCCAGGACGATGGTCGGATGCGGCGGACGGATGTATGTATGTTGTGGATGGGGTGATGAACTGCAGACGCGAGATTAGTCTCGACGCGTCGCGGGTGATACCTGCAGGTCCCCTGGATGAGGCTGCAGGTCGGACGATAGGGCGTGCCGTTTGTTGCACTCGCCGGGGGGAGTGTGGTATGGAGTCGGAAGGGATGTGCTTGGGAGTTTTCTTCTCCGGGGATTTTGGCTGATGACTGTTGATGTTGTTGTTGTTGGTGGGTTTTGTTGTGAGGGATGGATGGCAAAAGGATGCAAAGCACGAGAGACGGAGAGAGGGAGAAAGGGGCGAGAAGAGAGGAGGAGGCTAATAGGAGATGGAAGGGACAGAACGGAAGGAGAACACGAGGTTTGAATGATGGAAAGCCTCTGCCTGGGGTGTAGACGCGTCCCTGGCCCGGTT
Source organism: Apiotrichum sp. Y4204 (assembly GCA_025531455.1). Taxonomy (NCBI): domain Eukaryota; kingdom Fungi; phylum Basidiomycota; class Tremellomycetes; order Trichosporonales; family Trichosporonaceae; genus Apiotrichum; species Apiotrichum sp. Y4204. The sequence goes on along the minus strand of JAMYHL010000044.1, from coordinate 231,777 downwards.
CTAGCTTTGGCCTGTCTCTCAAACCCACGCCTACACTACCTTGGCGTCTTTCAAAATGAACAATCCGCTAGCCGTATGCGCGCTCGTTGTTGTTCGTTCGAGCGCTCGATGAGACGGTGATGGATGGATGGGGATGTGGGATGCGAGTGGTGGTGGATGCTGTTGGTTGTTGTTGCTGTGGGCCGTGTGTGACTGATTCGGAAGGGGGACTGACTGCAGCTGACTGGGCACACGTCCCTTCCTTCTCCTACCTGGTGGGTGAGGCGGCAGAGGCAGAGACCTATGCAAGGCCTATCGGAGCTGGCAGCCGTTGTAGTTCGAAAAGCGATCTAAATAAATTAAACACCTCCACCATGCATTAGCCCATGGCTATTAGGATTCTGATGGCTTTGTTTAATTTGTTTTCGGTTGGGCACTTTGCTCCCGCCCGCCCTCTTCGTTTGTATGCACAGTGGAATTCTGGAGCTCGTTGAAGTGTCGTCTGTGCAGTACTTTCTTTCCTGGGTCAAGCTCGACGTCCATACAGTACTTGCTCGCTCACCGACCTCTCACATCGAACGGTCACCGATTCATAATGGGGACCGGTCGAGAGCCAATACACCGGTCTCATCATTATCATTGCTGTAGTAATGCATTCTGGCTCCAATATTCAGTACTTCCCCGTCCGCATAGCACGGGGTTCGTCATCATATCTAGCCGGCCGTCAAGCTCTTCGTGTACACAATGCTAGAATCTAACAGGCTTATCGTATGAGCGCATCTCGGGTCTCGGGAACAACGCGGCGGGTCGGAAATTAACAGGAAGAATGGAAGCACAACAGATGTCCACCGCGCAGAAGCCCGACACTGGTCCCCTTTGGCAAGTTACTCGAAGGGGTTGGTACGGCCGGCCTGGTTACTCGTCTTCTTGCCATGGCCGCCATCAAGGTCCGCGCCCCAAGCACATAACGAATGCCACCACCGCTCCTTTGGAGGAGGGGTAATGTCATTTTCGGTAGCTTGCACGTCCCCACCCGCACGCCACGATGAGGGACCGCCATAGCCGTACCCAACGCCACCACCGATTGGCGATTCCGCAGGGGCGGCGGCGACTGGTGAAGACATGCCCGGAGGGTCTGCGAAGGGGCTCGTCGGTTGCATCGACGGTGAGGTGGGCGACATTGGTTTTGACCTGGACGGCTTGGGATCATAAGGGTTGGATGTTGTCTGTGCGTGCGCGCTTATTGGTGAAGCCAGCTGTGAAGTGTTGGTGTGCTGCACGTCGGAAAGACAAACGACTGCATGGTGACTCACCTCCATTTCCTGGGGCGCTCCGTCATTCTTATCTTTCCCAACAAGTCCGCCCACATATCCCATCAAGCTGCTACGTTTGCCGCTTATTCCCTCTGTGATGATCGTAAGGGGTCGCGGGGCGGAGCTCCGGGGAAGTGATACTGTGGACGAACTGGCCGAGGATGGTGTGGGTGACACCACCTGTGACGTGCGAGCCGCCTTTCTTCGTGCTGTTTCGCGGGCCGTGAACTTTGCGAGGTTCTGAGGGTGTTAGCGCAGCGAAACGGCTTGCCAATTTGACAATGCAACAGGACCCTCTCCGCAGCGGGTCAAGAATAGGTCAAGGATACGTACGGCCTGAATCCTCCTTTCCTCGTCCTCCTCTTCGTTGGCAGGTGGATACGATCCGCCTTGCGGCGAATCACTTGGAGAAGCTGTGTATCCGTCGTCCTCCCATGCACGCGCCTTGCCCTTGCCCTTGTCCCGTCGATTCTGGACCGAGATGTCTGCTTCCTCCGAGTCAAGATGCAACCGTTCGTGAGCGTCGTCGCCAAATGGAGAAATCGGAGTGTGATTTCCCAGCATGCGGCTGCTCGCCAAGGTAAAGGTTTCGTCGGTGGGCGTGTTGGAGCCCGAGGACGGCAGCGACTTTGAGTAGACTACCGCGCCGTTCGACACGGTCGGTGAGGGGGCAACATTGCCAAATGGCGGGTTCACCTCGTCTGCGAGAGGTGCATATTCCTTCGAGGAACGAAGGTTTTGGGTGATCACTGTTGGCATGAGTGCGGAGTCGGGACGGCCGTGAGTGGACCGGCCGCCGAGATGTGGGGGTTTACGGCTGCAGGGGGAGTGAGAGCGGCGGTTAGGGAGGTGCCGCCTAGGATGTGGGAGTTAAGAGTTGTGCACAGGTCGGAAAGTGTCTGCTGGTGGACAAATATGGCGCAAGCTTGGGACGTGAATTGAGAAAGTCGGGGGGATGATGTAGCGCGCGCCGAGATGGTCCGGACGCGTTCGAACCAAATGCGGGTGGATATGTGTTGCTGTGTCGTATTTGATGTTCTGAACGTGCCGAGGTGGTAGTGAGAGCAAGGACAAGTGACGCGGTGAAGTGAATCCTCTTGAGGCGAGTGAAGGGAGAGTGAGTAAATGGAATATGAAGAGATGGGATGAGGACGTGAGCAAAGAGGATGAGGATGAAGAGTGGGGGGAGAGTGGAGTTCCAGGTGGGGTGGGGGGGGCGGAGTGGGTGTTGATCGATCGGCAGTTTTGTATGCAGATCATAAAGGCCTGAATGAAAAGTGGGACGGAATGGGGGAAAAACATTCACAATAGGGCACGTAAATAGAACCCAAAATGGGGAGCATTTGAATCCATGTGAAGGTGTCTCTCTAATCTAATCAAGTCGACAGAAAAGTGGTATATTTAGTTCTTTCGTTCAGTTCCTCGCTCTCTCTCTCTCTCTCGCTCGCTCTCCGGCACTGCGTCCCAATCTCTCCCTCTCTACAGCTCTCCATCCTCTGTATTTCTGATCTCTGTTCGAGATGGTAGATGATTTTGAGAGAGAAGCAACAATGACAAGAAGCGGAGAACCGAGACCTGAGAGGCAATCGGCCCAAATGCATCCGGTCTCCAGATGCCAAGATTGTAGATCCCCTGCATCCTCTGGTTGCACAAGCTTCTAATGCGCGTCACACTCTCGCCCACTTCCGTCATCCATCACTCACACCCCCCTCAAAAGGTAAAAGTGTGAGCCCGTGCTAAGGGTGAAAGGGCCGAGACGGGACTCGTACAGGTGCCTGTAAGCTGGTGGCAATGGTGGCCTGGTGCGTGCCTCACATGCATGCATGCATGCCTTTGCCGTGGCCCGCCCTGTCGAACGAAGGGGGCCCTGGCAGAACCCACCTCGAGACTTGGTTGCAGGTTGAGACCAGACCACAACGCAGTGCTCGTTTCAATCACGATGAGCGAGACATGTCAGTCTGTTGGCCCCTCATCCGTTTCATGATCTTCATGCACATGGATACATGCGTAGAGATTTGGAATCTAAGAACAGAGAGTTCACCTCGTTCATGTTTGTTGTGAGCTGCGCTAGTGCTCATCTCATATATTGTTCATGTTCAGGTGCTTGGGGCCGAGGCGTAGCGCCGAGCGGCACTTGGCTTGTGCACGTTCATTGCATAGCCAGCCGTTCTGTGCGTTTCTGCAGCTGCAGCTCTGGGTCGCTGATGTCATTTCGGAGGAGAGCCAAGTGGCCAGACTTGAGACTCTGGAGGAAGGCGAGTGGCAACATAGGGGCGGCCTGGGGGAGTCCCGCCACTGAACAAATTACCGGAATCCCCGGGGGCTTGTGGGTGAGTCTTGGGGGACTTCAACGATTACAAAACAATTCTAATCTGAGCCCTATATCCACTGGACGCCTGGCCCTAATCAATCATTATCCCTTTGCTCACGTGGATTTGCTCCCGCACGACGCGCGAGTACGCGGCCCTCTCCTCTGTTGCTCGCTCGTCGTCATCAACGATCACTACAGCAGGAGCTTGCGTGTTGCTACAGAGTCAAGAGACCCATCATCAACCTCTTCAACAACAACAACCCCGTTAGCAGCAACAGCTCTTGTTGTCCAATCATACATACACGCTACGGCAACCACAGCTCTCAACGACACCGCAGCAATCTCCGGTTAGCAAAATGAGCAACATCAACTTTGTCGACATTCAGCACCTCAAGAAGGGCGAGGTCAACCTCGGTGTGCGTTTGCTATGGGACAAACAGTATGTAGAGTACATTTGCTGATGGGCCTACAGACCTCGATTATGGCCGTCAAGTTCGACGGGGGTGTCGTTATTGGCGCCGACTCGCGGACCACAACTGGCTCGTACATTGTGAGCTCAACGACGATCTCCAAGATATAGCTCTGACTTCTCAGGCCAACCGTGTCACCGACAAGCTCACCCACATCCACGACCGCATTTACTGCTGCCGTTCCGGATCGGCAGCCGACACGCAGGCCGTTGCGGACATGGTGCACTACCACGCGCAGGTTTACACTTCGGTCTACGGCGGCCCTCCCCCCGTTGCAACCATTGCCGCGCTGTTCGAGAAGCTGTGCTACGAGAACAAGGACCAGCTCTCGGCAGGTATCATTGTTGGCGGCTGGGACAAGGAGAACGGCGGCAGCGTGTACAACATTCCGCTTGGTGGCGGCATGTTCCAGCAGCCGTGGGCTATTGGCGGTGAGTTGTGATCACCGTCTCCAACTGACAAGGTCAGGTTCCGGATCGACCTACATCTACGGTTACTGCGATGCGACCTATCAGGAGGGCTGGGGCGAGGCGGAGACGGTCAACTTTGTGAAGAATGGTGCGTAAACTGAGGTGTTATCTCGATGCTGACATTCCAGCTCTTGCATTGGCCATGTCCCGTGACGGTTCCTCTGGAGGCTGTATCCGTCTCTGCATCATCAAGGAGGACGGTGTTGAGCGTCGGTTCATCCCTGGAAACGAGCTCCCGCGCTTCTGGGAGGGTAGTGAAGTGCTGGGATCTGGCTCGACTGCGCAGCCCCCTGCCACTGCCGTTGCTGCCTAGGCGCGTGGGGGGAGAGCGGGATAGATTGGTCGTCGGTTGAGACGATGGGCACAATACATGTGGTAGACGACACTGCACTGGTGTATACCAGCCGTAGCATTTGTAACGATAGCATGAAAGCAGACCAGGCAACCACGAGGTCACGAGCAGCGGGAGCGAGGAATGAGCGGAACGGGTGCATGCAATTGAACTATACCATACCACATGTGGATGGTTGGATGGGTATGTGGGGTTTGAATGCAAATGGTTTCTGATTTTGGTTTGGATTGTGACCCATTTTCCCCTGAGAGCCAGCCAACAACAACCGTCCAAACCTCCTCTAGAGCTCTCTTGACCACCACGACACGCTCGGTCCGGGGTAGCGTCCAGTCGGATCTTGTTGATAATCTCCCCATCATCCACCGACTCACCTCCCACACGTCGAACCGACTCCTTCATCCCCTTCCAACATCCCTCTTGACGCATACACTGCGAGGCTACACACTGCCCTCCTTTGCTCCTCCCGAAAACGACGCGCAGCTTGGTTGTCCCCGAACCATCCCTCCAGATCCCAATCTCCTCCGCAATTCAGTCGATCATTCAGCTCACGCCCACTCTCGCTACATCGACCTCTGCGACAGCATCGCTTTGCACCATCTCTGCCTCCGATCTCGCCATTGATCGCGGTGTGTTCCCCAGCGGCCACCAGGCCAGGCTCCTTCTTTGAGCTCGGGCCGTATCCTCTTCGTTGAGGGGTGTGGGCAGTTTCACGTGTCGCGACAGAGGTGAGCAGTCCGTTTGAATCGAGGCCCAGACGCAAGGCAACGGCCGTTACCTCGTATCCACCTGCCGCAGACGGCCCTAGCATGACAGTCATTCCGAACCCCATCGCGATCACATGTCGCGGGAATACAGAGCCATGGGCTGTCTCGTGTCGCGCAGACTGGCCGGAGCTGTAGACGCACATGGCTATCCTTTCTCCCGCGGCGTGCATCGCAGCGGTTCTTTCCTTTTGCGAACGTCCCTCCCCCTCATACGAGACCGTCCGTTGCGGATGTCGTTTGGGTCCGGTTCAGCCGCGGGGATCACTCCAATCTTGGCACGGCGCCGTTGTCATGTTCCTCTTTGGCGCTGCCAGGATTGGTGGCGCCCGACGTTGGTGATCCTTATTTGAGGCGTGCGGCTGGGGGGCGGATGCTCGACCAGCTCGACCTATTGTGGTCACCGCTAGGTTGTGATCCGTTTACTGGTCCCCACCGAGAGTTGGCTTGAGCTGGCTTGGTCTGGCTTGGACTGGCTTGCTTGGATATTTGGGTTTCAGCCACGGCCACATTATACTCCTCGTCCTCTTCAGATTGCCAGATTCATTTCCGCGTGCCCCGATTTATGCTGACACCCAGCCAGGTGCCTTGTCGGGATAACAACAAAAGAACACTGCCTACGAGTACCCATTCTGTCAAGGACCCGTGCGCAACACCTCCGAGCACCCTCACTTCCCGGCGCCTCGGCCTCTCTCTCAACCCGGCGAAACTTCCGCCGTCTCACCTCCTGCACTGTCGGTACGCCGCCTCCTGCTTCGTGACCAGCGGTCACTTGCTCGCTTGGGGTGTGCCTCGGCGTTGCAGGCCAACAGGTGACGGCGCCCTGGTGGCGTAAGCGACTCTTGTGTGTGCGGGCGTGTGTGTGTCGTGTGTCAAGAAGAGTGCGCAGTCTCTGCAGAAGGACGACTTGCCATTGACCACATCATTGGAACACTCGACAGATTCACACCGTGTGGGGATATCGCAGTGTCGTTATAACCAGTCGTTTCCACCAGGTCAACGTTTGAACCCATCTATTTAATCTTCTACCGTTACAATCGGCATCGACAAGCACCTTTCCGTTTCCAGCTACATCTCGACATTTATTGGGTCGTTTCTTTTGCCTTCGGTGTGGCACACGCTCCCACGACATTGTCTCGTCGCTCAAGACTCCCATCCGACTATCGTTCATCTCCACGACTTCATTGGGGGTAGCAGCATCCCCCCTTAGCAATATAATATTCCGCACATCAGTCTGGCCATTAGCCTAGCGGTCGGCGTCATTCGTCATGGGCGCGGCTTGCTGTAAACCGGAGGTGAGGAATAGACAGGAGACCATTACTGACAGATCAGGCGATCGACTTCGATGCTGAGGTAAATCTATTCCATTTCTATCTTTTGCGAAGCGTCGGCAAAGGAGCGTTCGGAAAGGTGAGCAGAACTTTGATGTGCAGAAGAGCTGACGGCAGGTGCGGGTTGTTCAGCACAAGCAGTCCAAAACGCTCTACGCTTTGAAGTACATCAACAAGGCGAAATGTGTGAAGATGAAGGCTGTGGCGAACATTATCCAAGAGCGGAGACTGCTCGAAGAGGTGAGTGATGCGCGATCAGTGCATTGTCCTTGTGCTCACTGTTCAGATTCACCATCCTTTTGTTGTCAATCTCCGTTACGCATTTCAGGACGACGAGAACTGTTTCTTCGTGCTGGATCTGATGTTAGGTGGCGATCTCCGCTTCCACCTGGATCGGGCGGGCGCAATGGCGGAGGAGCTGGTGCGCTTCTACGTTGCCGAGATTGCAATGGCAATAAACTACCTCCATTCTAAACGGATCGTTCATCGCGACTTGAAGCCGGATAACATTCTCCTTGACGAGCGTGGGCACGCGCACATCACAGACTTCAACATTGCGGTTCATTTTTCAGAAAGGCGATTGCTGACAGGAGTCGCCGGTAGCATGGCATATATGGGTGAGTGTTGTTTTTGTGGACTCAAGCTGATGGGAAGCGCCAGAAGTGCTGTCGAAGCGCGGATACTCTGCGCCTGTCGATTTCTGGTCGCTCGGTATTCTCGCGTACGAGCTCCTGTTCGCAAAACGTCCATTCCGCGGCAAGACCAACACAGCCCTCACCAACTCGATCCTTCAGGATCCACTCACCTGGCCCGAGGACGCTCCAGGCCGGTGCTCAACAGAAGGAATGCAGGCGATCCGCGCGGTATGTGCTGTACGGATGCCAAGACCCGGAAAACTGACGAAAATAGCTTCTGGAACGCGATCCGAACAAGCGCCTCGGGTGGCGACCAGGAGGTGGCGGCTTTGAGGACATTAAAGCACACCCCTGGTTCCACGGAATTGACTGGGACGCCTTGTACAACAAGGACGTGGTTCCGCCATTTGAGCCTGATGTACGTATGGGGGAGAGATATGCTTGCTAACCCCTAGTCCAAGCGGGCCAACTTCGATGCGACACATGAGCTCGAAGAATTACTACTGGAGGAGAACCCGCTTAAGGCCCGCAAGCGCAAGACGGCCACAGACACTGACACGCTCACTCCCGAGATGCGCATGATGGAGGAACAGTAAGCGCCCCCGCATACCCCACCCTGACAGCCACAGCTTCACCGTGTTTGACTACAACCGTTCCCAGCGGCGAACATACTATCGCGCAAACTCGACCTCGCACCAGACCGCCTCGGGCTCGACGGCCGTCTCGCGGGATAGCCAGCGCAAGCATCTTGGCGCGGGGACGGAGCTGCACAGTGTGCCCAGTACGCGGCCGCACACGCCCGCAAGCGAACGACAGGCGGCGAGCCGAACGGGTGCAGAGATAGAGCAGCAGATTATGGAGGGCGGGGGGATGGCGAATGTCGGGTCGCGCGCGGGCGTCAAACAGCTCGACGCGGACACGCCGGCCGGGACGAATTCGGAGGCTGCGAGCGAGAGGAGGTGATACGATATAGACTAGGGATCGGAGTCTCGGAGACGGCGAGGGAGCGCGCAGGGAGCCGCGCGGCGGCTCGCACTACTCATTGGGTTTACACTACTATTATACAGCTTAGCAGGATGTGCGTGGACGCGTCCGCACGCACTGCATCTGCGACTGCCGCGGTGCAGTGTCAGTACCAGTACCATTGTTATTCGGTTTCTTTCTTCCCTCCTCTTGCCATGATACCCCCTTGTATTGGACGCGGCAGGGACGTCTATGCATGCACAAAGTACCAGCGACAGATGGAGAACCCGTAAAATATTAACAATCATCAATAATGCAATGCAGAAATTATCTGCTCACCATGGCTATGCATAAGTCTACTCTACGGCTTGACAAGCACCGTCCCCGCTGGCCTATCCGACGGCAGCGCGACACGCACCTCGCGCCGGTCCTGCCCCTCGCCATGCCAGACACTGACGTGCGGCAGAGCCTGCCATCCAGGAGACCCGACTGCGATGAGCTCAAACTCGGCGCTCGCGCCGTGACCGGGGAGGATGGGGCCGAGGCGCACGCCCCGCGGGCCAGTCCACACGAAGCCGTCGGCCGTGTCGCCCGCGACGGCGACAAACGCCGGTTCGGTGGGGTGTGCGTTGGCCACGGCGAGAGAGAGCGCGAACGGCGTGTGGGACGCGACGATGGCGGGCGCGGTGAGCGTTGATGTGACGAACGCCTCGGGCGGGACGGGGGCGAGGGGCGGGAGCGGGATCGTGGTGGTGATTTCCTCGCTGTCGTAGTCTGCCGGCCGCCAGGATATGCTGAGGACGGCGGCGCTGCCTGGCGGCGCTGAGAGGCGCTGGACGACCTGCTGCAGCTCAAAGCGGGCCGCGAGGGCAAAGGCGCTCGAGGCGTCCCATACTGCTGGGAGGGCGGCGGATGAGAGCGAAGACGAGAGGAGGGTGACGCCCTCTGCCGCGGCGGTGATGTCGAGGGCGGAGACGCGGACGCTGCGCGCAGGAACGCTCAGGACAGCCGAGACGGTCGCGAAGCGGCCTGACCGCGCTATGGAGGGCGTGCACTCGAATGGCGACATGACTTGCACGACGGCCGTGTCTATGCTTTCGGCCCTATCGTCGCCGATCGTAGAACACAGGGATGCGTCCAGGCTGACGGTCCCCGATTTGGCAGATTTCAGTACGAGGGTCACCTCACCGGCGCCGTCGACGAGCGAGATGGGGATGTCCTTGATCGCCACATCCGTCGTGTCCCCAAAGGTCAGCGTGGCGTATTCGGGGTCCTCGATCCCGATACTGAGAGAAAGGCGGAGATCCCGCGTATCCGTCGATGTCACCCGCACGACCACCGAGGATGCCTCGTCCACGAACGCAATCTTCGGGGCGTCCACCGCAAACTCGACCTCGTGCGGGCGGTGGGTAAAGTCCACAGATGGATAGATGCCCTTCAACGGCGCGAACACCTTGCCGCCGACGGTCCACAGCGAGAGAGGTCGTGGCGTCGTGCGTATTTCGATATTCCACGACCCGCACGAAAGACAGAGCACTGCGTCAGAAAAGTCGGCATGCCCGACGTCCGAGCTGACGAGCTCGCCCGAGAGGATGAGTGTTTCTCCGCGACCAAACTTGAGCGGTGCGGTTGTCTCGACATTCGCAGCATCCACCGTCCCCACGTCCACTGCCCGCTCGTCCCCGCCGTTCGTCACGATGATATCCGGCCGGTTGTCGCCAAAGCTGAGCCGCAACGATGCGAACTCGATCTTGGAGATGTCGACCGAATCGGGGACGGAGACGCGCACCTGGAACGGAACGGAGGATCCAGACGGAGTTTTGGCGAGACGGAAGCCAGCAGAAACATTGACGAAACCATCCTCTCCGACGGACAGCACAACCGGATCAGAGGAGGAAGGCACGGTGGTCTTGAGCAGATTGAGCAGATCGTCTTGCAGTCCATCACGCTCCTCGCCTTCCACCCCGCTGTTCGGTGCCAGCATCTCGACCAGTAACCGCGCGGCCGTCTCGACATTGCCGGCCGCCTGCGAGCACGCGTACTCCAGGGAGCGGATTTGGGACAGCACAGTGTTCCAGTTTTCAGACTCAAACTTGTCCGCCAAGCGGTCAAGGAATCTGGCGTCAGAGGGGGTATACAGCAGGTACGCACCTGAGGGCAAGCTCATGCTGGCCGGCGGCGGCGTGCACCTGAGCCGTCTTGAAGGCAATGTACAGCGCGAGTCCCGACTCTTCCAACCCCCCGGCCTTAAGGAGGTTGAACGCGGTGGTGAGCAGCTCAACGATGAGCGCGCTGTGGTTGACCTTTTTCTCGTTGCCGAATCCTGGCGCGGCCGTCAGCGCCGTTCCGCCACGCGATTCGGCGTCGAGCGCCGCCTCCAGACGCGCCTTGCGTTCAATGGTACAGCACGCTGCGGCGTAGAAGTAGAACGCGGGCGGCTGCAGGATATGCATGTCGTTGTTGCTCGAGTTGGGGAGGAGAGCGTCCAATTGCGGGATATTCGACGGGGAGGGGTACGTCGGTGCCGGAAGCGGGGGAACAATGAAGCCGTTCTGTGTCGCAATGTCGAGCATCTCGCCTAGAAGACGGTACTGCCGTGCGACCCAGGACCAGAACTCAAACGTCTCCTCGCCGATGCCCCATCCGCGACACAGTTCCCCGAACCGCCGGAGGTGGACGTAGAACGGCACCAGCACGCGGGGACCGGCATTCTCGTACATCAAAAGCCTGCAAATCTGGACTGTCAGCTCGGTGCAAGCACAGCACGTACCCTCGCCGCAACACAGTCTGCGAGCACCTTGGCCTCTGCCCATCGCTTCGTCCGCGGCGGTAATATCGTGGTCGAGCTGAACATCTTAGCCAGCTCGTTCCAGCAGTCCTCGTAGTGTCTTCTCGCGAGATCCAGATCCCCGCGCACCTCAGCAAACCAGCCAGCCTTGAAGTCGTACCGCACCATCCAGCCCTGCTGTCCGAGCGCCTTATTCTGGATGGAGACTGACCCCGCCCGGGCTCGCCCGGCGTTTTCCTTGCCTCCGCCGCCGCCCCGCCCACGCTTTCGCCGCACGCGCTTCCCATGAGCGGCATAGTACTCGACCGCAGAGTCGTACAGCGCGTCGTGGAGCGAGCGCACGAAATCCGGCAGCTCGTTCGCCGGCACGGGCGTGAGCACAAATAGCGATGCCTTGGCGGAAAGCTGGGACGCGCGGCGGATCTGCGACAGGCGCTGGTCAAGCCCTGGCGATTCTAAAGGTAAGCGTCTCCCCATCTTCACGTCTCCCATCTCAAGTCCGAGCCGGGACTCACCGAGCGTAGCCGCGCTCGCCATGAGCACGACCGTGAGCTTGATGCCGCGGTCATTCAACCGCTGCCTCCGCTCCGAAATCTCCTTGACGAGCGCCTCATCCGCCTCGCGCTCCCGCTCCTTCTCAAACGACGCGAGCACCTCGTCTCCCAGCGCGTTCGCCCCTGCCTCCCTCGCCGGCGTCTCGTACAGCCGCAAAAAGAGCACAAAGACGCTCGGCACAAGCTCCGCATGCTTCCGGATCCACACAGGCGCAATCAGCCCGTCGGGATACAATGGCGACGCAGGCGTGAGCGGCGACAGCGGCGAGTGGCTCTCGCGTCCTGGCTCCGGGGGCATTTTCCTCAGTGGGAGCCGGACGCCTTTATCAACAAGCACGACGCGGAACGCCTTGCGCTCGTTCTCGGGCAGCCACACGCGGCCCGGGGTGGAGAAGCGCGCAAAGATTGCCCGCAGCTCGCTCTGCAGCGCGGCAAACTCGGCCTCACCCCCCTCCGAGGCGGGGGCGGGGAGCGGCTCGCTCCCCAGCGGCGGGGACATGAGCGGCGCGTCGGGCGGCGGACTCGGCGTCCCTGCCTCTGAGGCGCGCCGCGGGGGCGCGAGGCCCGCGACGAACATCAAAGGCTGGGGATGCGCAAGGAACTGCCGTCAGAGGGGAATCGCCGGAAACCTACCTCTATAGGATACGAGTTCATGCGTGTGTGTGAGATGGTGGTGTGAGTGATGGACGATGGACAGAATGCGAGCTTGGATAGCTGGATGGCAGGACGGCCAGAGCGATGACGCTGGCAACTCAGCGCTGGCTGACGAGTCCGTGCCTGAATTGCCCTTGGCTGGGCAATGTGTGGAGTGGATTTTTAGAGAGCACCATGTTCGTATCCAAAGCAACTGCCCCAACTCCCATCTCTTTCTCCATCTCACTCATCTCCCAATCCACTTGAAATCATGGTCAACGCCCCCGATAAGAACCTCTGGGTCGCCGCGTCCGACGGCGACATGGATCGCGTAAAGGTGCGTGCCGTGCGTGGATTGAGGAAGGGGAGACGGCTTGTTGTCGAGTGGCGAACGTGTGAGCTGCGTTGTACATCTTGATCAGCTCGCTCTATCTGTCTCCTTCTGTCACCCTCGTTCCCCCCTCCTCCTCTCCCTCCCCCCCTTGCCCTTGCCCTCTCCCTCTCCCCCTTGCCCTCGCCCTCCCCCTCTCCCTCCCCCAACCCCTTTCTCTTCTTCCTCCCCCCACTAACCACCCCAGGCCCTCATCTCCGCCGGCGCCACCCCAAACGACAAGGACGCGCACTCCTACACGCCAATGCACGCCGCCGCATCGTACGCGCACCTCCCTCTGCTAGAGTACCTCGTGTCGATGGGCGGCAACGTCAACATCACCGACGACGACGGCGAGACGCCCCTCTTTACGTGCGAGACCGTGCCCGCGGCGCAGTGGCTCGTCGAGCACGGCGCGGATGCCGCGCACCGGAATGAGGAGGGCGTGAGCGTGAGTTTGAAGAAAGAGTTGGTTTGAGGCCAGGGCTGACGATAAGGCTGCCGAGTCGCTCGCGGACGAGTTTCCCGAGGTGGCGGCGTACCTCCGCTCCGTCACTGGCGTTCCCGAGCCGGAAGAGGCTGCGGCAGGCGCGGACGTGTCCCAGATGGCAGTGGACAACTTTGCGTCGGCGCAGACGTCTGCGCTGATGGAGGAGGCGCGGGTCATTATGGAGCAGGCGGAGCGCGACGGCGTAGATCCCACCGAGCGGCTGCGGCCGATTGTGCAGCGTGCTGTGCGCGAAGGGTTTGCGTTTGGCGGCGATCTCTCGGGCGCCGGCGAGCAGGCGCAGCCTGAACCCGAGTCCGAGGCGAAGCGCGCGCGCGAGGAGTAGCGAGATAAAGAGTAGACTTCAGCTCGTATAGATGTAACATATTTATTGGCATACATGGGTCACCATCTACAGATTCCTATCATTCACTTGCAATAGTCCGTCCACAGTGTCTTGGTGTTGTAGAACTATTGCTGGAGGAGGGCCTCGAGCGACTCGACAATCTCCTCGGGGCAGGTGACGTGCCATCCGGCGAGCGTCTTCTTGGCGGCGGGACCGACAGTTGTAGAGAAGATGTTGTCGGCGCGGATCTTCATCACCACCTCGGGAAGGAGCTCGATCTCCTCGGGCTCGAGAACCGAAGTGACACCCACAGGAGGCTTCATAGTCACTGGGTCGCCGTCGCGGGGCCCACCGGGGGGGAAGATGGTGCGCAGGGAGCGGAACATGTCCTCGTCGGTCTGGAATGTTAGTCATTGGTACCGGGTTGCATGATTGTTCGTCTTTCTTACCTTGTCGTCACCGGCACAGATCACAAACTCGGCATCGGGGTTCTCGTACAGCAGCCTGCGCACAATCTCGCCCTTGTTGATGGCAAGGGGACGCACTTCGAGGTTCTTCTTGCCGACAAGCACCTCGATGGGTCGCCTCGGCGCAAGCGAGCTCTCGAGGAGGTCCAAAGCCTGCTTGCACTGGAACTCGCCAAAGTCCGGGTCCGCATTGCGGTAGTGCCACGTGATGGACGCCTTCTTGAGCTCGATCATCGAGCCAGTGGTGCGCTCCGTGTAGTAGCGGAAAATGTCCTCGACCTCGCTCATCCAGCTCATGTCGAGCGCCTCGGTCATGTTGACCCACTCGCCCTCCTCGGGTGTCTTGACAAAGCAGCCGTGCTCGGCCGACAGTCCGAGACGAGGTACCATGCCCCAATGCTCCTCGAGGAAGTCGCCATCGCGGCCAGAGATGAGGTAAACGACATTGTTGGGGTCTGCAGCAAGCTCAGTAATCACCGCGCGCGTCCGGTCTGTAGGGATGGCCTGCGAGGGAACCTTTACGATCGGGGTGAGAGTGCCGTCGTAGTCGAACAGGAGCAGGCGCTTCTTTGCGGAACGGTAATGCCTCGCCATCTCATACTGGTCAAGGACGGGTGTCTTGTGGGCAGTGTGCTCGTTGCCAACGTTCTCGAGCAGCTTCTTGAGAAGCGTCGCAGCCCAGGTGTGGCTGGTGTGCCCCAGGGTGCTCTTGAACATTGAGGCATGGCGCTCGGCCTTCTCCTCATCAGACATTGACAAGCCAATGTTGATCGCATTGGCAACCCCAAGAAGATCGTGGGGGTTGATCTCGAGAGCGGCAGTGAACGACGAGGACGTGCCCATAAACTCGGAAAGCACAAGAGGCGACTTGCCGGTCTTCTCCTGGCAGATGATAAACTCCATGGACATGGTGTTCATTCCATCGCGGAGGGACGTTATCAACGCGAGATCAGCGACGGAGAGCAGGCCAAAGTACTCTTCGCGGTTGATCGCCTGGTGACTACCACGTTAGTGTGGGGCTGAACAAATTAACTCACTAGTGATGAACGGGGGTGAAATCAAGGGTTCCGTAGGTGCTGTTGATATGGCTGACGAGCTCGGCCACCTCGCGCTCGAGCTTCGGCGACTCGGAGAGTGCCGGGGTAGTCACCTGGATAAGGACGACCTTGCCGCGCCACTCGGGGTACACCTGGAGGAACTTTTCAAACGCCTGGAGCTTGTTGTACACGCCCTTGGGCGCGTCGAGCTTTTCGCGGCCGACGATGATCTTCTTGTCCTTGTAGAGCGCGCGGAACGCCTCAGTCTTGGGCTTGACATTCGGCCCGTCGCGGTCACGAGCAACGCGATTGACGTCAATTCCAATGGGACACCAGGATACAACGACGTTTTGCCCGTTGACATCGACGCCGGTCGTTGTGGACTCGAATCCACAAACGCGGATGCAGCTCGAAACAAAGTGTCGCGAGTACGAGTACGTCTGGAAGAGGACGAGGTTGGCGCCAAGCATGCCCTCGAGGATGCTTCTGCGCTGGGGGAGACAACGGAAGATCTCAGACGAGGGCCACGGGGTGTGCACAAACAGACCGATTATGGGCTCACTGCCGGGGTTGTGATCAATAGACAGGTAGTCTCCGACCGCATTCAAAAGGCCTTGTCCGCGGATTCTGTCGGTGTTTGAGGTACTGCTTCCGTTTGCCCCACCGCGCTTCATCAGTTCACCACCAAAGGCGGGTGACGACGGAAGCACCCTGCTCGGGGTAATGCAGCCGCCTGCGGCAAACGAGTTGTGTCCGAGGGCTTCACGGATGAGCTTTGGGACGAGGAGAAGGTGGTAGTCGTGCACGATAATCAAGTCACCGGGGCGGTAGACGTCCGCCACGCGCTTGGCAAAGATTTCGTTGGCAGCCTTGTAGGCAATCCACGAGGGGTCCTGAGGGGTGACGGTGGCCGTCGAGTCGAGCCAAAGGAGGTAATGGAACAGCGGCCAGAGAGCTTGGCGGTTAGTACGACATCCAACACCAGTTAATCCATTACTCACTCGCTTTGCAGTAGCCCTCGTAGTGGCCCTTGGATATATCCCTCGGCAGGAAGACAGGCACGTACTCGAGCTTTCCGCTGCCCTCCTGGACCTCGTGTTCGCTGAAGCGCCGCAGCTCGGTGAGGATCTCCTCCTGCTCGGCCGCATCAAAGTCGCCGTTGTAGACCATCGGCGGCGCCTCGTCGGGAATAAGGGGGTGAAGCTCCACAGTGTCCTCGAGCATCATCTTCTGGCCTGGCTTCTTCGGTGCCGGCTTGGGCGACGGCACGGGGGCGGTAGACTGCACGAGGACATCACCGGTCCAAGCAACAACCACCTGCTCGTGCGTGTCGGACAAACTACGGATGCCCGAGACCATGGCGGTGTGCCCTCTGCGAGAGTGAATCTTCCATTTCGAGTTGGCGCTCTCGAGAGCAGTCGAGTCTTCCGGCTTGAACTCTGGGGTAATCGGTGACGTGAGGTTGTTGTTGAACTGGTTGGAGACACCTCCCATGAGAGACACAATCTCGACGGGAAGGTGGTGAATAACGTGGATGATGCGACCCGAGAGGGGAAGACCACGGGCGCGATGTCCCGCCTCAAGGTGCGCGACCTGCTCGCGCAGCTCCTCGAGGTTCGGAGGTGCCTGCGGCGTGGGGTCCGGGTTCATAGAGTCCATGCTGAAGAAGGAGCCGAGTCTGCCAGAGGCTGAACGGGAAACGCGGAGGTTGCGAGAGGGAGGCGATGTGGAGAGGAGGGAGGAGATGGACGGGAGGGGGCCAGAGTCGAGAGGTGGACCAGAGGCCGTCACAGGCCACATTGTAACGAAAGACGACATTGAGTAGACGCGTCGGATCGAGTGGGGCGCGGGGGAACGATGGCCGTGAAGAGGACGATCATATACGGTATGTTGGGGCATGACGGAGAGATGATTGGGAGCCGGGGCGGGAGGATGATCATGGAGCGGAGCATGACGAAAGAGAGCGAGAGCGAGCACGATGGGACACAGGTACATGGAACACGGGGTCAGCTATCTGTTCGCATGCGACAAAGGACAAGAGAAAGGGAGGGGGTCACAGGAAGCGTGCGGGTATGGAAGCACCGCCCGCTGCAAGCCCGAGACAGGCAGAGGCGCGAGGTGTAAGAAGGTGCCCCGGCCTCGACCCATCACGCCGCATCCAAATGGGGACAAACGTGCTCTCGACAGAGCGAGACGGGAGTGAGGTGAGCACAGGCAGGCCTTAATGAAGAAACCCCGTGGTCTTCATTGCGCCTCCTCGATGTTGACAGCAAGCAGCATCACACGTTCTGCCACTGCCACCTGCCCTCCCCGGGCCGCGCGACGGCAAAGGCACAGACAATCAAAAATAAACCGAGAAGAAGACACGTACCAAAGAGGACAAGTGGCCGTGACCGTGGCGGTGGTTATTACGATTACGATGAAGGGAGGCGATGTTGCGATGCTGATGCACTGATCGCTATCGCTATCGATATCTTGATGCGTGACTGGTCACACACAACGCTCAATGTTGAAGAAGAAGATATGGGCGATTCGGGAAGATGGTGGTGAGGGCTTGCGTCGTCCGCGCTGTTATCTTGCAGAAAGTAGGCTGCTCGCTGCTTGTGATGTTCTCGAAGCGTCTGTGGGATATAAGAGCAGTAGAAGAGATGTCAGAAATCAGAGAGAGAGAGATGTGATGGACCGCGGGATGGAATGGTTTGGGGATTGACAGCCGTCTTTTGCCTAGGGAATGGGGGGACGGAAGGGATGGATGACATGACGATATAATGCGAATATTGACTAGGAAAAATGACCACACCAGACACGACAGAGACAGACTTCCGCCGCAGCGCTCTCGCTCTCTCTGGGCATGCAGGGGCAATA
The DNA here is from genome assembly GCA_025531455.1 of Apiotrichum sp. Y4204. Classification (NCBI taxonomy): domain Eukaryota; kingdom Fungi; phylum Basidiomycota; class Tremellomycetes; order Trichosporonales; family Trichosporonaceae; genus Apiotrichum; species Apiotrichum sp. Y4204. The sequence goes on along the minus strand of JAMYHL010000044.1, from coordinate 213,645 downwards.
GCAGCTTTTCCTGCTCTTCGATGCTGTCAGAGGCGGCAGCCACCGGTGCCTACTTCCCTATGAGCGTTCTCCTAGCTCCTAGCTCTCTTCAGCATCATGCGTTCATACCCATCCGGCTCTCATGCTCTCACATCATCAACCCTTAGCATTTTCAAACCCTTGGGGGTTCTGGGTTCAAAGCACTTCCGGACTCGCCGCCGCCGGCTACATCATGCATCAGATAGACCTGTACAGAGCCACATGCACAAACACCAATGTCCTTTTTTCCCGGTGACAAGACCGAGAGAGCGAGAGAGCACTACAGAGCTGAGAGGGGGAAATAAGATTAGAAAGAAAGGCACTGTCCCGTCCACCCCATACCGCTTTTGCCGCTACGCGCAATGCCGGCTTATGCAGGCTATGCGCGTACGGGATCTTTACAGCAGGTCAACAAGCCGCAAGCTTTTGCTCACAGAGTCCCAGGACATTTGACCCAGGTCCGGGCCTTTTGGGCCCTTTTGGCCCTTGAGCTCTTGAGCCCTTGGGGACCGGCCCAACACAGAGCACGCAAGCACCGCAGCACCGCAGCAACAGATAGGCAGAGCACCATGCACGTCCAATCGCGCTCTCCAGATAGCGCGGATAGCGGTAGACGCTTGCTCTCGACCTCATCCTGGCATCCCATATCCCGACTAGTAGCGTGGCTCGCTTCGCGCGCTTCTGCTTCGCGCTTCCCACACCCCAACCCTCTCTCTGTCTCACCTTGCTGCACCTCGTCACATAGTACCCTTGTACCGCAACCTCCAGGACACAAAAAGTGTGGGTCTTGACGTCAATCTCGCGAAGCGCAACTAGGGTTTATTCCGCCAGGCACCGCGGCACGCAGTACCACAGTGGGCCAGTGGCCAGTGGCCAGTGGGCCCAGTCCCGCCTGGCGCGGTTTAGCTTTTTTCCACCGAGGAAGCAAAGGAGGGTTGGGTTCCTGAGCAAGAGCTGTTGGTGGGTGTTGTGGGTGTTGTGGGTGTTGTGGGGAGTTTGCTTGTTTGTATGTTCCGAGCAGTGAAGCATGAAGCATTCCGCGTCATGTCATGTGTTTGTCATGATGCGCTCAAACTACAGATCCAGGAGGACAGGACGCAGGTCTGCAGGTCTGCAGGATCACAACAGTACAAGTAAGACACTGCGCAGCTGGCAGCTTGCAGAACCGAGCATGATTCGGTACGAGAAGCTGCCAACGCCGTAGAGGTCAGGTATCCTTTCCAGGTATCAGGTATCAGGCAGCTCGCAGCCCTGCATTCCCATCACGACGTCATCCATCGCCTCTGCACCTCTGTTTAACTGTCCTGCAACGACAGCATGTCCTATGATCCTACATCAGCACTGATCGGTCGTGTCGTGTCGTCATCTTTTTTCGCGCTTCGGGCATTTATCGTGATATCGAGATCGCGATCACTGCGCATCTGCGCATCGAGCATCCTCGCACCGCTTGTCGCGACGTCCCACTTGTCGCGACGTGTGTGCTTTTGCTTTTCCCTGCCCTCGTCGGCCGTTGGGTCTGCAGGTCTGCGATCTGCGGGTTTGTCGGCCTGTCGGCCTGTCAATTTGTCGCGATCTGTCGGAGCTGTCGGTCTGTCGATCTGTCGGTCTGTCGGTCTGTCGGTCTGTCGGTCTGTCGGTCTGTCGGTCTGTCGGTCTGTCGGTCTGTCGGCCTGTCGGTCTGTCGGTCTGTCGGTCTGTCGGCTCGTCGGCTTGCTGTTGCTTGTCATGACGGACTTCCGAAGTGACTGTATTTCGGGCAGCACACTGTCATCCCGAAAAGTCGCACCTGATCAAGGCATCTTTGGTTGGCCATGTTGTGCAATCACCGGTCGCGAGGGGAGGGACTAGTATAACTCTCTTGGTTCCGATCTCCACAACATCTCGATACCGATCGAGACAACCACCAGACCTCATAGTCCACACCTGGTTCAATGTCCTGCATGCAATGGCACACTAGAAAGTACATGTATCCGCTTCTAAGATGTTCTACTGGTCGCTCTCGGTATCGCTATCGCTATCGTCGCGCCCGATCGTCCATTCGCCAAGGTCGTGGCGGCGCGGCCGCGCCGGCTCGGGACCAGCCTCGACGCCGAGGCGCATCTCGCTCGTCAGCGCCTTGAGCTGCTGCAGCGCGGCGGGGTCGTGCTCGAAGAAATGTCCAGCGCCATAGTGTCTACGTCGTCAGCACCAGCGATCGCCGATCCCGATCGCACTTCGTCGCACGAGACAAATTTACTCACCGGTGCCGCGGCCGTGCCAGCGGCCACGTCGCGCGCGCGACCTCCTTGATCAGATCCCGCAGGGTGTAGATCGGTAGGGCGCCGTCGCCGCGCATCACCAAGCTCAAGTTGCGCTGCCAGCCAAGGTCGTAGACGTTGATCTCGCGCGCCTCGCTCCGCAGGCGTGTGCGCTCCGGTCGGGTGAGGATGTGATCTGGCCGCCAGGCGCCGGGCACGCGTTGCCGGGTGCCTCTTGGCCCGAGCTCTTCCAGCACTGCGCGGGTGTTGGGGTCCAGAAGAGCTGTCGGCACTGAGCGGTTCATGTCCTCGAGCGTCGTGCGGTTATGACTGTGTGATCAGTAGAGCACAGGTAATATAACCCACAGCATCAGGTACCAGTGATATCCACCCAGACCGCCGACAGTAAGCCCAAAAACGCCGCCAAGGACGGCAAGAGCCATCCAGACAACGGGGGTAAGTGCGAAACGCAGCTACGAGGTCAGTACCACACGCGTGGAGCACTCACCTCCTCCATTTCATCCATCTTTGTGGCATAGTTCTTGGGCGACTCGAACTCGATGGGGTTCTTGAAGAAGCGGTACACCTCATACCCGGCCTGCCATGCGCCAAACGCGCAGAACAGGGCACAGTACGTGAGGAAGAGTATAAACGGTTTATCTGATGTGAGCTCGTGCTAAATCCCCCAGCTCACAGTTGTGGTACCCTACACAGTTGTTGAGCCACGGGCAATGATGGTCCACTGAGCATCAGCACCACTCATCAGACCACACCCACTCTTGAGCACACACTGCATGCACGATCGGCAGTGGTGGCAGCGATCCGGCTTCCATCCATCGCACTTGCGACACCACCGCGGCCCACCGGTGCCAGTTTTCGCCATGATGACGGTTGGCGAGCCGCCGCCGTCATTGACCCCCGTGAGCGCCTCCGTCTGCTCGTCCTTGGTGAGGAGGGTCTGGTTCTCCGCCTCATCCTCGTCAGCCGGGTCGTGCTCGCAGTCCCGATGCACAAGCTCCGCCGACTGCGCCTGCTGTCGGTCCATGCGGGCGTTCCGCAGCACGCGCAGCGGGATATCGTCCTCGTCCACGGAAAGACTTTGTGCTGCGCGACGGGGCGAGCGGCGGTTAGTTCCCGGTACTACGGGCGGCACGTCGTCTGGCCGCAGCGGCCGCGCATCGGGTGGCGCAAACGACTGGTCGGGCACGATGGGATTGCGCGCGACGGCGACGAAGTAGGACAGCACGGAGAGGACGCCAAAAACATTCATGACGAGTATCCTTGCTGTCAGAGAGGCAAGCAGAAGAACACCCACTGGGCCAGGAAGCGCCAGGTCTCGTGGCGCACGAGGAGGACCTGCTTGACCGAGACGAAGACGACGAAGAGGATCCAGCAGACGACGATCAGTGCGATTGTAACTGGCAGGTCAGAACCAGAAACAGCAAACAAGACGTACAGGCAACAGGTAGTCGCCGGACGAAGCGCTGCCCCGCATCGCTGAGATTTACCATTGCGAGGCTGCGCTGCTTGGAGTCGGGGGATTGGGGGTGTGTCAGCGGCAGCTCTAGAGCATGTTGCGGGTTGTCGCCGGGGGTTGATAGTACGTGGAGAGCTCGTCCTCCTTGTCCTCTGTGGGTAGTAATGTCGAGCAGGCGGTTATACAATGTGATAGAAGAGAGAGTGAGAGAGATGATGAGATGCTGTTATGCACACGACGACCTCGAAGTGAGAGATTGACTGCGTGTAGCTGTGCCTGGTCTTTTTCGTGGTTGTTGCCACTCGAGGAGAGGAGAGAAGACTGGAGTGCGGGGCCACGCAACGATCCTCCCCTGAATTTCACTTTACCTAATCCCCACACGGGATCAAACTGCTAGTCCCGAAATCAAATCAGTCACGTCGGGTCAAAACAAAACAAGAAAAACAAACATCTAGCACGTTGCGACACGCACCCACACTCGATCAACAACATCAAGACATTCTTAGACACACCTACTTTCCACCATCACACTCCGACACTCGCCACAATGTCGGCCTCACCGTCTACACCTCTACGACGCCGGGTGCCGAGCAAGAAGGCGACGATCGCGACGCCCGACAAGTCTCCGCTGCGGAACAGCACGCGCGCCAACCAGCTGATCAACGACGATGCGGCGGAGCGCGCCGCACGCCGCAAGAGCGCGCACTTTGCTGATATTGGCCTCGGCACGGGTAAAGAGAAGGAGCACCACGTCGCCTCGCCCGCCGGCCGCAAGGCGTCCGCCCTCGCTGTCCAGAAGGAGCGCCGCGCCAAGCGCCTCTCGGCGGTCACACCCGCGCCGCAGGTCAGCATGGAGGTCATGAACACAAACTTTGAAGAGTGGATGAAGCTCGCTACGGATAATGTGGGTGCCGCAGGGAAGAGTACTGTTCTAACGGCAGAAAATCACCGCTACGAATACGTGGAACTTTGCGCTCATCGACTACTTCCACGACCTGACGCTCCTCCGCAACGGGCCCAACGACCAGAGCATCAACTTCCAGAAGGCGTCGTGTACGCTCGACGGCTGTGTCAAGATCTGGACCTCGCGTGTGGACTCTGTGGCTACCGAAACCGGAAAGCTGCTCAGTGGTCTGGCCGGTGGCGCAGGCGACGCGAATGATGACGAGGATGGCGACGAGGATGACAACGGCGAGCCGAAGCAGACCCGCAAGGTGGGACATTGTGATGCATGCTCTGACGCCAGACACACCGCTCCGAGGCGACGCTGGCCAAGTCTCACGACGCCCTGCGCGTGAAGAAATTCGATCTCGAGTTTACCGTTGACCCGCTGTTCAAGAAGACGAGTGCCGATTTTGACGAGGGCGGCGCCACGGGCCTGCTTATGAACCACCTCGGCATTGACGGAACTGGTCGCGTGGTCTTCGACGCCGGTGACGCGATTGTGGAGGAATATGAAGAGGACGACGAGGAGGAGCTCGAGGACGTACAGGTGGACATTTCTCGTCTGCGCAGCCTCGTGCCTTCGGCCGAGGAGACCGCCGGTCTGACCATCTCGGACACCCTGAGCGGCTTCTACTTTGGTACGGACGCCGACCTTCCGGACCTCGCGACGATCACGGGCCTATCGTCCTTTAACGACGAGCCCGAGCTGGACGACGCCCCGATGGCGACGGGCGAGGCACACGACTTTTTCGGCGACGAGGACTTTGACATGGGCGGCCCGTCAGGCGGTGCAGACGACAGCATGAGCATGATGGGCGACGACGAGCTGGACGGCGGAATGACTGCATCGGGCGGCGAGGCCACCGGCTTTGGGCCCTTTGACCCCCGCCGCGGGGCGGGCATGGCGCTCGCGTTCAACGGCGCCGACGACCCCGACAGCATGTTCCAGTACTTTGACGCCGGGTTTGGCAAGTCGTGGGCCGGCGCCGAGCATTGGAAGCTGAAGCGCATCTCGCGCAAAGACCCGGCCGTGGCGGCCGCGACGCGGGAGAAGAAGGCGCCCAAGGTTGCGTTCACCATCGACTTTACTGGCGAGTGTCCATCTACAAAGGCGCTCTTCGCACCTGGCACCAAGGCGGCCACGCAGCTCCCGCAACAGAAACGGTCGCACAGCAAGAGCGCGGCGGCGACCCGGCGGGACGAGTGGCTCCTCCCGAACGACATGCACTTTAGCAGCCGGCAGCTGCTGCGTCTCTTCCTCAAGCCCAAGTTTGCTGTGAGTTCCTGGGCTGACTGTAGATGCTAATCTCCAGCTACGATCGCGCCGGACGTCGAACGAGGTGGAGAATGCCAACGGGGAGATTGACGAGACGTTCTGGGCACAAGCCGCCGCGGACAGGGCAGCGGGCGGGGAGGTAGAGGACGACGGTGCGCCGATGCCGTTCGAGTCGCAGTTTTTCCACGACGACGTGGACGCGGACGGGGACGACGACGCGTTTGTCGACGACGTGCTCGAGGTGGACGACCTGTGGGCGACGACACAGGGCGAGGAGCTGCGGCGCGCGCGCCCCGAGAACGTGCGGTATGCGAAAAAGGCCAAGCGCGTAGATGTCAAGCGGCTCAAGGACGATATCTGGAGTGATCTGCGGAGTCTGGTGGAGAGGGACTCTGACTCTGACGAGGCGGATAAGGAGAATGCGCCAAACGCGGACAAGGCGGACAAGGTTCCGCAAGAAAAGGAGGAGAGCAAGACGTTCACGTCCGTCATCCACAGCCTGCGCGACACGTACCCGAAGGAGAAGATGGCGGAGATTTCGACGTCGTTCTGCTTTATCTGCCTGCTGCATCTTGCGAACGAGGAGGGGCTGCGCATCGAGACGGCGCGCACGGACGGAACGGACGGTTTCGACTCGGGCATGCGCGGACTGTACAATCCCTCAGAGGACGAAGAGGCACAGCCGCCGCCCGCAAAGCGGCTGGATATGGGCGAGCGGCACGACCGCATCGTCGGCGAGCTCCAGGCCCTACGGGTATTCAAGGTGGGTGACTGGTAAAGAACAGGCTGACCCCGCAGGACCCGAACGCCGGCCGCGCGGCATAGCCCTGCTTGTATCATGTACGATAGTAATGTGTTGGATGCATACCCGAGATTATGTGCGATTAGTCTATTCTATAGTACAGTGGCAATCGGATTATCGGAACACGGCGCGCACGCGCTGCGCAATCTCGTCGGGGGTCCCGCGGAGGTCTGCGTCAGGAGGAGAGACAGCGGGTGCACAAACTCACATTTATCATAGCCCTTGGAGTGGCTCTTGCTCCAGAAGGCCGAGTAGCTCGTGCGCACGAGTTCCTCGACATCGCGGCCTATGAGATCGCGCAGATCCGGATCCTGCCGGTTGAGCGGGAAGCGACGGCATGTCTGCTCCATCTCGGCGAGGCGATCGAAAAACGCCGCGCTCGCCTCCTTTGTCGACTGCTTGTCGTGCGACCCGCCGACGTTGAAGCGCGACTGTGCGGTGTGATTGAGCGCCTGCGTGAGCCACTGCCACTCGGACGTGTAGGCTGCCTTCGCGTCGCGGAACGCCTTGTTCAGCATGTCCTCGGCGCCCGGGCCGATGATGTCGTCCTTGAACGACATGATCGTGTTGCGGATGTGCGAGACTGGAATCAGCACCAAGACATGGGTAGCTTCCACTCACCATTATTGATCAGGAAGGTTGGGCCGATGGGACGGCGCATCCGCTTGGCCTCGGACTCGAGGTGCTGCAGCAATGTACCCAGCACATCGGCAATGTAAAGGTTGATGAGGCCGCCCTCTGATGCAGCCGACTTGGCAGTGGATGGGGGTGCACTGGCGCCCATGAGCCAGGCGCGCTCGACGTGGCCGCTGCTCCGGAGGAGGTTCTCGACCAGGTGGCCGAATGAGGGAAGGGACTCGAGGTAGGTCAATGTGTTGTGGGTGGTCTCTGAGATTGCTGCAGAGACAGATGAGGGCGGGGCGGGAGCACGAATGTCCACTAGGCGTTCTGGGAAGGAACGCAATGCCATTCCGCGAAGCGCGTTTAATGGACCCGACAGGGCGGACTGGATCTCCTTGGATTCTGGATACCAGTTCGCCGTCGACCCATCGTAGCGTGGCTGGAAAGTGAGGAGAGACGCATACAGGTCCAGCATCGTCATCGTCTGGGATGACAGCGAGCGCTTGATGCCCGCAACCACCTGGTTCATCGTCTGGGTGATGATTGTAAGCGGATACGCCAGCGTCTTGGCTGCGAGCTGCTGGCCACCAGGGCCGGGCATAAGTGTCGAGCCGAGATTTGCTTCACACTCGGACACGGTGAGGAACGCCTCCCACATCCGCATGGTCAACCGGACCTTGTCCCCGCCCCGGCCCTCCCAGACAGCACTGTCGGCTTCCTCAATCCTCGTGCCCAGCGCTGTGAAGCTCTGCTTGAGCCACTCGCCGCGAATGGCAGCAATATCCGATATCACATCCTCGATGATCGGCACGATTACCTGTGAGGACCGCGGGGTGGGTTCAGCCGGAAACGCGAGATCTGACAGGGGACCAGACAGTGGCCGGATGTTGGTATAAGGCGGGTAGTATGTTGATAGCTGTGGTGTGCTGGTCGCATATTGCCCGGGGTCGAACGGACGCGGAACTGACTCGGTGATTGTCTTGACCAGCAGCTCGGCAGCCTGGCCAAACGAGTTCTCAAGAAGTGTGCACTGAAGAGTCAGCCTGAACACCAATTGCAGCCACTCACCAACTCTGACACCCCTGCTTCTCGTCCTCCGCCGCGCCCCTCATCAATCCCGCGCTGCATCTGCTCAATGTCCTGCACCACGGCCCCCATGGCACTGTAGAACTCGCCGACGCACATGGGGTCAATCCCTCGACTCAGAATGGCCCGCTCACCGCCGCCACTAGGAACAGGCAACGGGGTCGGCACCGTGTTCTGGGAACGCTGTGAGCGCGTGCTCTGTGGCGACTCCACGGCAGGCGAGCGGGCGGATACATGAGATAAGCGTGAGGACCCATCCGTGAAGCGGGGAAGCACGTCCGGGCGGGGGATAGCGCGCGTGCGGTCCATTACCGACATACTCGACGATTCCTTGCCTTGTCGCGGTGACGGCGCGTTAATCCCGAGACCAGTCGTCTCCATGCTGGCAACGCTGCCGGTGCGGCTCCCATCCGCCTGACTGCCCCCGGGGACAGTATACCCATTCGCCGTGGATCCGTACGATCCTTGTCGCCCCGGCTGGGGGCGCGCAGTCGGAACACTGACGCCAAGCTGGCCGAGCACGGCGTCAATGTTGGTCTGGACGTGTGACATGTCGCGGATACCGAGCGGCGCAACCGTCTTGTCTAGCCGCGAGAGGCGCGTGTCCAGCCGCGAGAGGATGGCTGCTGTGAGCGAGTCGTCAGAGAGTACCTACTGGTCATCCGCTTGCTCAGAGTATTTGTCTTGAGCAGATGCTGGTCCTGCGGTGTCAGTGGATGCTAGAGAAGAGTCATACCAGAAGCGCGAGGTCCGTCCCATCGTCGACGGCGAGGGTCCCGCCGTGGCCGTCGACGGCGACCATGGTCTGGATTGCGGCGTTGGAGCCCGGAGCGAAGGCAGGAGGGATTATAGTGGAGTGCGAGAAATGCCTTGGCGAGGTCGTGCGATCATCCACGATATTCGTGCGTGTTTGATGTTTAACGGATTGCAGAGGGTGGAGAACAACAACAGAGTAGATAGAACCCAAAAGTCGGTGGTCACTGTCACGTCGATTCAGAGTGTTGCACAGGAGGACAGGAATGAATGAAAGATGAAAATGACATGCAGAGACAAGAGAGCCGTGCGCTAAAGCAACAAGCTCATCCCAGCAGACACGCTATCTCAGAGCACATGATCTGACTGACACACGCTCGCTACAAGCACTGGCACGCTGGCTGCAGTAGCACCATATCCATCCATCCTGCTACCATCACCGTCATCGCGGCTGCACTTGCAGTGCTCTGCACTCCAAGGCTCCTCCATGCCAGGCCGACGGAGAAGACTCGGACCACCGCCACGGCTGCCAGGGGCGTGGCCAGGGGGGATCAGGGCCAGACGGCATCCGGCCATGGGCAGCAGTATGCCGGCCATGCCGCGGATAGAGTGGTCTGCGCGTTCCGTGCCATCACTCGCCACGCTCCGCAGTACTCTGTGCGCGTCAATGCCGTACAAACAGATTGGCAGGGGCAGGGGACTGGCAGAGCATTGCAGAGCACTTGTACTACAGGTAGAGCTCCCCTGGTGTGTCATGAGCGTTATCGATCACTTTCGCGGCAGCTTAGGTAATCATCGCTACTTAACCACCCGATGGTCTTTCAGCAATGTCACGACGCGCCAACCAGCCTGCACGACCAGCTCTTCAAACACAACGGACTCAGATTACTGTCCGGGGTAGCTGATATTCGATATCTCTTGATAAGAACGCGTATCCGCAGAACGCCCTCAAGGCCCACATTGATGGTGGTTCCGGTGCTGACATCGCCTGAAACGACCGACAGGACGGCTCAGAAGCTCAGATGTAAGGGCTTGCAGCGTCCAGTCGCGCCGATCACAACGGACCTGGCCTCGCGGAGGGGAATCTGGAAGACGTTCAACACGGGACTAGAAGAGTCTATGCAGCTATGCATCGGAATTGTCACGCATCTTTCGGATCTCGATGGAGCAACTGTTGCCAAGAGGTTGCTTTCCACACGGCCCCGTCGATCTGTGGAATCGTATATCGTATCGAGTCATCTCCACAATCCACACGAGACAGAGAAGTCAACATCCTTGACGACGTCACAGCGTGGCAGCAACCAATACAATAACATCCGGGCCGAAAAAGCACACACGTGCCGAATACTACAACCACCGCATTAAATACAACTGTGCGCGTTCGAGGACGGGGTGGTGGTGGTGGGGCCGATGGGGCCCGACTCTCAATCAAAGCCACATGAGGGACTCATAACCCTCGCCTATCACAAGTCCAAACCATGGGATGAGTGCCAGAGGAATCGCCAGCCACGTCGTATCCATCTGTCTTGGATCTTGGAGTAACTTGTATGACATTGTATTGGCTGCTTGCACTGTGCACTACAACGGTGTGATCTAGTGTGAGCTGTTCGCGGAGTGGCTGTGAGACCATGAGTCCATTGAGCATTGAGAGAGAGTGCCCCATAAAGCGAGGGCCCTGGGCAAGATAGCTTGGAAGCATCGAACCATACTTGATGTCTCCCAATCATGCCGGCCGGCCTGGGGCCTAAAGGGCAGCGATGTTGCCAATACAAAGGGAAGAAAAAAAATCTTTCTGTGCGCTTCTGCTCATATGCCACAGCCGGCGTTAAATTTCCGGGGGGGCCGCACTGCAGCAGAGCAGAGGGATGTGAACTGGAGTGAGAGTGAGTTGAGGTGGAGGTTGTCCATGGTTTCCCTGGATTGGGTGCACCCGTTCGGACCATACAGGCCATACTTGGGGGTGTCTGGCTGGGGTCCTGCACCTACCTCCACCCATCCCCCGCCAGCAGAGCCAATGCCAGGTGCCTTGTAGGAGTAGTGCGCTGTAGCGCGCGCGCAGCGACACGTCTCACGTCCCCACGCTGGCGCTGGCTGGCTGTCCACGCTGCATGCTGCACCCAGCGCAAATAATCTTTCTTTAAAAGTCCAGGTGCACGTTTGTTCCCCCCTCTCTTCTCTCTCTTACCCCCCCTCCCCTCCCCAATCACCCAACAAAACACATCAAAAATGTCGTACAAGGTCGCTGACATCTCGCTCGCCGCTTACGGCCGCAAGGAGATTGAGCTCGCCGAGCGCGAGATGCCTGGGTACGTGCTCGACGTTCGGATCGGCGAGCGCTCGGTTCTGTGTGAACTCTGCTCGGGAATCACCTTCCCCGTCAATGAACCCGCTTGAACTCGTGCTGACCCGCTTCCAGTCTCATCTACCTCCGCAAGAAGTTTGGAGAGTCCAAGCCCCTCAAGGGCGCTCGCATCGCTGGATGCCTCCACATGACCGTGAGTAGCATTAAGCATGAGGACCTGCAGTGTGTCTGGTGCAAGTGCTATGGTACACGATGACGAGGCGGGGAAGACGACCTCCACGCCCCGGTCGACACACTACATTTCTCTCATCGCCTTTACAATCCATAACTAACAACCACAGATCCAGACCGCCGTCCTCATCGAGACCCTCACCGCTCTCGGTGCCGAGGTCACCTGGTCGTCGTGCAACATCTTCTCGACCCAGGACCACGCCGCCGCTGCCATCGCTGCCACCGGTGTCCCCGTCTACGCCTGGAAGGGCGAGACCGACGAGGAGTACGAGTGGTGCATTGAGCAGACCCTCGCTGCCTTCCCCGGCGGCAAGTCGCTCAACATGATCCTCGACGACGGAGGTGACCTTACCACCATGGTCCACAACAAGTTCCCTCAGTACCTTGCCGACATCAAGGGTGTCTCTGAGGAGACCACCACCGGTGTCCACCACCTCTACAAGATGTTCAACGAGGGCAAGCTCAAGGTCCCCGCCATCAACGTCAACGACTCGGTCACCAAGTCCAAGTTCGACAACTACGTGAGTTGAAAATATGGGATTTTGGCGGCCTGTGCGCCGAGTATTGCCGAATCCCCTGCTGATTTGATAATCCGCTAACCTAATCAGTACGGCTGCCGTGAGTCGCTCGTCGACGGCATCAAGCGTGCCACCGACGTTATGCTTGCCGGCAAGGTCGCTGTCGTCGCTGGTTTCGGTGACGTCGGCAAGGGCGTGAGTATTTTCTTGGATTTTATTTATCTGATCGAACGCTGCTAATACTTTAAGTGTGCCGAGTCGCTCCGCTCGTACGGTGCTCGCGTTCTCGTTACCGAGATCGACCCCATCAACGCCCTCCAGGCTTCGATGTGCGGCTACGAGGTCGTCACCATGGAGGACGCCGCTCCCCGCGCCAACGTCTTCGTTACCACCACCGGTAACCGTGACATCATTGTCGGCAAGCACTTTGAGGTCATGCCCGAGGACGCCATTGTCTGCAACATTGGCCACTTCGACGTCGAGATTGACGTTGCCTGGCTCAAGGCCAACGCCAAGGAGGCCGTCAACATCAAGCCCCAGGTCGACCGCTTCACCATGCCCTCGGGCCGCCACATCATCCTCCTCGCTGAGGGCCGTCTCGTCAACCTTGGCTGCGCCACTGGCCACCCCTCGTTTGTCATGTCGTGCTCGTTCGCCAACCAGGTCCTCGCCCAGATCGCCCTCTGGACCGAGAACGAGAAGTACCCTCTTGGCGTCCACATGCTCCCCAAGGAGCTCGACGAGGAGGTCGCCCGTGCCCACCTCGAGCAGCTCAACGTCAAGCTCACCACCCTCTCCAAGGAGCAGTCCGACTACCTCGGTCTCCCCGTCAACGGCCCCTACAAGCCCAACCACTACCGCTACTAAGCGGTTCTGGTCGATTGTTAACCCTCTAGCATTTGCACCTACGACCATCATTATCATGTAAATTCAACTGTACATTCCCACATTGAAATATCCGGCTTCAACTGCCACAAAACGATCCCCCTCCACCAATATGAATTACTGTTTCATTGTGCGCTATATCTGGTTGCAGCGCGGAGAGTCTCCTGAGCAACTGGAGTTTGTAAAGGCGCAGGCTGGTCGTAGAAGGGGTCAAAGGTTATTATAGCCGAGCCAAGCAAGTGATCCGCGTGACCTTTGTTATCACAAGCTTATAAGTTTGCCATCCCTTGACCAACCGTCTCTCTTCCAGATTGACATCCCCTAACTCTACATCGTTTGTCGAGGACATCTGCCAAGCATACAAAGATAACACAACTCATCGTCCACCTCACTCCTCAGATGTCGACCTCGAGACAGTGCACGGCGCCGCGCTTATCCCAGAGGCCGCACACGAGCATCTCCGTCTCGCCATTCTGCCCCGGGAACGCAACGGCCGTAGACGATGTGGAGAGCAAGTTGCCGTCGTCCTCAAAGATTGTCGTGACGCGGGGATCGACCCGGCTGAACATTTTGGACAGCCACGAGCTAACATTACCCGCAATGGACGACTTGTACGCGTCCTTTGTCGCAATGGCAATCTTGACTGCGCGGCTGGGGCCAACCTTGACGCCCTTGGACTGCGCGGTCGCGAGGTACGCCAGACCAGAGGGATGTCCGGCGCCGAGGAAAATGTACTCGCCATTACGCTCGGCATGGAAGCGCAGGTTATCGATACTGAACCCCACCGGGATCGTCTCGCGGAAACGCACATAGTCCGAGTCGAACGTCGTGTTGGGATCTATGGGCGGGTCGATATCGTACACGTGGACATTGTTCGACGTGCACCCCGCGACGAGAAGTAGCCGGTTATCCGAGCTGAGCGCGAGCCCGTTGGCCATTGCAATACAGGACGAAACCACCTCGGCCTTTGCACCCTCCTCGCGGGTAATGTACTCGCCGCGCGAGAGGTGCAGGAGCGCGCCAAACGGCGCGGCGAGCATCATCTCAAGCTGCGCAAGCATCCCGTGTTTCTGGGGATTGAAGCCGAGTGAGTTGGTGACGAGCACGCTCTCCTCGCTGAGGGGCACGACGGCGTTTGGGGTGTTCAAGCGAGAGTTTTCAAGCGTGTGGAGGAACGTTGCCGAGACGCAGTGTTTGGTCTCGACGCCGTCGGCCGGCTCGTGCCGCGTGAGGCGGAGAACCTCGACAGCGGCAAAGTGCTTGCCGATATTCGCGACTGCCAACACGGCCTCGTTGCCGTCGCCCGTCTCCCGGAGACCCACGCCGAGGGGGTGGAACGTGTGGTTGCTCGGCCAGTCGTCAATCTCGAGCCGCGAGACCTCCCGCAAGTCGAGGTGATACACCATGAGTGCGCCGTCTGGTGCGTCTCCGTCGTCGATCTCGGGCCGGCCGGGGTCGCACGAGAAGATTGCGACGCGGGCAGCGTGCCACACGAGCACGTCCTCGCAGAACGGCAGGGTCTTCTCCCCGATGCGGTGGATCAGCGAGAGCGCGGCCGCCGCGGCTGCATAGGACGTGTCGTTGTGTTCCCTGTGCGGCTTGCGGGGGTCGACGAGGCGGCCGTCCGAGAGGAGTTTTGGACCCTTCGGACGGCGCGCGAGGAACGTGCGGAGCAGGAAGACGACATAGGATGTCGGGTAGAGCACGAGGAGGGGCGGCTGGAGTCAGACGCCGGCGGGCGCGGACACTCACAAAGGCGACGAGGAGGAGCGGGATGCCCATTGTGAATGTGGGTGAGGGAGCTTTGGAGATGTTGGTGGACATTCATCGCATCGTCTTTTGGGAATGGAGCGGGGGTGTAACCGTAGACCGGCTATCTCGTCGCGACGACGGCACGAGGCGACGACGTCATGGCGACAGATTTGGTCCCGACCCAGAGGACTTTCGTGGCCACCGTACCATGCGTCGTACCATGCTTCTTGGGCGACGTTTCCGACGACATTGAAGAGGACATTGAAGCAAACAGTATCGACAGTGGTGACAGATAGCACACGATGAGACGCAGAGTATGGCATGGGTTTGAGGCAGAGACAGCCCGAGACAAATTCCAGATGGTGGCGGAACGCCACACACACACGGTTTCTCGGATTAATCTTATCTCTCACCGCGCCCAACCATCGATATCGTTTCCACACCTCTCCACAGCCCCAAGTACCAGAATCTGCGTGATCCGGGCTGTTCGGGGTGTCTCTCGACTTCCCATGGTCCCAAAAAGCAGTCCGCACAGCGGACATTGGAGCCAGGGTGGATCGAACACCCGACCTAGCGATATGATGACTGAGCTTCAGTCGCTCGCTCTCCCAGCTGAGCTATGTCTCCAACGCGAAAGGGGATTTCCCTGGCCGCGCTGCTGGCGCTGCTGTGGTCGAAATGAGCTGGTGCGAGGCTACCGGGCGGAGGAGATGGAGATGGACGCGTTGGGATGAACCGGAGGGCCGGCGAGTGTGGTTACTCACTTTGGGCTGTCATTGGGTTGTCGCTCATGTTCCGGGCGGAAAAAGTGGCAGAGAGGCATACCAGCGATCCTGCCTCTGGTCTGGTCCAGGTGTACTACCAATCGAGAACAGGAAGGCAGCGCATGCAGCGCAACAACGTCGTCCCCATCGCGTGATAGACATCCCCAGTGCCCCATGCCCTCAGAGCGCGTCGTTCATGTCGGTGGCACCGAATGTCAATCACTTTCCAAGAGCGCGGCCATTCTCAAACTTTCGAATTTCAGTTTAAAATCAGCAAAAATAGCTACAGCCTTCTGGTCTGCTGGAAACTGTGCTGCTCATGCTTCAATAGAGCATATGTGCTGGTGAGTGCTGTAAAGTGCGTGATGTATACACTGTGTAAAAGGCGCTGCTGTACAACAATGCGCAATTTTGGCCTTTTTTGCCACATCTGTAGCGGTAACAAGTGTGGCGAATCAACACGAGCTTCCCGACATCCAATTCATCTCAACACACGCTACGCACTAATGGCCTGTTCACTTTCACTCAAGAGAAGGCGAGATCCATCACATAAGGGCTAAGTGCACAGCTATCGATGACAAGTATCTGATCTGATTTTCTCTTGCTTTGTAACGGATTTTTCAACCGCCACGGTTACGCCGTCTTTCGAGTTTGTGATCAACACCTCCACAGCCTCTAACGTTGTCAACAACGATGCCGTCCGAACTGTGCCCGCAACTGCTTCTTGGCGCTTCGTGCCTCTCCTTCTCGCTCGTAAAACATATATATCATCTCAAAAGACGGCGTGAATAGACGGGGGCCGAGCGACTAACAACAGACACGGGGGAGTTTTACTACGTGACGGGTGCCGTGGGGCTTAGAAGAAAAGATACGTAAGAACGAACACAGCAAACACAAGACCTGCGCACACCTCGAGAGGGACACCCTGGGTAGAAGACGCGGCGCTCGCAGTGGCAGTCTTGGCACCGGGGACACCATCAGCAACAGTACCACCACGCTTCCTCAGGCCAGTAACCGCGGGGCCCTGGGCCTCGGCGAGCTGCGCCTTGAGACGCTCAATCTCCTTGAGAGCAACAGCAAGCTGCTCCGACTGCGGTGTGGAAGCGATAACAGACTTTTCGAGGGCGATGTTCGTGGCGGGGACGGCAGCAACGTCTGCAGCCGAGAGCGACGGGATTTCCCTAGCGGTGGGGACAGCAACCGGAGCGTCCCTGGCGGTCGATTCGTTGGAGGAAGGAAGGCCCGAGACGGGGCCAGCACCGGGGCCGCCAGCGGGCATGGTCGATGTTGGGGATCGGGCGGCGTGGAGGGCTCCGGCACCAGCGAGACCCGCAGCGGCGCCAGCAGCGCCAGCGCCAACAGTGTGGTCCTGGCTGGCGCCGTTGGTCTTGGGGCTCGGCGACTGCTCAGCTGCAGAGAAGAGGGCCTGTGAAGATGGTCAGCGCCTAGTCAGGAGAGGGATAGGGAGCAGAAGGCACACCGTACGGCCGCACGGAGATGAAGATGGGAATGAGGCTACAAACAGGAGAGCACTTGTCGCAAGACGCGCTGTGGGGAGATGAGGTTGTGATTGTGGCTCCGTCTGGCGCCTCCACCTTGAGAATGATCTCGTGCCGCAGGGGAGCTGTAAGGAGGGACGTCGTCTTGGGAGGAACTGGAGGAACGGAGCTCTCTGAGGGGATTTCTGTGGGCTTGGGAGGGACTGTTCTGTTGACAACCGGATTTTCAATCTCCCAGACGGTGTAACCACCGTTGGGGAAAGCAGAAAGGTCGCGTTCAGAGTCCGTGGTCCATTGAGTGAAACCACCTAGCGCGTCTCGCACACAGTTTGCACGGCTGTTGCCCTACGAAGCCGCAGTGAGCCACAAAATTGAGTCTCAGACGACGGTCAGAAGCATTGAGGATGTGAATGACAGGGAACGCTCACACCTCCGTGAGAGGTCGCAGTCAGGGAGAGAGCGAGAAACCTCAGGATGAGAAGATTGGGCATTACGGCCCAGTGAGATCGCGCTCGGAGCTCTCAATATACCCCGGCATCCTAAGCATCGCTCTCCGATAGAGGTCCGCAGATAGAAACACGACATAAATTTATCGCCACCACTTACCGACTCGTCAAGCTTGCTAATGTCCGCGTGCGAATCCTCGTTCTCCTCGGGGATACCGTTGGGGTCCCCGGAGCCATCCTCGGCGGGAAGGTAAGCACAGCGGATCTTCTGCTCGTGAATGGCGGCCTTGTTAGTGCGCTCGACGGTGGTCCACTGAGGGTTAGTCGGCAGTCATGGCTGTAACCCACCATCTCGGGGAGGGTGCGAATCTCCTCATCGGGGGGAATAAAGGTGGACTGCACGAGGAACTTGTCCTTGCACTTGGCGTGAGGAGGAGGGTCAGCCGGGAGGGGCTGGAGAACGACTGAGGGTTAGGAGTAAGTCACGAGCCAGCACCCACTGTGCACCTCGACCGTCTCGCCGGGCTCAACGCGGCCCTGGTTGGGGCGAACGCAGTACTGCTTGGGGGCGGTAGTCTTGACCTTGAACGCGACGGGAGACGAGTGGGGGTTCTGGATGAAAAGGGAGCGCTTGACGATGGTCGTCAGGGGGCCTGTTGGTCAGCAAAGGTGCAGTACTTGGGATGGTGATGGCGGGCGCCGAGCTGTGTGTGGGCACGGGGAGCGGACATAGCGTCATTGTGAAGAAAGCAAATTCCCGGGCCAAGTCATGTATCGGTGTGTCCCAGCTCTTTCCCGGCGCATTAATTGCCGTCGGGGAAGGGGGTGACACGCCCGCGAAGCGTCCATCGCGAAGCACAGCGCCGTGGACGCATGCATCGCACGCATTCGCAGTGCGGCGGCTTCTCATCGGTGGTGCCGATGACTGTAGCCGACACGTCCGCGCGGCGCGATCGAGCACGCGCCGAGATGAGAAACAGCAACACGGCGCAGCGCGACGAATGCAATTATACCTGTACGTGTCGCTGCCACTTGTCGCTCTGCTGGAACGTTGCGCATAATTGTCCATCCGTTGATCAACATTTCAATACTCACGAGGGAAGCCAAGCTGGCTCGGCGGCGAAAGCGTGACGGACATTGTGGGAGGGTATCGGTGGGGCAACCGGTGGTGATTAGGGGGATGCGATGTAGATACTGGATAGCGTGCTTTTATGAAAGATGAGTGGTTGTGGATGAATGGAGTGAAGAGGTGTCTTGCAATGAGGAGGGGTAGGGAGGATGATGATGGAGAGGATCCAAAAGTGTGCACAACTGATGGATGGGGTGGATGCGTGTGAGAGAGAGAGAGAGGGAGGGACGGAGGGATGAGTGTGCGTAGCGTGTGCGTAGTGTAGCGTGGGATGGCGGAATGGGGGGGGGAGGGGGGCGCCAAGGTTAGAAGAGGAGCAAGGGCAGAGAGGGCCGAGAACGGGAAGGGCAGGGGGCGTGTGAGCGTGGAGGGAGGGATGTGGAGGGGAGGGGGGTGGGGGATGTGAAGGTGAAAGTGTGATGCGGTCAGTGTTCGGCAGCGATGCAGCGATGATGCAAAAAAGGCACAAAATGGGAGAGAGCTGGCTTTTCAGCACCCACAACTCCCCAAGTCCAGGCCAGCTCACCGGGTAGTAGTGGTCGCTTCACCATTACAGCACCCAGCCAGTCTCCACCCACAATTCCTTGCCCTGCCCTGCCCTCTGCCCCGGCTCTATGCATCTTTGTATCTTGGCTGCGATCAATCCTCTTCGCCACCACCATCTGCATCTCGCTGTATCGCTGTCGAAACTCTCTGCGTCCTTTGTTGATCCCTCTTGTGCATTGATTTGCCCTGCGAAATCTCTTGTTCGCGCCCTGACGCACGAGCCCGCGTAGCTGTTTTTTTTTTTTTTTTTTTTTTTTTTTGGCTGGCTGTGAATGGGCGTGTGGGCGTAAAGGCAATGCCTGCCATGAATGACGCACCCTTCCTTGCCTTCTTTACCTTCCTTTTTATGTGGATCTTGGCCACTCTTTGTGCCATTTGCTGATCACGATGTGCGAGCAATCAGCTACTACTTCTCACCCCCGCCGCTCGCAGCCGTTCGACCCTCGACCACCCATCTCCTCTAACTATATATCTGTATAGAAATCCGCGACTGCGCATTTGCAGATGCTCTGAAAGATGCATTTCCAGTGTACTGCCCAGAAGGGACGCTTGGTGCCGTGCTTGCAAGCTCGCGTTCTTTCCCAGCGGCAGCGCCGTGCAAGGCTGTGCTGCGAACTGCGAGAACCGGTCTGCAGCGTCAACACTTCTACATGTAGCTCGACACCAAACCCGCCATAACAGCGCTCATGAGCCATGAGGTCATTGATGACCACCCGCGCCACCATTCCACACTGAGGTCATTGCTCATGTCTTGGCATCGTCGGCGCAACGCATTCTGATACAAAACACCTGCATGTTGCAAACGTTGCCATAAATCCATAACACTCGGAGATCCAGAACCACACTCAGAACCACCGTCTACATAACGCCTAGAGGTATAATCATACAAGGGACAACAGCAGAGGCTGGCGACCTGGTGAATTCGGCGGTCACGCCTGGCCTCGTACTAATAACCTATAAGAGTAACCCGACCCAGCTCGAGGGAACGGAGAAAATGGAGGGTGAATACACTTGAACACCGGGTTGATCGCATCTTAGCTCGACCCCGAGCGTGCCAGCGTCCGTGACGCATCAAGCAGCTCGCTGTAGCGCACGTTGGCGAGCAGGTTGCGCCCAGCACTTTGGGACGAGTTGTTGAGCAGGGTGCGGAGAAGCGCCGTCGAAAGGAAGTAGAACGGCATCGCCTCTGGATGGTTAGCCAATGTTAGAAGACATGAAATTGGGGCATCCAAATCGGGACTCACCTTCGCAGTACACGTGTCCCCCTTTCTTGGAGAAATCACCACTGGACGATGAGCTTGGCGACGCAGCATTCAACGTAGGCGTGCGCGGGACCGAGTCCGGGCTGCTTGATGATGGCGAACGGGGAATCGGCGAGCAGAGCTTGTCATTCTCCCAACCATCACGCCAGCGCTGCAGCGCAAACGAATACCGCGTGCGCAACGCTTCAGGGGTGCACGTTCCCAAATCCATGCCCTCGGCGGTGAAACACTTTGCACCGGGACGGAGATGTTGGGCCGAGACCCAAAGGTCGGTGAGATCACGCCAATCCCCGCGATCCCGTTTTCCTTCACCAACATCGACGATTCCGCGAAGTAACGTCATGATCAAGGCGGTGCGTGCAAATGGTCCATACTCGACTTCACTAAGAATGTTGCGGGTCGGGTCCGTTCCAGCAACCTCATCGAACCTACCCGAGGTAGGTAGGTTGAAGAGCCTCCGCATAGCGCTGTCGAGAGTGAGTGGACGGTACGTGGTGTGCATTGCCTTGATCCACTCTTGCGGAGTCCGGGCATTCCATATACTGTTCGAAGCGGGCAGCGGAAGCATGGCGATCTCCGACGGGGCAATGATCGGCGGGAACTGGGACTCAATCGACGAGACAGTGTCCAGGTGATACACAAGGAAAGCGGTTCTCCTGCGAGACTCGAGTTGGACCCAACGCCTCCAAGCTCTGTCGAGCTCAACTGGGTTGTACGGCGCCTGAGGAAGCTCAAAGTTGGGATCCGTGTGCTCAAGCTCGGGCTGGAAAAATCCGATCTGCCGCGTAATCTGACATTAGGTCCGCAGGTCTTGCTGATGATCATGATAAACTCACAGACACAATGGTTCCCAAGAACATGTTGGCATGGCGACGCTCATGCTCATTCTTCGACAGGAAGTAAGGGGCATGATAGAGAATCAGGGCCTGCAGGAGGGCGACGTTGTATTCCGTCATGAGGACACCCTTTGCAAGTGAGAATGACTTGACCAGCATATTGGTCTTCTCATGGCGAACAATCTGACCACCGTCCCATTCCTCCACACGACGCTGGTCTTCTTGTTCCTCCTCGTCGACGGGAATGGTAAAGTTGGTAAACACGCCCTCCCACGCACCACCGGCAGACAAAGGGTCGTTGGGGAACAACTCGGACTTGCCGCTCTTGCCTCCCATGCGGATGCCGCCCACGGTGCAGATGGCGAAGGCGAGACAGGCAGCAGTGTCTATGAGCTGGAAAGTGGGGTCGTGCACAAACGGGAAGTGGTTGAGGACGGAATAGTACGTCTTCGCTGCCATGACAGACAGACTGCGGAGAGGGGGAAGAGCCCAATGGGGAATCTGGTAACATCCTGCAAAGCGGTCGGCGGGCAGGCTGAGAGGTTAGAGAGGCCGAAAGGTCAACCTACTAGAAGCGAGAGTTCCTGGGGCATTCTTGACCGGCACGGATATTGAGGTCCTTGTTGGCAAGACGAAGAAGCGGTCGCTCGGGATTCGGATTGGCCTTTGTTTCCGGAACATCATTCATGGCGAGCTGGTTCAGAAGCGCGGCCACGAACGGGTTTGCTTGGGCAAACGCGCTGTTCATGGCATAATTGCTGTTCAGGGTGCTGTTGCTGTTGTTCCCGTTGAGAGTAACCACGGTCGTGTTGGCGCCAGTGTTGTTGTTATTGTTGTTGTTGCCCGACTGGTCATCCGCCGCCGCTGTAACCGCAGCGATGGCCATCGCCGTCGTCTCGTTGGACAGAGTAACGCCAGGCGAGGGCGATAGACCGAACGGAGATGTCGCAAACAGACTGGACAGGTTGAACGGGGAAAGGGGACGGGATGGTTCAGCAGGCCAGTTGGATGGCGAGATTGCTTGGTTAGTCCCGGCGAGCCAGTTCATGTTTCCCGCCAAGTTCCCCATCGACTCGGGCAGCACTGCACCCGGCGCCGCCGGCCGAGCCGGGGTATCGACGGCGCCTGAGCTAAAATTCGACTCGTGCGAGGGAGTATCGTTATCGGGTGAGGCCGAGGGCACGGACGCCACAGAAGCAGCAGCGGCAGCAACTACAGCGGCAGCAGTGTCCTCGGCAGTAAGTACCCCGCCGAGGGACTGGCCAGCATCCCACTCAGAGCGTTCACCGTTGCCAGCGTCACCAGGACTAGTGTTAGATCCGGGCACGCCGCCGGGATACGCCATGGAAAGAAGGACCGAGGCGTCCTCAAGGTGGTTGGGATCGTGGACATTGTGGTACGATGAGTTTTGGAACATGGGTAGGAGGCTCGAGGCCCCAAAGTTTGTGTCCGTGGAGACAGGGTTGCCAGTGTAGTACGAGTCCGCCACGCCAAAGACTCCGCCGTTGCCCATGCCATTGCGGGAGAAGCGCGAACCATAACGGTCCTCGTCGTCTTCTTCATCCGGCGACAAACGAGGGCGAGAGGCAACATGTTCGTCGAGAGTCGCGGCCTCCGAGCTGCGCGGATGCTTCCGCCCACCGCGGACCGGTGACGCCTCGCGTTCCGACGTCCGGGACGATGATATGGGCACGGACGGGTGGGCTCGTAGTGGTGGTTTAGGTGAGTTCGAGGAGCGATCGCGAGGCGGGGGAGTAGGGTGACACCTGCGGCGATGGCGAAGCAGCACGTCGCTGGGGAGTCAGCAATGCATTGAAGGATTAATAGACAATATCCACCTTCTGGCAAAAGCTTTTGAGCAGTCCTTGCACTGGAATGGCCTCTCGTCCTGGTCTGAAGGGGTGTCAGCAATAAGTTGTATAGATTAGCAACGCTCAGCCCCGGGTTGAGACGCGATGCGCGATGCCGCAAGGTGAGATCGACCGTGAGGTCAATCACGCAGTATGTCGCGTTTGCGCATTCAGCGCACCCCCGAGCCAAGTTGCCATTGCAGACGGGACGTACGCTTTCTCTGATGGCGTTTCAGGTATTCCATCCGGCTATAGGTCTGCGCAGTAGTGTCAGCACCAGTCCAGTACATGCATATATCTCGAGCGAGCGCTTCCCCTGCCCCCGCCGATGGCGACGGCCCGTCTGACAAAGATGGGAACACTCTTTGCGCCCTCGGACAGTTGGACCACGCGACTTACCTGGCCACATCCTGGGTATGCACAGCCAAAGGTGAGCTTTTCCTTGCCACCCTCGGTGGGCAGCGGGCTGCCATCGGGACCCACGGCGGTGGCGCGGCGCGCAGGCATTCTTCTCGGTACTATGTGTAGACGCTGTCCGGCTGTACAGGCGGTGTTGTGGGACGATGCCGGCGGCAGTGTACGCGGTCGCGATGAACTGTAGATGGATGTGAATGTGGATGTGGATAGGTCGGGTGGAGGTGGAGGAAGGTGTGAGGAAGGTGTGGGTTTGCCTCCACTCCGAGAGGATGGGACGACTCGGGGGGTAACTTGGTCCGTTATTTGTTGGAGTCTGCTCCAGTTGGCTGCGAGATAACGACTACGCCGCGCTACAATATGTGAGTGATAGCGAAGAGGTCGGACGAGGTGGCGAGGAGACTGCTTGAAGCAGGGTGGAGGAGGGATGGGATGGTGTGGAGGAGGGATGGTGGTGGATGGTGGAGGGGAGGAGGGAGGGGGGGGGGGGATGGTGGGGAGTGGGTGTGTGGTGGAGCAACGACTAAGCAACCTCCACCAAGGCGACAGTGGAGGCAGACCACTCCTCCAGAGATCCCTACCACTCTGCCGGATGTTGCCACACTACTCGACATGCACGCGCGTACAGGGGCTCGGGCCCAACAGACGCACAGGACCAGAGCTGCGGCGGGGGGGATCAGGGTAAATAGGGCAGGAACCGTGCCCGGATATGCGACCATAATCCCGCAAATATCCGGACGTGGCACTCAAGGAGGCACCTAGCCGAGAATGGTTGTGAGAAACTCGACGCCCCCAAGTCCTATTCACTGATATATATGTCCAGCTCTGACCCACTAAGGCCCCCCATCTTCCTAAGTCCCTAACCCCCTAGACACCTAACCCCCTAATTCCTATATTGCTATGCATCTGAATGCTTTTGACGTGAGGAAAATGCATGCAAGAAAGGTAGTTTCATTAAGGGAAAGCGATTTTGATTAGGTGATTAGGAGCCCAAATCTCTAACTGGTCAGGAACGGTATCAGGAGAGTGAATCCAAGCCATACGAGCCTCGTATATGAGCCTCTTCGCCCTCCACCGGATTGCGGGTCCCCACACGTCACCATTGTGACCATGAGTGTTCCATCGACAATGGGCTGGGTGTTGATGACGAGCAACTATGGCTCTGTTGTCTTGTCCACAAACAATCGTCTTAACCAGCCGGCCCATATATATCCCCTTGGCTACGATCTGACCTCACCCGCCCACATATTCAGCCAGTGTGCTTCGATACCTGCAAGAGACGTGGCGCCGCGCCGCCACCACTGCTTCCACCGCTCTCACCATGTCCGCGCTGCCCCCGCCACCCGCGTACCGGCGGCAGCCGCTGCGCATTGCTTGTGTGCAGTTTGACCCTCAGGTGCGATAGTGGATATCTGTGGGGAGTAGTGAACTAATGGCAGCTGGGAAAGGTGCCCGAGAACGCTGCCAAGGTGACCCGCATGACGGCTGGGTATGTTCTGATTTGACGGACAGTTACGAAGGCGAGCTATCTGACACCAGACTCCGACCTGGACAGGTGGATCTTGTCGTTCTGCCGGAGATGGCGCTCTCCGGGTACATGTTTGAAGATGGAACCGAGATCGCACAGTACCTCGAGAAGCGGGGCACGGGGCCGACGTCCAACCTTGCTGCGACACTCGCGCAGCGCCTCAACTGCCATGTCGTGGCGGGATACCCTGAGCTTGCGGAAGGTGAGGCGGAGCGGAGTGAAAAAGGAAGTGCGGCGGTCGCACCCGTGAATGGAGCTGGAGAAGCCAACGGACACTCAACCGGGACACACGAGTTACCTCCTGAGCCAGTACGGGGCGTGGGCTACAACTCGGCCGTCCTCGCCGGACCCGCAGGAGTCATCGGCAACTATCGCAAGACCTTCCTGTTCGAGACAGATAAGCGGTGGTCGCGTGAGGGCGATGGGTTCAGTCATTTTGACCTCCCGGCACCTCTCGGACGCGTGTCAATAGGAATCTGCATGGGTGAGTGAGGACTTTGACGGGTTTGAAACTGGTGAAGGGATTCTGTAATTTAAATCCTGTAACCCACAAGGAACTGTACTCACACCAGACCTAAACCCGAAGGAATTTTTGGGTATGTTACCTGTTACGCTTCCGCCTGACATCTAATACCAGCCCCGTGGAACGCATTTGAGCTGGCGACATACTGTGTGTCTAACAACGTCGACGTTCTCGTCTGCCCGTACGTCACAACACTCAGTTCCCCGCTGATTGCAGGATGAACTGGCTGGATCCAGCCGAGCAGGACCCGGACCCCGACTCAGACTCAGACTCGACACCTCCGCCGCCACATGACCTGCACGCGCCGTCAGAGAGCAATCTGAACTACTGGGCGGCGCGTCTCTCGCCCCTACACGACCCAACACCGAGTTACGACGCGACGGGTCTCGAGCTCCCGCCGCCGCGCCGCGAGATGGTCTTTGTCGCGTGTAATCGGGCCGGACTGGAGCGCGGGACGCGCTTTGCAGGCACTTCGTGCGTCATGACGCTCGCGAGTGCGCCGAGCGCGATCGAGCTCATCGAGTGCTGTAATCGCTCCGAGGAGCGCGTTATGATCTGCCAGGTGTGAGTACCTGTGGCCTGCGGTATGTGGGAACGAAATCGGCGTCCACCGAACCGGAGCCGGGGATTCCGCAAGATCGCGCAAGAGCTCCTTCCGATATCGGGCTGCAGGAGTCTGAGAAGTGGACCCGCCTGTTCCGTGCGTGCCATGTTGCATTCCTTCTGGCGCGTCCGATACGGATGACTGTGGCCCACTGGCTGCGAAGTAGAGTGATAGAGATCGGAATGCAGACCAGATGACATGGAGCGTGTCAGCGAAGTGACGTCATTCTTTGGCTCATACATCTTGGTGCTATCGATGATTGCACCGGACATCAATGCCACAATGCGACCAATGGAACCAAGGTACATGCTGTCACGGAATCCGGATACGTTGTAACGAGCTCAGACAGGAGAATACATGGAGTAGAACGATGCGCTACGTTATGTACAGGCAGCACCTGTTGGTCCAGGTAACGAGGCCTTGACGAGTACATCAACGACCCTCACGGAGTCACGAGCCAATGCTGCGCAACCTGGGGTGGAGGCGGCCTCGCGGCGCACGCGGGGCGGGGCGTGCATATCGCCCGCGTCGAGGATGTGCGTCTGGGAAGTGTTGTGCAAGCTGTTCGGCTGTTTGTAGGCAAGACTTGGGGCCGCCCCTGGGGGTATTTCAAGCGCAGTAGGGCGGCGCGGGGCATTCCCCGCGCCTGCTCGCCTCGAGCCCCTCGGCCCTCGGAGCGTCCTTTGGAAGCGCGGTCGCCTGGTCTCGGCAATGGAGCGCGGCTCGAAGCGCAGGTGGTTTGAGATCGGGGCCGGGGCTGGGGGTGACTGCTGCTGCCGACTTGTGTTTGGTGGGAACTTCACCCTGTATTAGTAAGACGTGATGGCCTGAATGGGGCCCATGGGAGGAATGGTGATGTGCTGAATGTCAATATGTTTATGGAGTAGATGACGACCGCGACGGACATGGTTGACAGAGTCCACAGACGTTAAGTCAGTGATAGGGGTTGGTGCGGCGGACATGGGATCATGTCCGGGTCCATCGATGAAGCCACTGGGGCCGGTTAGTCTCGCGAGATCGTCAACACTCCGTGGCCGGCCTTTGCCCTCTCTCTTCCTCTCCCAACCCGCACTGTCGATGCCGCTATGCAAATACGATTCATCCCTTGTTCTTCCCATTTGGCTACGAAGGACGGACGTATGTTCCAAGATCCCTTTGTTAGCGGCGACCGCGCGTGGCGCCCGCCCAGTTCTATTTGTGCTGTGGCGGACGGGCGCGGCCGGCTTTCCGCTCGCCGGGCTATGTGTTTGTGTTGGCTTAGACCATGACCATTCCCTTGCCCTTGTAGCCCTCGGACGAGACACCGGACTGCAACGTCAGCACTTGGAGTTCTGTGATGCGAAACACAAGGTCGTTTGACACGCACGATGGGGTTCGACTTCTGCTCCTTGAGGTACTCGGTCGACTGCTCCTGGTATTCGCGGTTCCAGGTCTTGGGGGGAGGGGGAGCTGAGTGTCAGTTTATGCCTTCCTTTCGAGTGTGACGACTCACCCTGGCTACGGACGAAGGCGAAGAGACCCATAGCGGCGGCGACGGTGGCAAGGGTTCCGGCGAACACCTTCATGCCACGGCCCGGGGGGTTGACGGGGGCACGGGGTCCGTGGGGGCCGAACGAGACGTAGTACGCTATGGGCACAAGGTGTAGATAAGCAGGCGAGGTCGGATGCGAGGTCGGAAGGGTACGGTGTCAGCACTCAATTGTCAAGCTTCGGAAGGCACAGAGGGACGGAGGGAGATGGGAGACGCAGACAGCACATTGTGAGGTGTGAGGCGTTGACAGCGGCGCAAGTGGCGCCGTGGTATTGGCTAGTTGCCCACAAGTCTTCACCTGCTGACCAGGCAGAGCACGGTCGGCAAGGTGCACGATTGGATATGCATCCACCGCGCATGCATGCAGACAGGGGGTCCGCGATCGCAATGCACGCCGTCGCCGTCTGTGGTGACGAGCGCATGTAGAGGACAGCACGGCGCCACTCCGGGAGGACCCGGTACGATGACCCCTGTGGGTGGCAGACAGACAAAAGAAATGTCGCGGGTTGGTCGGGTCTTCGCCTCGTCTCGGTTATGCGCGGGGGTGGGTGGGATGCGCCATCTACACAGACGGCTTGAGGCCTTTGATATGTGCAGTATTTTGATGCAGTCCTTCCACACGACATCGCACCTCGGCGCTCGGCGACCTTCGGTGCATCACCATAGGTGCACCGCCGAGCGCATCGTTGCGCATGCACTCTTCCCATGCAAGAATCATTGTGGTCTGGCAGGGACCCAAAAGACCCGAGGATGGGCCAATCTGAATTCGGCGAGTTTCGTTGCACGAAATTGACGACACAGAACAGCCAAGCTCCAACGATACTCACCAGCCTTCTTCTCGTCGACGGTGAGCTCCTTCCAGTCCTTCTTCTGGATCTCCTCAAGCTTCTGGTAGACCTCGTGCTGCTCCGAGGCGGGAAGGTTGGCCCACGACGCCTCGATGTTGGCGAGGAGCGCCGAGCTCTCGTTGGAGCGCGACGAGACGACGTTGACGGTCGAGGCGGCGCGGAGGGCGAGGGCGAGGGCGGCGCGGGGGGCGGCCGAGGCGCGGACAGCGGCGGTGCGGAGGAGCGACATTGCGAGTGTGTTTTGGGGAGGATAGGAGGGGGGAGGAGGGAGGTGGAGGGAGAGATGGAGAGTCGAGACAGGAGAGTGGTGAGGATGAGGAGCCGAGCAGCGGTGGAGACGGTTGTGCAGTGGTGATCAGCAGGGCTATGATACGCCAAGGGTGTGCAGCAAGCAGCACGAGAGCCTGGGGAGCAGAATGGCCCCAGGGTGGGCGCGAGAACCTGCACAAAGAGAGCCGCACAAAGAGAGCCAGCCAACAATCCCCTTGGTATGCTTTTCCTATTACTATTATCCATTGTTATCCTATTTCCTACTATGGCTCTAATATATCTAATTCGCATCATAGCCCAGCAATAACTAGACTCTCCGTGGTGGAAACGGAGTTTTGCAAAATGCCGAAGAGTTGGCGCGAGTTTGCCCGGCGCAGTACCAGCCAATCAGCCACCTCGTAAAAGTATATACAGCATAGCAGAGCAACCCTGCCTTGCGCCGTGGGGGGGGCAGCACTGGGTGTGTTGTTCCTGGTGGCACTGCTGCAAAGCAATTCTTCATCAGTGCATCCAGCTCGAGTGTATCCACTATGACATGTTGAGATGCAGATGAGGGGTCGATAAGGCGATCTATGGGGAACGAGCTAAACTCGGATTACTAGGATGTGCAGATCGTAGATCGATCAACACAAATGGCTCATCTGCGGATCCCGTCCAGCCCTCCATTGGAGTCGGCACCTCGGCAGTTGGCAGGCAGTTGGCAGGGTCCTGGGTCGATGGTGAAAATTAACTCTTGGCGCCGCCCATGATATTACTGTACCAGTACCAGAAGTGCATCATGCATGAGATCATGGAATCACACATGCTCACAGCATGGTGTTCGCATGGTACGCGCCATTTGTTTCAAATGTTCCGCTTGCGCAGAAACCAGCTGGGTGGTTGTGTGTAGGAAGGCAATGGTGGCAGTAAGATGCTGTTGGCTACCATGAGCCTGGAAACACCGCGCTCACCGCCCGCCCGCAAGACGGCAAGGCCGCAAGGGCGCACCGCAACACTAGCAATATACAGATGCTAGACGCGTGATTCCGAACACACGCCGGCGAGTAACGACTTGACTCGGGCGAATTGTCGTCAGCGGCGGCGTTTGGTTTTTTTTTTTGTCTGTGATTTTGCTTTTGTTCTGGTAATGTACAGCTGCGGCTGCGCAGCTCTTCGGAATGTCAGTGCCGTTCATACGTTGCTTGCTGTCAGGTCCCATATCTGTTATTGCAGTCCTCGTGCTGATTGCTTGGTCGATCGGATTCCAAACGTCATTCGCAGCGTTAAATGCGCCTCACATCCGATATCAGAGTCATCAAAACGCTCCTCGATGTCCAGTCGTCTGCGCTCTGAACAACTGGAAGCAACTGTCATCTCGTAACAAGTCGGTCAACACCACTAAAGTCAGTGTTGCACCGCAGGGCGCCAAAACAGCAACATGATCATCACCTCACGCAACGAAACATAGCATCTCAGCATCTCAACAGATACAGACACTACATTATTATACGTCACACTAAGGGCGGCGCAGATGCCAGGTAACTCGTGACGCAGAAAATCTACGGTACAGGATGCGATCGGCAGAGGGCACTGAGGAACCCGCACGCCGACGGAGAACAGACGATGACACACTCGCTAGCGGAATGTAACTCGAACTGCGCTTAGATGAGGGCAGCAAGGGCAGCGGCAATAGCGGCGGTGAAGCCGGCAGCGGGGAGCACCTTGAAGGCGCCGGAGCCCGGCGGCTTGCCGGCAGGGTCCGAGGGGCTGGTGCCGTTGTTGGCAGTGCCGTCGGGGTTGGTGCTGCCACCGTTGGAGGAGCCGTCGGTGGGGGCAGAGATGGTGCCGGTAGCGTTCTGAGTAGGCTCAACGGTCTGGGTGGCGTTGGGCTGGCCGACAGTGAAGAAGGTGATACCGGCGAGGTTGCCGAGCTTGGCGTCGGTGTGGTACTTGACGAAGTCGAACTTCTGGGGGTTGGGGTACTGCTGGGCACGCGAGTAGGCCTCGGGAGCGGTGAAGTTGTCGGGCTGGGCGTAGACAAGGAAAACGTAACGGTGGGGGGCGTCACCAGCGGGAGGGTTGGGGCCGGCGTACTCAATCACGGTGGTGCCGTTGTCGTAGTTGAGGGGGTAGGGGCCGCCCTTCTGGGGCTGAGTGGAGTTGGCCTGCTCAGTGGAGTTGGCCTGCTCGGTGGAGTTGGCGCCCTCGGTGGAGTTGCCCATCTGGGTGGCGTTGCTCTGCTGCTGAGGGACGTTGAGGTGAATGCCGTTGATGAGCCAGTGGAGAGTCTGGGTGTCGCCGGTGAAGTTGGTGCCGACCTGGGCGGCGTCGACGAGGAGAGCGGTGTACATCTGCCGTCAGCCTGGAACCGCAAACTGCAGGGTCCTGGAGACACGACTTGTCCAAATTCTGAGAACAACACAAGACGCAAAACCCTTTCACAAACTCACAGTCTCGGCCGAGAAGTTAGCACCGGGGGCGGGCTGGATCGCGATCATCGAAGGGAAGTTCTTGGCGGTGTCGGGCTCGATGGGCTTGCCGATCGAGATGGAGGTGTTCGACGACGACCAGTGAGCGACAACGAGACCCTCGGGGTTGAAGTCGGTGAAGAGGCCGTCAAGCTTGGCGTCTATGCTGTTAGCCTACTGCACTGCTGCGGCCCTGCGGATCTCATGACCAGGACGGCAAACGCGCCACACAGGACACAAAAGTCTGCCAAGCAGCCACTCCGTAGGCCACTGGTCAGGTGTGAATACCCACTGTTGACGTTCTCCTTGATGACCTCGACGTCGTTGGGGCCGAGCTCGGCACGAGCGAACGAAGCAAGGAGGAGGAGGGCGGCGGCACCGAACATTGTGGATGAGGTTGAGGTGGGGATGTTTGGGGAGAAGAGAAGGAGGTAGGGGGCTCAGAGGGGTTTATATGGGAAAGGGGACTGGCTGGGGGCTGGCGAGTGAAGGGGGAGGAAACGATGTGCGAGGGGAACGTCTCGAGCTGGGGAGTGAAGGGTGATGGGGAGAGGGAGGGCAGGACAGGACAGGACAGGACAGGACAAGACAAGGCAAGGGCAAGAGGGCGTGAGGGATGGTGAGAGATTGTTGTGGTTACTGACCGCTAGTGCTGTTGCTTCGGCTTCTTTCCTTCTGCTGTTGCCTAGTGGCCGGGGTATTCTGCAGGTCATCTGCATCCTTGGTGCCCTGCGTGATCGCGACCCGCGCCCGTGCGCAGCAGCTTTAATTGCAGCTGGGCGCATGCTAGCCGACTGTTAGTAGCCAGACGGAGCGGCGCACGACCAGCGACCACAGCAAAAGACCAGTGAGCAAAGAGACGTTTGGCGCGCCTGAGACCGGGGGAAGGGTGAGAGGAACGTTCGGTGCCCTGGGCCCGACGCGGCAGGAGGCCAGTAGAGGAGGAGAGGACAAGCCAGAGGAGAGCTCAAAGCGCAGCTGGAGTGGGGGCGCGGAGGAATAAAGCAGCATGACAGCAGCTACGTACGTGCGGCATGTTTGGCGTGCTGCTGCGCGCGGTGGGGGTTTAGCTGTGGGCCACTGGGGAGCTATGCTCGGCACGGCACGGCGGCACGGAGCAGGCAGGCACGGACCTCCTCAGGCAGCGGCAGCGGCATGTGGTCCAGCGGCTCCTGGATGGCCTGGATATCCTGGATCCTGCACTTCCTCCATGCTGCGCGCTGCGCGATCCTGCACGATCGCACACTAGCTTGTGGTCCTGTGATCCTGTGCGCACCTGATTTGCGCGTACGTACACCCCTCGTACGGAACTCTTCCTCTCCCTAGTCTGACCCTGTCACAATCCCTGAGCAACAAGAGCAACAGGAGTTTACTGTCTGAAAGAGGGCCAAAACAAAACAAACACTCCTGTGAGCGTTCTACGTGACTCCAAGTGTGGGGTCTGCTAGCATCGGAACACATTTGGATTGTTTTCGGTATAGTTTGGTCTGTTTCTGCAGGCTTGGCGGAACTATCTCGTACAAAGTACCCGCAGCGAGCAGTGCAGATCGCAGATCGCGGTGCACGGGACGCTCGGAAGAGACGGCGTTTCAAAAGCGTGATGGGCAGGATGCGGGGATGGGCGACGACGCTCCCCATCCCTCCCCAGGCCCGCAGACCCTGCAGGTCGACCGTGACAGTGGACAGCTGCACACTAGCGGCCTAGCGGACTGTCAAGAATCGGTCCGTTTGGGGAAGCCCTTATGCGATTGGGATCCTCCGAGCTCCGAGCCCGTCCAGCTGGCCAACTGGGGATTTGGGGAGCATCTCGATGCCCATCTTTGAATCTGCCCTCTTGGGAAAGTGCTCGCGTGCTCGTTTATTTGATGGAGCATCCTCTGATCCTCTTCACAGGTGAAGCGGATTAAGCAAGTTGAGAGAAGAGACATGGCAAAATATCTTACGTCCTCACGGCCAGCCATTGCGCGTAACCGCCACTTCAGTGTTCCGAGCCGTCATCGAACCCCGCGATGTCGATTGATGAGGTGATGCCTGGACTGAGCGGAGCTACCAGAGCTGGAGGAGCCGGCCGTCTCGTCACAATGAAGAAAAAAAAGGCCGCAAAGCGCAAGGCAGAGCGTTCGCGATCACTTGACACTGGGTCATCCCGCCACTCCCGAGCACCCAATTTGTCTGCAACTTTTCCGTTCCAGGCTTCAATGCCGTACAAAGTGAGTTCGCGTTTCGGTGTAAACACGCCCTGGCATTCTGTTTCGGATTACTGCGCAGAGTGACGGACGATGCGGCCTTGACACTGATCCACATTGAGTGCTCCACACCGCAGTCACGTCCACTTGATTCACTTTCTGTTCGAGGTGGTCACTTGCGTTCTCGTCGTCGGCGGTGAACGCACCACTTTATTCGGTCCTCGGCGCATGCCATTCGATCCGGACGTTGCAACGCGTTGGTGCCCAGGTGCCCACCTCCAACAGGATAGGTTCAACAATTCAACCGGGGCCTGGGACCTGGGCACGAGATCCAGCGAACCACATGCCAGCAGGCTGCAGAATTAAGCACATACGTCAGGCTCGGTGCCTGCTGCGCACTGCCGTCATGGGACCCAGGAGGCCAGCGGCCAGCGGCCAGGCGGAACGCGAGCAAGCAGGCTCGGCTCCACCGTCGGGCGCAGCGTCTTTAACGTAACACGCATTCTTCGTGAAGCCAAGTGACAACAAGCAGCACAGTGCAGATCGTGATCGACGAGGAGGACAGGTGGATTGGTGAAGCTGAGCGTGCAGCTCCTGGATCAAGAATGGCAAGTACAAGTCATGACAAACTGTGCAACCAACACTGGCTATTATGAAATCTTCCGCTGCCCGCCTCGGGCGGCCTCGCCGCGACTCTGGACTCCGTCTCGCACCCTGTCGAGAGGCCCGTCAAACGATCAAGAGCTTGAACAAAGTTTAGCGACAGCACGTGGGCTTATGAGCTCGCGTTCTCGCGACGCGTATGCGGTATCTCTACTCGAAGTCGTGCGCGTAACATCCATGTCCCGACCCCACTATAGTCTACGAGCTACGCGTTGTTAAGACGTGAGACGCGGTGCGGCATACTGTGCCAGGGAGGGCAGGGTGCAAGCCTTGTCAATTTGTCCACAGGGTGCCGGCCTTGACAAAGTAATTAGGGGGACCGACACGATTTCCATCGTCCCTGGAGTTGAGGCAAGTTATTTTTGTTGATTGTGATCTCGCTTCAATCCGTGTGTCAACCTGCATCACCTAGGACCCGCGTCGTACGTTGTGCTCGAGGCCGAGGCCTAGACTACGAGGCCTAGACTATAGAACATATGGGACATGGAGGAAGTGACTCGCGTGAATGATCGGGCAAGCTGGCAGGCTGGGTTGGCACTCTGCACCTTACTGCATCCTATGGTAGAGACGGCTCTGTTCTCCGTCGGTCAAGGCTAGACGAACGCGTCGCGAGCGCCGTCGCGCGCGCGAGGCAGAAGCTGATGCGGTGACCTTGTTGTGGAAAGTGCTATGGAGTTGATGGATCTGTAGTGTTCTGGGTGATATCCCACTGGATCTTTGCCATTGCCCGCCATCACGAACATTGCCCCTGTCCTTCGCTCTCTGTGAATACATTCATCAACCGACTCTGTTCGAAACACGTCTTGACAATTTATGTGGCTTAAGTGATGGCATGAGTGACCTGATCGACCGGGGATCAACCCGATCGCAAAGGCAGCCTGTTGCGCCAGTCGGGCAGCCGCGCAGTACGGTTCGCCCGGTTTGTCAACTACTTCGCAGCTCCTGATCAGAGACGAACTGTACATCGAGGTATCAACAGAGAACAGATTATCTTATGCTAGGTATAGAATCACAATTGACTACCGCCCCGGCGCTCACGCTATCACTCCACCATTTTGCCGCCCCAGCCATGTTCGTCACCGTACTTCTGACGTCCTCGATCTACCAGCATGCTGGTCGCCTGCGCGCCGCGAGCAACGCTGCGCTGCATGGAAGTGCCTTTGAATCGCATTCCAACCAACGCATGCGCGTTCGGTGGGGTGGTTGAATCCGAGCCGTCAAGACCAAGGCTAGACGTCCTACTTTTTGCGAGCGACCATGCTCTGGGTCCCCGGCAGAGATCTTCAGAACTCCATCCGGCTTGTCCGCTGTTGTCTTGCGCGCCGCGCAACAGTGCGCGGCACAAAGCTGAGGCTGCTGTCAAGAGAGGCCATGCGCGCGGCGAGCGCGTCCATGTCGACGTCTCCGTCGTTATCGGCAGGATGCGTGGGGGCCGCAGCGGGCTTCTCCTTCTCACGCGGCGACGGTCCTTCTGCTGGAAAGTCTCGTCGCGGACGTATGAGACTGGCTGCGAGCCCGTCTGTGCGTGTGAGCTGGTTGAGCTGGGTGTCAGTGATGATGCTGCCATGGGCACATACTCCGTGATTGGTGATTGCAAAGAAGTATTCTTTCGGATAACCTGTTGTCAGAGGTGCGCTGCCTTCAAAACCTGTCAGCGCAACTCACAGTGGTCATTGATCAGGTGCCACCTCCGCTTCTTCGGCGTGTAGAAGGTCTGGGAGCATTGTTCAGGCGGGAGAAAGCAGGCAAACTGGAATGAGCACGACCGCAACCAACATCACACAAATTACCCACAATCTTCTCCCCGGCGTCAATCTTGTCCCGCGCAGCTGGATCGTGCGTCTCAGCCTCATGCTGCCGTCAGAAGCAACAACAAGGACCACACCTACAAGCTCGAGCAGCCGCCCATCGGGAAACACTTTTCCACACTCTCTCCACTTTGTGCTCTTCCCCCGTCCGCCGGGATTCCGCCCCGCAAAGTGTTCCGGCAGCATATTTGGCATGCCCGCGATGGGGACATCGGCGCCCTCGCCCACGCGCCCCGGCTTGTCGCGAACGGGCACGCGGCACACCCAGCGGTGGAACGCGGCCTGGTGCGCGTCGAGCTCGGCGGCCGACGCAAACTTTTGCGCTGTTAGCGGCTGCGAGCACGAGGGCGGGAGAGTGCAAAGGAACTCGCGCGGCGGGGACGGCGCGCGCGGCAATTTAACTGGTGGCAAGGCGGGAGAACTGAGTGGCGAGCCGAGGTCGACGTCCGCGTCCACTTCCGAGTCCGAGTCCACCTCGGGCGAGCTCGAGCGCGCCCGCTTGCCCCGCCGATACTGGTCAGCCATCGAAAGTGGGGCCGAATGGGTCGTGGGATATTATGGGGAACAGCGAAGCGGGTTGCGGCTGTCGTCACTGCCGAGTTGTTGCACTTTTGTGGTCGGTGGACTGCCTCCACCGAGAGTACAGTAGGTGGCGCATGGCGCTTGGCCACCGACAACAACTTCCGTTGTGGTAAGTGGGTGCCACCGCCACGAGCTCTTAATTCCGCAAATACCGACCGGTTGTAACGGTGGGTGGAGGGACGCGACAAGGGGGAAGGGGAGCGGAAGCTGAAGCACACGGAATGGGACTCACCCCAGAGCCTGGGGCGCCCCTCGTCATCCCTGCGTGGCAATGGCCCACAGCTGCTGGCTGGCTGGCTGGCTGGCTGGCTTGGTTGCCCATCGTCGTCACCGTCCCCTGCCAACTCACTCCTGGGCTCCGGCTGGCTGGCTGGCACTCACTCGCGCACTCACTCACTCTCCACCACTCAACCATCACCATCTTCATCACAAGACAACACTGCCATCCTCCAGTGTTCTTTCTATCCATCTACCCGACACCCACACCCTAGGTACGTCTTGTGCGCCGGAACACGATCGCAAGCGCTCTGCATGGCAACGCAGCGCAGTGCATCTTGTTACATTGTTCTCCGAAGTGTCCTCCTCTAAGTACACGTGCGCTGACAACAGACGACAGACTTCTGCCCACCATGTCCGAGATCGCCGACTTCTGTCCCGCGTACGCGCCCTTCTTCGGCGTCATGGGCTGCACGGCCGCCATCGTCTTCACCTGCATCGGTGCCGCGTGAGTACATCTGGAAAAGTCTGGCGGCGAAGATGCAGTGCTGTGATGTGGGATGTCGTCATTGGCTGCTTCCCGGCATTGAGGACCGATTTGCAGAGAACAGTCATGGCCAGCACAAGCCTACTCGCTCGCTGCTTGATACGGACGCACTGTGAGAAAGGACACTGACGCGTGATCTTCTTGCTTTACGCCGTGTCGTCAACTGGTCACTTTCTTCCCCGGGTCAAATGAAACGAACGTTGTGCAGTTACGGTACCGCCAAGTCTGGTGTCGGAATCTCGGCGATGGGTGTTCTCCGTCCCGACCTGCTCATCAAGTGCACCATCCCGGTCGTCATGGCGGGTATTATCGGTATTTACGGCCTCGTCGTGTCGGTGCTTGTGTCGGGTGACCTCAAGTCGCCGATGCCGCTGTACACTGGTTTCATCCAGCTCGGCGCCGGCCTCTCCGTCGGTCTTGCCGGTCTCGCTGCCGGATTCGCGATTGGCATTGTTGGTGACGCCGGTGTCCGCGGCACCGCACAGCAGCCCCGTCTCTACGTCGGCATGATCCTTATCCTCATTTTCGCCGAAGTTCTCGGTCTTTACGGCCTCATCGTCGCCCTTATCCTCAACACCAAGAGCGGTGTCGACGGCTACGAGTGCCGTGCGCCCAAGAGTCTCTACTAAGCGGCCACTAGCCTATAGCGGCACCTCGACTGTAGCGTGAGGCGGTAAAAACCCCTCACTTCTCATCAGGAGCTTGCAAAACTCACCCTCTTCCCCCTTCTTCCTTGTCACGTCCCCGGCGACGGCACCCTGGCGTGCGCGACATACCCAGTTAGAACACTCGAGCATTCGAGCACTCGAGCTCTCGATGCAATATTGAAATTTCCGCAAATTGAGCCAAGATGGGTAAGGCCCGGTGACGGCTGAGATGTTTGAGTGGGCGACAGTGGGCGGGCAGGAGAGTTAGACGGCGTGACAACTAACTGGACTAACTACGCTGCAAGGCCTATTATGTTTGGCATGGGAAGCAGGCCAATTTCCACACACCACCAAAAGCGAACGGCAACAGAAAAGCTTCTTGTGAACAGTCACGGCATATCATGACACTCATAGGAGCAAAAGCAAACACTTTCAGTGCGCAATCGATCCGCGACTTCTACTGTTGACTCTCCCCTGCTCACCAAGCATTCCAGAACGGAGAAGGACCAACACATTTATGGGCCGGCGCCTGCTCACTCTTGACGCTCCCCTGCTCACCGAGCACTTCAGAACGGAGAAAGACCAGCATACTTATGGCTAAACTGAGTCGCTACGTTCTACAACAACCTCCATTGTTTGTGGTCCACAAAAGGTACGCTCATCCGTTTCCCTAGCTTCCATTGCTTCACTCCCTAGCTATGGCGCAATGCCCCCGCAGCCAAACGCTTCTTACCACTCCTCAAGTCTCCACGGGCGGTGCGATCCGTCCCCCGCCGAGATCCCACGCGCCGCGCTGCGAGCTCACCGGCGGCCAGGGCACGGGGGTGTGCGACCCCGACGACGCGAACGCACACTCGCACTCATCTCCCGGAAGGCCCCCCACCCCCGGATACTGGGAGATATAGGTCATGAGCACGCCGACGAGTGTGTTGGGCTGCTGGGCGGGCTTGGCTGCCTGCGCCTTGCGGTCACCGCGGCCCTCGTCTTGGCCGTCGCCCTCGTCATCTGAATCAGCCATGGCGGCGTTCAGGCTCGCCATGTTCGCCAGCGCTGGCGGGAGGCTGCGGCCCGGTTCCATGCAGAGCATTGCGTCCTCGAGCGGCTCGCCTGCAATGAGGGCGGGCGCGAACATGATTGCGAGGGCAAGGGCGCCCATGCGCGTCCGGTCTTCATGACGCAGCACGTGGTGTGCCATGTGCATTGTGTGGTCGAGGATGGCGGCACGGGCCGGGGACAGGTGTGCAATAATGTTCTTGCGGATACTGCTGTTAGAGAACGACGTCAAAGCCGGCTGTGTGCGAGCATAGCACTCACTCTGACACGGTGTATGTCCTCCGAATGGCCGGGTACAGCGTACGAGGGATGATGGGAGCTTTGAGGCTACCTAGGAGGCGCTGATACAGGCTCGGAGGAAGAAGAGGGTCGACTTTGGCAACAGCCGCCCAATGCACGCGCGGCTGATGCGATATGGGCAAGTCAAAGAAGGCGCGGATTGGTACTCCGAGACCTGTCTTGAGTTGCTGTCAGTCGCGGTTGAGGGCGAGACTTTGCGATACTTACGTAGGGGCTGCGACGGAAGATACCTTCCTGGTTGGTACAGTATCTGATTATCGCGATGCTGAGATCACGGAACGCGCGGGGGATGTGGCCTTCGTTGGCATCGACAATGAGGTCGATATCAGAAGTGCTAAACCCAATCTCGCCGGTCGAGTCGCCAGTTCGCGAGCCCGTCTTTGCAAGTCCGTGCTGACCGTCCGTGCCATAGCCCCAGGGCAGCAGGGAGGTAACAGACCCCCACCACGATTGCGGCTGGCCCTGGGCGGCCATGTTCATCGCGCCTTGCCCGCTGGCCGCATTGGGGTTGTCGTGCAGTACACGCGCCTCTTCATTAAGTGTCACCAGTGGCACATCGACGCCAGCGAGCGATACGCCCTTTCGTGCGAGGCCGACGAGACTCGGGACAGTGTGGAGCTTGACATACGACTTGGGCGAGAGAACAGGGAGCAGGATTGGCAGAACCGCTGCGGTATTAGCTCTTATCCCTGCCAATAACCCACTCTTTGTCATTGTCGAGGGATGCACAATGTACAGCCGTTTAAGGTTCTTCCTGTACCTGAAGAAAGTCAGCGCGGGCTGCCTCGATTTGTTCCATACTTTCTAGGGATACGACGCCAGTGCCACAGCCACCAGGCAACGCCTGGCAGCGCGCGAGTCTTGTCGCGCCCATCGGGGTCCTCAGCTGCAAGGACTATGAGACAATAGCCACTGCCGTCGCCCTCCTCGCCAACCCATGGTTCGAGGCGATTCAAGAGTGTGGCCAGGAGCTGTTCGTTTGAGACCGCCGTCGGCACAGCTGTGAGAGCTGCAAGATCAAGAACAAGGAGAGGGTGCGCGAGCGGTGCAGGGTGGTTTTCGAGTGTCGGGTACAGGATCGCACTGGTATCGAGGGATGCAGACGCGCGGCGCATGAGCCCGATCGGGGGCGGCCGTTGAGGGCGTTGCGGGGGGCTGTCAGCGGCACCGGTTCCTGTGCGGAACCTGTTGTCTCCGTCAGATCCGGTTCCAGCGCCCTGCTGTTGTTCGCGTCCAACGCCGAGTGATGCCAGCGAGTTGGACACTGAGCGGAAAGCGCGCGCTGTATAGCCCTCCTGCGGCGGGAGGTTGGGGCGGGAAGTGGACAAGGACAACCTGTTGAGCGTCGAGATGAGCGGCGACGGTGGCTGCGGAGGTGTCTGGCGTCCGTGCGGGTTGTTCAGCGCGTACGGCGGCGGCGAGTCCGGCGGCGGCGGCAACGGTTTGTGGCTCCGGCTCGAGTCGTCGCCTGTCGCCATCGCGCGTGAGTCCGTCGGCGGCGGCGACTTGCTTCCGCTCAGTCGCCTTGGGTGGCTCGACATCGGATGGAGGAATTGTCGGGACGTGGGTACGGTCGGTTGGGAGCGGGCAGGAACGGGTTTCGCGAGCTGACAACGACTCGAAGCGGCGATGTCAAGGGTCGAGTGCGGGGAATGGAACCGAAAGAAGATGAACGCGAGAGGCGCGAGGAGAGGTCGTCGCCCTTGTCTGGGAGATCAAACGTCAAGTGACGAGATGGGATGGCAAATGTCGGACAATGTAGTATACGTAGTGTCGATGTTGACATGGAGTGGTCGGTCTCTGTTGTGTCTTGACAGTGAGCAGGGGGCACCGAGCACCTAGCAGCAAGCAAGCAAGCAAGCACGCAAGGAGCCTGTACCGCCCGCCAGGTGGCTTTCATGACCTGGTAACGGCAATTGCGGTGGCGACCTGCCATGCCCTATTAGCCCCTGGTGCGGATCCTTTTAGCTCTGTTTCATATCGATTATATCTTACAACCGCCAAAACAGGCCCAATTCAAAATGCCAAAATCTAGAACAAACAGACATCAAGACCAGCTTCTGTGGAGAGCACACAGTCGCAGGCGGCGAGCATACGCATAGCAGGTTCTTCCAACGGCAGTCCACAATGGATGGCGGGTGCGGCTGAGCACGTCCGGCTGGAGGGAGGGAGGATTTGATTGACCGTGGGTCGTAAATAAAGCGCGTACTGCACATCCCGGCTTAAGAGGCGACAAGTGAATCAAGGAGAAACTCTTGGCAGGATAATAATCCGCTGATTGCGGATCGTACAGATCCTCCAGATCGCATGATCGCAGGATCGGCTGGCGTGGAACGTGGAACTCCAAGGCGTTGATCACTGATGTGCGTGATCGGCAAGATTTGCATGTCTGCACAACAGCGTGCATGCGACGCACAGTGCTGCAGCACCCAGAGTGGACCGAGGGGATGTAATCTGCAGTCGCGGTCGCTGCCTCCTCTCTGCGCTCTCTGCGCCTCTATGCTCAGCAGCCTCTGCTGTATCTGGGCCACCCAAGCCACAAGCTAAGCGGTCTCTCAGCATCATTTGGATCATTTTGAATGCAAGTTGTCTGTTGTCTGATCGTATGGCAATTGTGGTGGTAGTGGTGGCGCAAAAGAACGCCCCAGGTGGATCGATCCTCTCGCCTTCTGGGCCGAAAAACGTGGCAAGGGCCTGCCTGAACTCAGAACCGAATTTCCGGAGCAAAAGTGCCACCACCACTCGATCTGATCCTCTGATAGATACCAATCGACCGGCTCCACCGGGCCTATCCATCCTAAACATCTCCACAATCAGTCGCATCATCCAGCCTGAGAACTCGCTCATAGAATCTAGATCGTGAACGGCATCGACCCGCATCACGAGCAGCATCCGGATAGAAATCGCCAAGGAATCAGACCCGGGGTCCAATCCCGCAACAACAACCGTCACCTTTCCCTCCATCTTTCTCCCGCCCTTACTTCATCTCTACTCCACGATGCCAGGCGGAAAACGACGCGCGCTGAAAAAGCTCCTTCGCTCCCAACAACAGGCCGAGCTCCCGCCCCCGCCGTCCGAGGGCTCCGCGCTCGACTACATCACATTTGACGACGAAGACGGGGCCGAGACTACCGAGACGACCGAGACGGGCACGTCGACGAGCACCAACACGGAGGCCACGAGCGCTGTTTCGGGATCGCCGGATACGCCGGGAACGACGTCGGCGTCCGCATCGGCGTCTGATGCGCCGCAGGTCGGACAAGGGAAGAAGAAGAGCAGCAGACAGCGCTTTGCGGAGCGCCAGGTGAGTCTTCCGGCTTCTCTGCAAATGACGCAATCTCCACTTCATCTACGTTTCTTGGATTGACCTAATGCCAGGCGCGCAAACAGCAGGCTGTGCTCGACTCGGCGCCGCCAAGCGACCCGGCATGGAATGAGACGCTCGAGCGCGAGCGGCAGGAGGAGATTGCGGTTATCTCGGACGCGTGCGGCGTGCTCGGCCGCGAGATCTTTGAGATCCAGCCCGACGGGCACTGCATGTTCTCGGCCGTTGCGGACCAGCTGGGCATC
This sequence comes from Apiotrichum sp. Y4204, assembly GCA_025531455.1. Taxonomy (NCBI): domain Eukaryota; kingdom Fungi; phylum Basidiomycota; class Tremellomycetes; order Trichosporonales; family Trichosporonaceae; genus Apiotrichum; species Apiotrichum sp. Y4204. The sequence goes on along the minus strand of JAMYHL010000044.1, from coordinate 170,673 downwards.
ATGGGCCTGCTCCCGCCTGATCAGGTGAGTGGGATGGAGAAGAACGAGGCAAGGCGTAAAAGAGGCGCCCGTGCCTGAAGTGGATCGCAGTCAGCTGGCCCGCAACAGTATAGCTGACCGGTTCCATGTGCGTGACGACACCGCTGACATCAGTCAAACAACCCATACCACACGCGCCGCGTCGCTGCGCAGTTTATGCGCGACCATCGCGACGACTTCCTCCCCTTCCTCGCGAGCGTGGATGGAGAGGACATGCCGGGCGCCACTGACGACGGCATCATGACTCCCGCCCAGTTTGAGGAGTACTGCCACCGCGTCGAGAGCACTGCCGAGTGGGGCGGCGAGCCGGAGGTGAGTGATAGGAGCCAGCGGTAGGCAGCGTCTGCTCCGCTGTGGGCACCTTAAGACGCCGCTCCGGTTCTGTGTCTCGGCATTTCACTGACTCTACAGATCCAGGCGCTCTGTCGGGCCTTTGGGATCCCGATCCACGTGATTCAGCGTGGGCCACCGACGGTCGTCTCGCACGGGGGTGAGGCCGACGCATTTGGCGGTGCCATGACCCCCAAGGACAGCGCGGCGGCAGGCGACCGCATCGTGCGCATCTCGTACCACCGCAGGATGTACGGCTTGGGCGAGGTGAGTTGTTATATTGACAAATCAACTGACCCGCAGCACTACAACTCGCTCCGCCCCGCCGCGTAGAGAATCTAGTGGACGGAGGACAGACAGCAAAGAGGAAGCATAACGTGTCATGCATGGCGTACATTTAGCTGGCCAGAACGAGGATTTTGTACCAGATCCGAAGCTTTGATGCTTTGATACGGAGTTCGCTGCCACCAAGCGACTTGGGCCACTTGACCACTTATAACCTGTCCTGTTTGGTTCCGCCTCACTTCCCACGTTTCAGGTTCGTGTCGTCATCCCCAAGCTCAACTCGAAGGCTGCGAGCTCTGGCCAAGCCACTCTCACTGGATCACTGGATCACTGGCCACTGGAGGGCTCATCCGTTGCTGTGTGCTTCATGCATGCCGCCACTTCACATCTGTGGATCATAGCACTTGACAACTAGGACATCTACAACACACAACTCACCACGATCACCATACCTCCGGGATCAGATACAGCAGACCAGCAATCAGCACTGCAACTTGGACCAAGAACCCGACCGCCTCCGCTTGCACTCCCCACAATGCCCCTCGTCCCCCGACAGGACCACGACGACGGACCGCCCACGCCCAGCGAGTACGTCGTCCTCCTCGTGCTCCTGATCGTTGGCGCGGTCGCGTATTTGGTCTACCGCCAGCGGTGGCGGAGTGGCGGGACGTTTTCGTGAGTGTTGTGCTGTGTGCATGTGTGTGTGGGGTTCAGGCGGTGACGGGATACGGGCTGGAGTACCAACGTCCTCACCAGAGACTGTCCACCGCGAGAGCTGCGAAGGAGGCTCGAAGCTGATTTTATGGAGGGCCATCAGCTGGGAGCACCACTGACCGCAGACTCAACGACCTCGGCCCCGTCCATCTGCCCAGCGACTCGGGCGTACGTCCCCTCCCAACCACACTAACGTACTGACCTCAGCCCTCGCACGAGTCCTTCCTGACGAACAACGCGTCGTCCGACTCGCTTCCGGCCCATCTCGAGGCCGACGTCCCCTTCCTCCCACAGCGCGTATCCGACGAGGCGGCCGCTCTCGCGCGCAACCTCCACCACAACCGGAGCGCGAGTGGCGAGCGGTTCCCCTCCACTGGCCTCAACCCCGCGAGCCACCACAACATCACGAGCCCGACGGACCTGACGGAAGAGACGGACCCTACTGGCCTCCTTGCCGAACTCAACCCCGTAAGCCACCACACTGCCACCGCCACAGCTGCGGCTGCGGCGATTCCGGCGCCAGCGCCGACCGGCTCTACGCGTACCCCGTCCCCCGCCACCCCGGCGGAACAGGGCCCGGCCAAGTCAGACCCCCTCGGCGCAGGATCCGCCACGTTCCCGCCGACCGCGCCGGCAAAGTACACGCGGCGGAGCGCGCGGCACACGCCCACGTCCACGAGCGAGGGTAGCCGCTCGTCGGGCGAAGGCCGGCGGGTGTTTGCGCTCGAGAGCGATGACGACGACTAGATGGAGATCGTGCCGAGTTGTATCAAGAAGAAGAGAGGCGACGAGAGCAAGCGCCGCCGGCGGCCTTGCTCGCCACAGACGGACGCTGGTGCCAGGGTTGGGATCCGTCTGTTGTGTTTCGTGTCTCATGCCCTTCCGAGTGACGTATGGCGCTCCGACGCGTATGCACCCATATTGCTCCTCTGTGTGCGGGTTGACGTATTCAGACGAGCTATGAGCTGGTTGTTTGACGGAGCGACAGACTGATAAGCAGGCTGCGAAGCTGGGAATGGGTAATTGGTAATCTCGCCCCCAGAATGACAATGGATCAGCGTTAACATGCAGATCTGCAGATCATGCTACGCGAAAAAAGGGTGCTACCATGTTCCAGATCAGCGTGATCGCAACCGCCAGGCGAGGAAGGTGCGAGGCCGCGAGGCCATCAGGCCATCAGGGTAACGCCGCCTCGAGGCCCATCAGAAGCATCTTCGATCAGGACGCGACCTGGTGGATCGGCGGAATCTCGATCCCTCATCCCACATCGACCACATCGGACCTCTGGGCCTCTGCATCACGCGTGACGCTGCAAGCCCCGCACGCTGCACGGCCATGACGCCATTGCGGCGTCCGAGCGGAGTGAGCGGAAATTGTGTGTGTTCTGTGTGCGGTGGTTGACTGGATCTTTGTGTGGCGGTCCGTGGATGTGTGGTATGTGGGATGAGGGATGTTGAATGTTGAATGTGTATATGTGTACAATGTTCTCGTGTCCTCATACCCTCGCCGTCTCCGCTCCGTTCTCCGCCTTTCGGCTTCGTTTTCACCGCCGCTCCTCGCATATAAAACAGTCCGTCCACCGACACCTCCAACCCCCGCTCTCTCTTTCTCCAACTCACTCTTCCTCTCCTTCTTCCTCTTCTATCTACCTGTCTCTCCCCTCACCTCCTGGTCGCCTGGTCGCCTTTGTCGCCATGGATCCCGACACGCTCACAACCACCGTCGACCACCTAGGGTTTCCCCACATTCTGGACAGCATTGTCGATTACGCACCCCATGAGGTCCTTCTCTCCTTCCGCGCCGTCTCAAGGTACTTTCAGCGTCGAGCCGACGCGCTCCTCTTCAAGCACATCATGATTAGGACTCCCGACGACGACGACCACCTCGTCGCAGCCAACGGCGACAACCTCCCCGGCCGGCCCTGGCACCTTGTCAAGGCGAGCAGTCCTGCGCAACAACTGTGGCACACGCGCCTCGGCAACACACGCATCATTGACGAAACCAGCTTCCAAACGTGTCGTGTTCAGCGTATCAGCAGGGGCTATGGGCCACCTCTTCCGCCGCACATGGTGCTCCAGCCTCCCATACACATCTACCAGCCTCCCATCGTCCTCACCCACGACTTTCTCACTCAAGCAGCCGCCGTCATCAACCAAATGTCGCCACCGGAATCGGACGCGCTCCAGCAGCTGCTCAACCAGCTCAGTCGCCGCGCAGAAATGGAGGCGCGGATCGTCGATGATCTACCCAACGTTCAAGTCCGCCGTCACGTCCCTGGCACTCTCTTCAGGACGCTCGAGATCTCCGCCCCGCACCTCATCACATTTGTGCCGTGCACCCCGTCCAACCTCCGGTATCCGGTGCTCTCGGTCGTCCCCCCGCGTGGCACCAAGAGGTGGACCATCTCCATCCTCTGGCATCCCACGCAGTTCTCCCTGAAGGGCGCCAACTTTCAGCCCTCTGGCACCTCCTCCGAGTTCGAGGAAATCGAGGAGATTGTTCTGCTCTTCCATCAAATGGCGTCGCCCATCTTCCCCGTGTCGGGTTCCCTCCCGGACGATAAAACATTTCCGGACCCCCGCTACATTCTGTTGTTTCTCCTTCGTGATAGCCATTATTTGACGCGCCGTCCGACTATCACCGTTGTCGGCCTAGACGCTTTTTATTATTTCTTCATCGAGAAGGGAGGTTCCGACTCGACCGAAGCTTTCGAGTACCACTTCCCCAATGGTCGGGACTTCGGTTACAAATCAGTTGAAAAATATCGTTCCAGTGTCACGCAGGAGCGCTTCGAGCTCGAGACTGTCGTCAACCCCGAAATGTTTTACCAGTTCATTAACGAGGTCGTCTTTGAGGATCTGATCAATTACGGCTAGGCCGATCCAGGTATGGCGCTTGCCAACTTGCCTTCCATTTCGACTTTCTTCTCGTCGTACTAGGCTCATGGTCATAAGATGTGGTTCAGTAGTGGTCTGTATTCCATTCAGGTGTCATGCATGTTGGGTATTAGTTTCGAGGAGCGGTGTGAAGGCAATGTCAGATTTGGACAACCACTGACTGAGTGTGCAAGATCCTGGTCGGTCTCAAGAGCAAGCTCGGAGCGGCATCAACGCCGGCCTTGGCGGAGTCCGCTCCTGTATCCGTGCCCGTGTGTGATCCTGAACGCACACGGGCGCCGGGTGCCTTGCAAACATGCGTGTCGAGAATCGTGGATCGAGGACCCATGCGCAACTGTGACCCGCCGCCGGTACGCTTGGTGTCCGCCGAGTCCGATCTCCGGTGGCCGGTGTTCGGTGCGGTGGAGGGCCGACACCACGCAAATGGTACGGCATGGGCTGTGCCTTGCACCATGCCGACCGCGTGCGTGTCTGCGATCAAGCCAGCAGGCCAGCAGCTCCGCCCCGTGGTGCATCGGCCTGGCCCAATCGCCCAGCTCGCCGGGACATGACACGATGTGCCGAGCACCGAGCGCGGAGAGCACAATGAGATGAAGAGGAGTGGACTGCATGGACTGGCCGGAGTGGCCACTGGCCACTGGATGGAGGCAACGTGGCTGGGACCAAAACGTTGAACCCACACTGGCGTACTGGCGTCGCCCTGCCGAGTGCCGCCCCTCCTGGCTCCTGGCCGCCCTTGTGCCCATGTGCCCTGGGCCCTGGACATTCCACCTCACGCCGCTAAACATCCATCCCATCCACATCCGCATCCACCGAGACGGGAGGGTCATCTCCATCATCAAACATTAACATTACCATTCGACAGGTCACCATTTCCTCATCCCGCCTGGTGCTGTCTCCATCCCCACCACTATTGTCGCCTCTTTACGCGCACAGTGTGTATAGCCCACAGCGGTATGGACACGCGCCCGTCCTAATCATCGCCCATCGCCGCCCGCCACGTTCCGCGCCCCACCCCGCACCCCTCCCCGCCTCGTCCGCTCCGACAGCCGAGCTCGTCGGCGTATCCTTTCTCACCGCGCTCTGTCGGGCATCTAACCACGGCGGTCTTATAACCACGTCGCTATCACCCCGTCATTGGAGCCATCGCCGTCCGTCTGCAGGAATTGAACCGGCCCCGCACTCCCGCGCTCACCGAGCCGGCTTTATACCCGGCCCCACGCCCGGCGCTGTCTAAAGTGACGCCGACGGGCGTCTCTCCCCCCTCATCGTTTTCTCCGGCACCGACGGCACCGCCGACACGCCCGCCATGTCGCACGCACTCCTGTGAGTATGATTCGGAGCTGCGGTGATCGAGCTTGTCCGGCGCTTCGGATTACGAACCCTGCACCCCTCGGTCTTCGTCTGTTGCTCTCGCCGCTCCGTAACGCGGACGTCCGAAGCAGCCCACGCCCGTCTCGATCCGCACAGCACTGACTCCCAGTCTCCGCCTCTTCCTCTCGCCGTACTTCAACATATCGGTCGCGATGCATTACCTCAAGACGTATCCCGAGAGCATAGGTATTAGCCACTACCTCTGCTGGCGCATGAAGTCGATGCCTTCCGAGGAGGTAGAATTTTACTGGCCACAGATTTGGTGAGTCACTACTGCGGCTGTCTGGGAAGCTGCTCGCAAGTTGATGTGGAGCGTCAACTGTAGGCAACTGCAACTTGGAGGCTGCAGTAGAGTCCGGCGCGGTGGCTCGTGTGTAGTCGACCACACAGCAGGGCAGCTCGCCGTTCTCTGCTAACCCCAGCCACCTGCTCATAACGCGCCCGACGGAGAGCAATGCACTGGAAAGCTTCGTTATTGCACGTTGCGAGGAGAGCACACATTCCGCGATGTTGGTGAGTAGTCACATGTTCAGTTCCACGGCAGTGACTAATGGTAGACCTTCTGGTTCATGCAGACCGCACTGCACGACCTCACGCCGACACGCACCTCAAACCCGCGCGCATTCAAGATCTGCCAGCGCGTCCTGCACCGCTGCCACGAGATTCTCTTCGGCGACCCCCCAGAACCCAACGCGTCGCCGTACCGTTCGCTACCACCATCTCCGCACCCGTCGCTGGCCATGGGTGGAATTTCCTCAGCGCTACTGTCCGAGGAACCGGTGGCTGATTCGCTGGCACCGCCGGTTCGCGTCAACCCGCACGCGTTTTCTGCTCTTGTCGGAATGACTGCAATGCTGGCCGGGCCCGCCATGCCTGGCCTTACAGGTCTCGTCGGCGAGTGGGCGGTCCTCCAGGGCCGGAAACCGATGGACGATCAGCAAGAGAGCCGCTCTCGAGTTGAGGTTGACCGCACAGGCGGCGCAGATGGACAATGGGACTCTAAGGCGTCGGGTGTGCGGCCACCCCCGGCCGAGAGCGAGGACGTCTCGGAGGAAGAAGACAGCATGCCCTCTAGGCCGGTGGTCGTTGTCCAGCCTGCAGCGCGGCGGCCGAGCCCGACAGCGCGGTCAGCATCGCAGTCGACGACGGAGACTCAGCGCCCGCCATTACATCCCTCATACACTAGCCCGGCGCTGCGCTCTTCACGTACGGAATCGACGCCGATATTCCAAGTGGAGAGTGACAAGCGAGGACGCGACCCGTTCGGCCAGAGTCCCGGAACGCCGCCTCCGCCGTTGCCGAAACTCCTTGCGACCCACCAGGCGTTCCACTCGGTCCCAGAACTGCCCTCAGCCGGCGGCATGTCCCGGCGAGGCACCCCTGGCCGCCCGGCATCTGCCGATCAGCTGCTGGGCGCGTATTCTCTCGAGGCACAACGCCAGCTTCTCAAGAGCCACTATTGCCGCAGCGAGATCCGCTTCCTGTTGTTGCTCGAGGATATCTCCAACCGCCTGCTTGTCATTCCCAAGCCCGCGCGGATTTCGGCATTGCGAGCTGAGCTCACAGGTCTTAACCACATGCTCCCTGCCGAAGTGTGCATGCCCTTGTGGTGCAATGCGGATCACCACCGTCATGGGGACCAGAAGGTTTCGTCGAGCAAAAACCTGCTACGGCCGGACAAGAAGCAGCACAACTCGCATTCCCGCGTGGTGCGCATTTCGCCTGGCGATTCGGTCGTGCTCAACTCGGCGGAACGCGCGCCGTATGTCCTTCATGTGGAGATTCTCCAGGACGACCTCGACTTTGACCCCACAAGGCGAGAAAACCGCGAACTGCTCAAGAAGATTGTCATGCAGGAGGATATGAAGCGGCGGAAAAAGGAGAATGGCATGGCAGGAGTGGTGACGCCGCCGACGTTTGAAGGATTTGGCGCGCCGATGCCGCAAGCCGTTCCGATCGTCGCGATCGAGAATGAGGAGGTGCGCGTCCCGGAACAGGTTATTTCGCCCGTTCTGCCGATCGAGGCGCGCAAGTCGATCGCACCCGAGGAAGTGGAGGAAATGGACCTTGTCGAGCAACTGTATGGCAACAAGCTCTCCGTTCGCGACAACCTGCCAGACCTTGCCGACTCGTTGCCTCTACCGTCTGCACCGAAGAACAAACAGCTCGACCTTGAGGTATGGAACAGCGGCGATGCGTCACCGCCACGCCGCTCATCGCTTGGTGGCAATGCACCCATATCTCATCCGCATACGCCGGTGCTCGCCAATGGTGGCAGCTTTGCTGGTGACCGGATTGCCACACCGCAGCCTGCTTCACCCATTGTGGCGGAGATGGAACCGCGTGCCGGGACACCAAAGCGTCTCATCTCATTGGAAGACTACTCGGAACGGATGCGCACCGCCGCTGTCATGCTTGCCCAGCTGAATGCCTCTCAGCAGGCAGCAGTGCCCGAGGCTCCGACATCAACGGCATCTGGTGCGCTCCGCTGGATACCTGGCACAGGGTGGATCACGGGCTCGAAGGACAAGGAGAAGGAGACAAGCGATGGCCCGCCAGGATCAAACGGCCAGGGCGGCAAGTTGCGTCTTGCCGCGGTCCAAGCTGCCGCCATCCGTGAGCGGATCATGGAGGAGATGATGGCCCTCGAGGAGGAGCGTGTCCAGCGCATGACGAGTCGACCCCAGGGCGTTGAGGTCGGCAACACCGAGGGCAAGACGGCTGAGGACGAGGGCATCGTGCGTCGTGAAATCAACAAAGCGGACCCGTCCGCAGCGGTGTTCAAGGAATCTTGGAATGCTAAAAAGTCTCGTATCCGCGCATCCTCGCCGTGGGGCCACCTCGCCAACTGGGACGTTATCTCGGTTATTGTCAAGACTGGCGCCGACCTTCGGCAAGAGCAGCTGGCCACACAGCTTATCGATCGGTTCACCCGTATTTGGAAGGAGGAGAAGTGCGAGTGTTGGGCCCGCTTCTTCCGTATCCTCATCACGGGCGAGAGCTCGGGCCTTGTCGAGACGATCACCGACGCGGTCTCGGTGCACTCGATCAAGAAATCCGAGTACGCTCGGCGCGTCGCCGAGGGCAATCCGATTGGGCATGTGAGCCTCATGGACCACTATGTGAACACGTACGGCAAGCCCGACAGTGGCATCTTCGCGCGCGCACGACGGAACTTCATCAAGTCGCTCGCCGGGTACAGCATCATCACGTACCTGCTCCAAATCAAGGACAGGCACAACGGCAACATCCTGGTCGACCGCGACGGCCACCTGATCCACATCGACTTTGGGTTCATGCTCTCTAACTCGCCGGGCGGGAACATGGGCTTTGAGGCCGCGCCGTTCAAGATGCCGCTCGAGTACGTCGAGATTATGGGCGGCCTCGACTCGCCGGGCTACGCCTACTTCCGCAAACTGTTCAAGGAGGGCTTCGAGGCAGCGCGCAAGCACTCGGACAGCTTAATCACCATTGTCGAGCTCATGCAGAAGGACAGCAAGCTCGACTGCTTTGCCCTCTTTGGAGAGAACACGGTCACCCACTTCCGCGACCGCTTCGCACTCGGCCTTACCACCGCAGCCATCGACGCGTACCTTGACCGCCTCATCGTCAGTTCGACTGGCAGCAACTATACTCGACTATACGACACCTTCCAGTACTACAGGTGAGCTGCGACCCCAAACTTCTTTGAGCTAACAAAGCAGCCAAGGCGTCTTGTAAATTTCGTCGCCGCTCGCATCCTGTACACACCCTGTTTACCTCTCGGCATTAATCACTCGTACTCGTACTTGTCTCGTGGCTTGAAACGACACATCGCATGGCATTGGGGGAATGGAGAAGCGGCACGGCGTGGGGGAGGGATCGGATCACTGCATCTTGCATTATGTAGACTCAGGTACTCAGTTGCATCGCGTCATGTTCGGAAGTTGCGCTCGGCAGTGCATGCTCTTATTAGTTCATGCCACGGCATCCACTTGGAGCCTCTCTCCTCTCGGGCGGGAATAATACATGCACAAGTAGTGTGGTTGGAATGGCAGGCAGGCATGTGCAGTGGGTATCTAATGTGATGGGTAACAGACTGTTGTGGTGGGCCTCGTAGCTCGCTCGGCTACGGAACAATGGGTTGGAAAAGTTCTCTTCAAAGCACTTGGGGTGACTCTCGACATGCGCTCGATCCGACATTGTGGCAACTCTGATAGCCATCTCCTTCTAACCCAGCATGGCGCGCAGCTCACGCTCCTGCTTCATACGCTCGTGGCGGGCGCGAATCTCGAGGCGGCGCTGCGCGACCGTCGAGTCACCGCGGGCCTTGATGCTTGCCACGCCGCTCTCGCGGGCGCGCGCACGCTGCGCCGAGCTTATGGTAGGGCGGGCTGGGGACTTGCCGACGCGCTGCGGGGTGGACATCGGGCGGGGACGGGGGATACCCGTCGGCGACTTCATAGCCGAGGGAGACTTAAGTCCGGCGGTGGGGGATTTAATACCAGTAGTCGGCGACCGGAAGTCCGAGACCACTGGATAGCGCACCGTAGGAGGCATCGGAAGAGGACGCTTGGGAGACTCGACAGTCGCGTACGGGGCAGGGAAGTGGAAGTTGGACTCAAAGAGATAGTTGGCGCGAGACGAAGCCGCACCGAACGGCGAGGTGGTCGGAATCTGGGGCGCTATGCCAGCAATGGAGACACCAGACTGCGTCGCTGCTGATCCCTTGGGAGGGTATGGAAGCGGACGTTTGGGCGTGGACAGAGCAGGAGTGGTGGGAATGACCGGTGCGGGGGGCTTGACCGTCGATTGCATGCGCGCCAGCGAGGATGCAGTGGGAGTGTGCAGTGAGGAACGGTTGAGTGCTGGTGCGCTAGCATTGGCACGAGAGCTCAGCAGAGCGTCGGCCTTGCGAGGCTGGGGGAGCCCGCTGGACGAAGCCGGCGTGGAGCGAGAAAGAGCAGAGGTTGAAGCCGCAGACATAGGCCGGGGGTGCGATATAGAGCGCTTCGACGGAACAGCTCCACTGCTGCCGTCCTTCATCGGCACCATGGTAACGGGCGGCCGGCTCGAAGCGGATGCCACGCGCGACTTGGCCGACTGGTTGGATCCAGCGCTACTTGTGGAGCTGGCAATCGCACGGGAAGTGGCACAAGCGGCAGTCGTAGCAGACGGGGTGCGCAGCTTGCTTGGGGCGGGAATTGAGGCGGTACTGCTCTGGAGAGACGACACGCGCTTGGGTGGCTGAGGGCCGGCAGTCTTCTTCGCAGGTGCCTTGGAGCTATCAGACGTAGCAGCATCGCTACCGCCCTTCGCCTCGGTGGTCTTCTTGGTGGCAAGGAAGGGGAAACGGCTGCGTGCCTCCGCTCGACGGCTGCGGGAGGTGGGTGTACCAGGGCCTACGCTAGCAGAGATTTTAGAGACAGCGCCACGGATGGAGCTCATGTAGCGGGGAGCGGCGGACGTCTTTGTGCGCTTGTTGCTGCGGGCAGCCTCCTCCTCCTTGGTGTCTGTCGCCTGAGATGAAGCCGACACCGTGCGAGCAGCAGGAAGACCATTGACGAGGCGGGGAAGCGACCCGGAGTTCGAGTCCGTGGATCCCCCGTCGAGCTTGCGCTTGGTACCCGGTGTGGTACCAGGAGGAACGGAGGCGCTGACACTTCTGGCGGCGCTGGCAGAGTCGATAGAGGACATCTGGGAGAAAATGCGCTCGTGAGCCTTCGCGAAGCGGTCGGCAGTGACACGCTCTGAGGACGAAAGACCCCATCCACCAGTCGGGCCGCTACCTAGGTCGGTGTTTGTTGCCACGAGCTTGTTTACTTCAGCACGCTTTCCCTTCAGTAATTCGGGGTTGAAAGCAGTGCCGCCCATCTTGGCCTGCATCTCCTCAAGCAGCTTCATGCCAGCGCTGGAGAAAGCATCACCGCTGGTGCCATGGCCTGCGCCAAAGACGAAGGAAGGAGAGGAGGGGGACGTCGGCGAGGTGATCTTTGGCGATGAAGGCTTTGGGTCCACTGGGAAGCTCCCAGGAAGGTTCAGCGAGGCTGCGCGAGTAGTGGTGTCCCGCATCGGTGTGTCTGCAATGCGGATCTTCGAAAGGTCGGGATAAAGGCCACCGGGGGAGGGCGCGCTAGTTATGCGAGCGGTCTGCTGAAGAGCCTGCGGCGACATGAGAATGGGCATGGAACGGCGGTTCAGAGCGCGCTGGTCGGTGATGTTGAAGCCACTTGGGAACTGGATGGAAGCACGCTTCCGGATGGCGTCGACGGAGTTAAGGCCGGTGAGTGGCAACTCGTCGTCGTCGTTCAGTGTCGGATCGGGAGAAACTGCCCGAACTAGCTCCTGAAGGGCGGATGGACCGGGGGATACAAGACGGATAGTGCTGGCACGGTGTACAGGATGGAGGGACATAGACGAGTGGCGTTTGGCGACGCCAATGGCTGATGCAGGGGACGGAGGATCGTCGTCCTCGTCCATAGGCTGGTCGCCGACGTTCTCTGTCTCTTGTTCAGGGCTGTGGCTACGAACGGGAGAGAGGATGGTTGGTGGTTTGCTGCTGGAAGGGATGGTGGAGGATGTTGTAGTTGCAGAATGGTTTGTGTTTGTGCTCGCACTCAGGACAGCACCGTGTTTACGTGTGATGGAGAGAGAACGGGAGGCCGCACGGCGGAGTGAGCTACCCAGAGACTTGAGAGAACTGCTTTTCGAATCGTTGCGGTGGAGCTTGGATGCTGATGCGAGTTTAGTAAGCATATACGGGGTGGATGGATGATGATGGAGTGATGCGATGTTTGTGTGTTTGTTGTTGTTGTGTGTTTGTTGTTGTGTAAACTTACAAGTAGTGGGATTCTCCAGTGGCTTGCCATTTAGAGCACTCTTCCAGGGAAGCGACTTTTTGGGGCCCAAACCAGCAGACCGTCCGCTTCCATCTGTCTCATGTATCAAGGACGAGTCGCCACTCGTAAGCACCTCCCAGGCGTCCGACTCTCGCGCAGGCTGCTTGATCGTGCTGGCCGATGCAGCGCTCTGGAGGGCGGTCACCATGCGCAGGTCGGCGGGAAGGTCATCGTCATCGGACATCTCCAGCTCTGGCATCTTAACGGACGGGGTCGTCGAGTTGCGCTGGGCACGCGTGTTGACGCCGTAGTCGAACGCTGTCTTGGCCGACGGAGTGAGGGTCTGGCCGACTGATTGTTAGCTCATGTACGAGAGATAGATGCATGCGGTCCGAGCGCAGGCAATTCATGTTTGCATGCTTGTGCCGCTGGTGACTCACAGTCCTGGAGACGTTGAATCATCTCTTGGTTCTGGCCACTGTCAGCAGGGTGTCTGACTCATTAACAGCGTAGCACAGTGCATACCTTGCCATTGGCGCGGAGACCGTACTTCTTCGAGAGGCTGACGAGCTGCGGACGGCGAAGCGCCGACAGCGCTGCAGTGCTTGATGTCAGCACATATCCTGCAGACCACACCCATGTATTGGAAACCAAGCACTACCGACTTAGCTCCAGGTGGGGAAAGCCGGGGCGAGTACGGCAGCCAAGAACTCACTTGAACAGAATCTCGTGCTCGCTGAGCTCCGCCATGGTTGCGCGCTCGAGCCGAAAAATGACCAAAAGGTACTAGTTGCTGGACAAGCGGGGAAGGCCGAGATAAGTCGGGTCGAGGCGACAGGGGCTTGACAATGCGGAACAGTGACTGGACAGGACGCAACAATAATATCTGACTGGATTCAACAGATGATGAGGATGAAGATGAGTGTTGTTGACAGTGTTGATTGATGTATGCTCAACCACCGCCGACGACGAGTGCCGATGTCTTGAAGTGTTTGTTGTTTGTTGTTGTTGTTTACGTTTTTCCTGAGGGGCGAGAGCCCACCCGACAGGACATGCAGGACACCAGAACGCACACCCAGCGCGCCCAAAGCTGCAACCAACGACGCGACTGAATTGATTGATTTCTTTTTTTTTCGTCCGTTTCACGACAAACAAACGGGATCAAAAATTGAAATAATAAATCAGTCACGCTCAGAACGCTGTCGACCTCGACGACGAGATCACCTCAACACCAGGAGGAAGCATGCATCGCATCAAGGTGCCTTGTGCTACTCCTCCTATGCACCAGTTAGTGGATGGTCAAGTCTGCGCCTTTTAGCTTTAACAATCGTAACCTGTAACACCTCCCGTGCATAGAGATACTCGGCCATCTCAGAGCGTTACGCCATGCCATCTATGAATGTGGTGCCAGCCTTCTGGTCGCTGGACTAGTGCACTAGTGTTTGCTGCATCAGCGGAGGCTGTTAGCTCGATATTGAGACAGGCGTGTAGCAGCCATCATGTCTCATTGTGCCCACTTCGACCGAGGAAACCAGCGCTTGGCATGAGGGTGTAGGAACAAGACTACAATGTGTCGCGGCGTATTCTCGTCCAACAGTGGGGCTACGGAATGCAGGAACTGTGATTCCAAGACAAGGCTGAGCATTGATTCCCATCCTCCATATAGCCCCAAGGAGATTAGACGTTACTCACAGTGAAGTGCGCGGAACATGTCACCAAGGCGTCCGTTCCCTCGTTACGGATTATATCCCCCCCAATGTTGCAATGCTGGTGTCCTGGATGTGAACGACATGCCGCCGTCGCTGGCACACATCTTTGACTACGCCTCTGAGTCGTCCACTTCTACTGTAGACGGATACGGGCTCGTCGTGAAGGAGGCAGGGTAATGCCGGAATGTGATGTGATGAGTAATGTGATGACTCAATATGTGCGGCGACCTGTTAGCAGCCCAGCCATACATTGTTTGTGAAACATGTTCGAGGGGGGAGGAAAGAGCCCCACCATAGAACGTTAATCACCACGGAGCAAAACGCGAGTCCCACGGCCGTATTGGAAGCACAGGCATCTGCGCAGACATCTGATAGTGGGCTCGCAGACTCCTTGCAACTACAGACCACAGATATACAGCAGAGCCTCAAGGGGGCTCGAACAGTGTTGTCTTCACTGCGGAGATAATGAGGGACAGTTTCTGCTGCCCATAGCGCGGCAAATTGGACGGGACAGATGTCAGAGGTCTGTGTAATTGCGTAGGTTTTGGGAAAAGAAAGGTGGTGTTACGGCCCCCCCGTTCCTCACTGTGCTCCTGCCGCGGAAACCACGTATGCTGCATTGCAGAACGCGGGCCGAAACGATCAACATTGCCAGACGATCATAAGGATCGACAGGGGCAAGAGATCGCCGCACGCGTCGCGTCGCGCCGGTTGAGCATCTGGTGACACTTAGCGGATCAGCATGATCGTCGGAATGTTTTGAAAGGATCCAAAGGAATTGAGAAGTGTCACGATCGGCGATGATCAGCCATTGAGGTTGATCGTCTTGCCGGTGGCAGACGCAGATTCTGACCATGTTGGCGTGGGGCGAGTCTTGGGGGCTAGCTGCCGATAGGGATCGCGAGAGTGGAAGAAGTGCACTTTCAACTCTCGTGTCTTTATAAGCAGACATACAGCTGCACTCCTCAGCTTGGCGACATTCAGGACTCTCCCATTCTGACAGTCTCCCCAACCATGCGGCTCTGTCTGGGGCTGATCTTGACCTTCCCGTCCTAGTAAGATAAGCCTTGTAATCTCGATTAGGGTTACCGGTGCTGATTGTTCTTCTGCTGTCATGTGAGCTAAAGTACTTGAGTGGCTAGAGTACATAGATGGCGCTAGATGGCTGCAGCGCCACTCATCAAGATGGGCTCCGAGTGGCATTCGCGCATTCAATGCGGCCAGTCGCGTGTGACTCTCATGTGGTCGAGAAAGAAAAGACCCGATGAGTCCGTATGAGTGCCACAGAAGGCGTCGCGCGCGTCGGACATTGTGCGCCACGCCCTGGCTACCCTGCCCGGGTGGCCGGAACAGTCCCGGACCACCTCTGCTCTTCAGCCTGGACGACGCGTCATTAGGCCCATACCCGCAGGGCCGGCTCAGACTTTTTCACTTTTGAAACGTGGGGTCCAGGGAGGTTGTTCGCGACCATTTGTAGGCGGTCGCGATGAAGAAGACGAAAATTTCCCCCAAAAGGAAAGAGAGGCTGAACTTTAATAAGGGTGGGTGTACAATGGAGGGTTCGGCACGCTTGGGCGGTTGGGCCGGGCTCCACCGTTGTCCAGGAGGAGCAGCCATCTGCGCATCTGCATATCTGCAGACGACTGTTCTGTGGATCTAGATCGATCTTGTGGTTGTCCGCCAGGGGCTTGTGTAGGGGAAACGCGGGGGCGGGGAATACTGACCCGTTATATCGACGAGCTATTTGCAAGAGAGCACCCACAGACGATCGCGAGAAGGGACTCACTCATGCAGTACAGTGCAGGGCAGCTGGAACCTGTGTGTGGGCTAAAAACAGTCTTTCCTGGGCTTGGCCTGACGCCAAAGCGTGCATGCAGACTGCGGAGCTGGCTCTTGGCGGGATCCACACTGCCGACCGCAGCGTGCAGCGTGCAACGTGTGAGAGTGTGAGGAACGAGAGAGAGAGAGAGAGAGAGTTGGTTGTCCTCTTCGTTAGTTTATGGGTACCTTTTTTCACTTTGGTGCTAAGCTCTCCACCATTGCCCTTTTGTGCCGCACTACTTCTCTCACTCTTGGCTCCCCATCTCTCATCCATTCCCTACATCCTCTCTCCCTCCTTCCAACTCACTCTCTCTTTCTCTTCATCTCTCAGTACATTGCCGACCCTTTCCCTCACCGTTCGGCCCTCCTTCAACGCCACCGACGCGCCCCTTCACACTCGCCTGGAGATTGATTCTCCACGCGCCGATCCTCGTCCCTCTTTACCACCTTACCACTTCTCGCAAGCAACACCACACTACTTCGACCGTCTCCTTCTTCAAACCACTCATCTACTCTTCATCCCTCACTACTATGCTCGCCAAGCTTAGCGTCGCCCTTATGGGCGTTTCCGCCGTCGCGGGCGTGTCCTTCGACCCCACCATGGACTTTGTTGCCCGCTCGTTCAGCGGTGACGGACTGTGCAGCCGGCCTGCCAGCCTCAACAACTTGGTCGCTATCAAGACCTCTGGCGGTGCCGTCCCCTTTTTGACCGCCCTCAAGCCAAACCTGCACAAGCGTCAGATCACCTGCCCGCAAGACATGCAGGTCTGCCCCAACTCGTTTTGCGCGCCCAAGGGCACTACTTGTTGCGACGGTAGGTGTCGTTTATGTTCAACTCATGGCCCCCCACCAGCTTGATGGTTCATTTGCTCAGCGCTGACTGGCAGTCGAGGGCAAGTACTGCCCATCCGGCTACGTGTGTGGCAAGGCCGCGTGCTGTCCCCAGGACAACCCCAATTGTGAGGAGCAGACTGGCCCGCCTGCCCTGCCATGCCCCAACAACTGGGTCCGCTGCCCGAGCGACACGGCGTGCGCCCCCGCCGGCGCTACCTGCTGTGGTGCGTATGATTTGATATGCTTCTGAGAGCTGAGCTGATCATCAATAGACTCTGGTTCCTACTACTGCAACTCTGGGTGATTACATTCCGTGACAAGATCTTGCCTAACATACTAACATGTCAGCCGCACTTGCTGCAACCAGAACAACGGCTGCTGTGATAACGGACCTACTGGTGGTAAGTGCCTCTCATGCACGGAAGGTGACCGGACCGTTGAACCTAGCTAACCTATTAGGCCCTTCGTCGTCGGACGCCCCCACATCGACCGCGCCCGAAACGACTTCCGAGGCTCCGGCGACCACCGAAGACCACACCACGTCGTCCGAGCACGCTGAGCCCTCCACGCCTAAGGAGCCGACGTCCACTAACGAGCCGACTTCGACCGATGAGGCTTCCCACAGCACCGAGCACAACACCGAGCACAACACTGAGCACAACACTGAGCACAACACTCACTCGGAGAACAACAACAGTGGCCACGAAACCGATGCGCCAGCGGGTGCTTCTCAGACCAAGTCTGCTGCTGGCGATGGCTCCCTCCAGCAATCGCCGGACTCGTCTTCGACTGACTCCACGGACAAGGCTTCCCCTGGTCCGTCCGAAACCACCTCCTCGCCTGAGTCGGGGGGCTCTCACGGAGCGGTTGCCTCTTCGGAGGAGACTGTTTCCGGCGAGTCTTCCGTCTCTCGTACCTCGTCTTCAGGTTCTAACAGCCCCACAGGATCTAGCAGCTCGGCCGCGGCGCCCGGATCGACCGTAAAGCCCAACACCCACGTCGCTATCTCGCAGAGCGTTACCAACACGACCGCCACTGGCAAGCCCGTCGGTCCCTCCACCGTCAACAACCCCGGCAGCGGCGCTTCGGCACTCAGCTTCGGCATCATCCCCCTCGCCCTCCCGCTACTCGCCGCTTTCCTCTAATTTAATCTCTCCGACTTAGTTGGCGACTCAACATCCCGATGGCCCCTGGCCACACCGCATCTGTCGACCGCATCATGATCCTCGCTGCGCCAGGCTACACCGCGTAAGACTTTGCACCTAACGATATCCATTAGTAGTAGTTATTATGTGCTCTCAAACATCTCAGTAGACTGCATAATATGCATCGCGCTCAGGCGCCGCTATCCCTCCCGTATGCCCTCCCCTCCGACGCCATGGGTTATTGTGCCACGGCTGTGGAAACTGCGCATATAGTACTTACTATGCTACACCCACAGGGCAGCAGAAGCATAAGCTGGGCTCGAGCCTCAGCTTCATTTGCAAGGCACCGAGGTCCTGACGGCCGAGCTACGACTGGGGCTCAAGCACTGTGAACGAGACGCGCCGCGGTATGCGTGAGTCTGGACTAACTTGCATCCGTCCGGTGTGAGACCTGTGCGAGGTGTTGTCTGCGACCGTGCTCGGCTGAAGTTCTGCTTGGAAGAAAATGTTCGTGAGAGAATGTCCGCAGGCCGCCAGGTGTCCCTTGTTGTTCTGAAGAGCGCTCAGGACATGGGCATTGCGCCGTCCTACTCTCTCGATTCCGTCGAGCCTCCTCCAGCTCGACCCCGTCCGTCGCATCTCGGGGTCGCGGTCGCGGTCGCGTGTTGACAATCGTGGACTCATGGCCTAGAATCCGGGAAAGAAGCACGTCGACTGTCACACGGGACCAGTCTTCGAGCTCGCCAGCTTGCTTCAAAGGAGCGTATGAGGGGGCCATTGAGGGCGCCCAGTCGAGGACGGGGGCGGTCTTGAACAAGATGGGAATCAGCTCTGATGTGCGGGAGGGAATGATAGAATGGTTGAGCTGGTTTGTGAACTGGTATTCACGGGCGTGTGCTTCGGGCCAAAGTCTCGTATGTCCGACAATGATGCTGCGCTCCTGACGGACTGTCTCAAATTTACCGTAATCCTTGGACTCGACGTTGCCGGTAAGTACACGTAGGATACACGACACGCTGCTGTACAGGAGCGCGCGCCAGTCGATCCGCTCCCGCGCCCATCTGCGTGTTTGAAAACACCATCTCCACCTAGCTTCTTACTTCAAGCCCGCCGAAGTCGCTTTGACGCATGCTACATCTATCGATGGCCGAAAAAGTGCTTCAGTGTAAAGGCGATGAACGAGCTTTCCCAAACTCCTCAAGAAGATGGGGTCCGAAGCTGGTAGCAAGGGCCTTGAGGTCAACTCGGTTGAGAGCAAGGAAGCGAATACATAGATGGATGAGTATCGATGGCTTGGATATATTTCTACTCACTGCATTTGAGCGCTCATCTCCTGTATGACCGGATGGAACAGTAATTGAGAGAAACGTTTGGGATGGCGGTCCAGGTCCGCAGAAGAAGCAGAAGACGACAACGAACAAGACGACAACGAACAAGAAGGGGGTCGAAGTCGAAATTTTCGACAGTGACGCGGTAGTCACCGAGACAAAGTCCGACAGGTCTGAGATGGTTGCGCCAAAGTAGAGGTTGTCAATAAGTAGATGCAATTCAGAGGCTCCTTTTGTTATTCAAGCTTTCTGTCGCTCGAGCTTTCCATTGTCCGCAATTGTCACATCCGATCGGGGCTAGACCCTCTGCAGCGTAGTGAGTCGCAACAACAGAAGTTAAGTCCTCCCCCAGTGGTTTTCCATTCACCTCTCCATGTGAGGAATGTCCGTTGCGCTACGTGAGTCTTGTGGGAAGCCTCGACATTGACGCAGTGAATTTGTGGTCTTCTGCAACAACGTGCTGGGCCCATAAGGCACTGATGTAAAACGTTTGTTTACACCTTGCACGCGGAGTGGACCGTTCATGTCGTCCTGAATTGACATCCCCAACAATGACGTTCGCCGGATTCCCCGATGTGGGAGTACGCAGCAGGATGATCAGTTGTCGGCTGCTAGTCGCCAAAGCACGCTAGTTTCTTGTAGGACCTTTTGCTCGGCGGTCATGAAGATACTAGCGTCGTCAGTCGATCAGTTGAGCCCTTGGCTCAGAATTTAGTCGTCAATCTGCACGATGACCATAGCGCAGCTCAACGGACCTACGTCCAGGTGATTTTGCTAAACAATACCGAGTCTCTTGTAAACAAATGCTCAGCTGTAATACTTGTTCAAGCTCCTTGGCATCTTGTCTCACCTGTCTTCCACTTCCCATCCAACATTTCTTTTGTTAGGTAACTTGCCACAAGAAAGCGTCACGATAGACTGCAGCCGGTCAAACCGACGCAAACGGAGCGACCTCCGTTTGGCACGCTGAACGGGGTCTTCGACTGCTTCCACAAGTCGCTACCTGTCGACTGGCAGTGAGTTACGGATCAGTAGCCACATCCGCTCAATCCCCAATCCTCTGCCGAAAGCATTCTACCCCCTTCTAAGACGTCGCTCCCATTCGAGTAACAATCCTGATTAAGCTGCTCGCTCAACAGTCCCGGTCACGCGTATCTCGCAGCCTTCGGTCACATGGGTGAACCAGTCGACAGGGCCGCCACTTTGAGTTGATAAGTGTCAAAGTGTCGTCATTTAAGAATTGCCACACACACAGGAGTCAAGAGTTCCTTTTCCTCATCAACTTACTACATGTGTGGCACAATTGCGACTTGTGATGGAGCTTCACGATGGCCGTTTGCCATGATTTGTCCGCCGTCGCGTAAGAGACTATAGTCACACCGTTACCAGGACTTGTAACGCCACAATATTCCCATTCCGGCTGTGCTCGCTACAGTTTACGGCAGTCGAGACTTTACCGGTGCAGGATGCCGAGAACGATGTGCCCGACAACCACTCGCGCCACATTGAGCAGTACGAAAACAATGGCGAGTCGACAGGTTCAGAACGTCCGCCCAGCTTCACAACTGACCGGGACTGTCGGAAACTTTGGGTTGCTGAGTTCAGTAGTACACGACTTAGGTAGATACGACGTCCGACCGCAGTAACCGGAACTGTCATCTGGTGAGTCAGTCACTTTGGGGCCCTCTCTTGCTATCACAAGCCATGCCACCACCAGATCACCACTGTATACATACTGTGATCGAGTGCCGCTTTTGCTTTGAATAGGTTTGGTCCATGTTCAAGGCCTTGACTCTGACATTGGTGAAGTTGAGTTTCGACAACCGGAAATCTCCACAGCGTGGGCAAGATCGCGCCAACTGTGGCCCACAAAATCATGCTTGAGGGGAATGCACAAAGCTATAGTGTCGTCACTTTCTTGAAGTACCACGTTCTTTGGGTCACCTCTAGGAGTGCCATTGTCTAAGACATCCAATGGACAGTTTTGGTCGCAGTGCTTCGAGGTCTCCGTGTTGAAGAAAGATTCCCGGAATTGGCGGTGGCGGAGACAAGCGAGACCTGTTGTCTTCGCCTCGTGATGGCACCTCGGTCAATTCCCAGGTGTATGTACTCTCCATAACAACCCCAGGGGATTCTCTGGCTTCCACGCGAGGAGTCTCTGCATGATGTCAGCAGCCAAGGAGGACACATAATGTCTCAGCATGCAAGACAAGGCCTGGTCTGGAACACTGCAACCTTGGGAACCCCCTGTTATCATTCTTGTACTCTTTTTATGACGGTTTCCTGGTGACGGGGCCCAGCGTTGCACTCGAGCTGGTTGTTAAGCCATCTTTGGCTCTTCTGGAGAGGTTGAATACAAGTGTGACGGGTACTCCGTGCCCAACGTTTAGTGCTCCTTTATGGGTCCCCTGGATCGCCCACAGACGTTCAATACAATGTCAGGCTGAGTTGCAGTGTTCAGGCGCCAGTTTTGATGCTGTTCTCGAATTTGCCACCCGTCATGTTGGTTTCCCGGACCACCGACCGTCCGTTCTCAACGGGCTCAACGGCGGCCCCAGATGTAAACACACTTTGGATAAAGCTGGGTCAAGCAACGCAGAATGACAGAGGACACCCTGTGCAGGGACATGTGTTTCGCAGTTCATCTTGTTCTCACCTACGAGCCATGGCCAACAAATGGCGCGCGACCAGTGTTCGTGTGGCGGGCCGCTGATATCGGCATCGAGAGACGATCTCCCCTGTCTCATTGGAGTTCAGGGGATTTGTGGCGCCGCATGGGGAAGACCAGATCGCCGCGAATCAACACGTCCACTCACTAGGAATAACAGCTCGTCGGCTTCATGACCGAAAAGCTCTAGTCAAAACGGCTTGCCTTGTGGGATTGCGTACGTTTTTTAAGATGTAGGTTGGGTTAGACTGCTTGCTCGTATGGAGGCTGTCGCCATTCCCGGCATGGAGCGTTAAGTGGTAAACGACCAACACTAAGAAGGATAAGAGTTGTTCAAGGATCCCACGAGTTTGTGGAACCGAGACACCAGAGGCCATCAGGCGCACGACGACACAATGGCCCTTACCCAGTGGCCACTACGTTGATGATTTTGGCTCTGCTAGTCTCTTGTGGCACCTCGTGGTAGGGCCGTTCCTCGATGCTCGAAGCTTGAGTACCTACGTCCTCCCCAAAGCCCAGCTCTTGTCACGCCGTGCCTTGCGAGTTTCCACGATACCACGATGCCGCCACGCTAACCCAACCTGCAATGGGAAAAGAAAGGCTCCATATGCTCCAGGGATGTCGGGTCTCGCAAGTTTATGTGATCTGCTGATCCTTGAGACCGACTTTTGCAATTATAACCGGAATAAACATACTCGATGCGTTTTACATCTTCACTCCGCTTTGCCCGTGACAGCAAATGTCTCACATTCGACGACACATGACGAAGGGGACAACGCCTGCCGATCTCCCGCCGGCTCGGCCTTACTACAGTCACGAGATTTGGAGACATGATCTGTCGTACAAGCGGAAGCCAGTGCCTCGACGGGCGCTGCAGCGGAGAATCGGCCGTGAAGGGTCCTGGCAAAATGGGCTTCCCTGTAGTCATACCTGACGGCGTTGTGTCGGAAGCTGTTGGTCCGCAGCCCTGTTGTGTGTCTCGGACCACCTGCGGGATCGCAAACGTGGACAAATCCCAATGTCTCACCCTAGCTGGGGCATGCCGAGAGCTGTCGTGTTGGGTCTTCCGGCAAGGTGGTCCCAGGTTTCTGGGTATCTTTTCCGCAGGTCTCGAGCCAACCACAATACGGTAACACTGGTATTGCGACGACAAGGATGACGACGAGCTCCGCCATCCCAGTCTCAGCCATTGTCAGCTAGACTGCGAGCGTCCCTTACGACACTCATAGAGCCACTGCCCCATGATGGGCTGTCGTGATGGATTGGCTGTGCGTCATTTGGTGCACCCGACAAAACCACCAGCCCAATAGATCTGCAAGGTGATCGTCATAATACACCCATCACAGCAAGCCAAAGTTGCAAAGTCTTGGCCATGCCGTTGGTGGCTTCACCAACGAGAGAAAAAAGGAGGCTGATAGACGGCTGTGGAGCTGTCTCCCGAGCTATCTGTCTTTTGGAAAGCAGAGTTTAGAAGCACCAGTGGAGGGCGTCCTCTTTCCACAGTCAACAGAGTGAGGAGCTGCCACAGACGCAGACTCTGCCATGATACGGCCTTGCTGCTTTGTGTCCAGCTGGCGCCCTGCCCACAGGTTGTGTCACCAAAAGCCCCACCCTTCTTGAACTATGCCACGATGATCGGCTGGACAGTTTTTGGTCTCGGCTTGTTGCAATAGCCTTTGACCGTCATCGTGGCATTGTCGCATCGTTTCAGCTGGCCACCTGAAACCTGACAGCTGGTAGCGTTGTGCGTAAATGTGGCTTCCACTCGGCAAATTTCGGTACTCTGCGCGGTTCCATGCGGCTGGAGCGAGCGGCTGGTAAGAACTCATGGAGAGTTAAAGAAGAAAGCAGAGCCTTTTGAATTGGGGCAAGTATTCTCGCCATACAAACACCGACAGTTGTTCCCTTGGTCACTGTAACCACAGCCGACTACGGTGCCGCCACAACATACCGCTTTCAGCTGGAAGGGGACGGACATGTCACGCCCCACCCAAAATGCAATACTGGATGTAGTACTATCTGTTCTATTGTCGACGTAACATTGTTGTCGAGCAGCGGCTCATGTGGGAGCGTCTTCGAACGCAGGGTCGCATGGTCAGCAGATGTATTCAAGCCCTATCATCCGTAACACCGGCTGGGGCGGGGCGGCAGGCCGTGCCTTTTTTTTTCTGGACACTTGCATTGTTTTGTTGTCGAGCCTGGGTCGGGGTGGCGGCCTCGGTCGCTCCCTTCACCCTTTCCCCGCCCCAGACTTCAGTCCAGCCGAAAGTCACAGGAGACTTTACGAACCGCTTACGAGAACGGATGACCTTGGCTTATGGCGGATGGGGCCCCATTTCCGGATTAATACCATGTGTAGCAAGTTGGTCGTCGCACAGCATATCGAGTAAACGTCACTGCTGTCCATTAGCGCACTGTTGCCATGTTACGCCTCGCGCTGTTATCTATCAGGACTTGCCCAAAGCTGCGTTTCTGTCCGTCAGTGGACAAGCTCATGCAGAAGACTGCAATTGCACTTGTATCTGACTTATGAGTGCTGTAGGAGAGGCAAATAGAGGACAACAAATTGTGAAGAGAACGGTGCGCCTGTAGCATCACCAATTATGGCTGGGGACTAGTATAGGAATGTGTATGGTACAAATCAAAGATACAGGCGCGCAATGCGTGGTATGCACGAAACAGCAAAATCCCTTGGAGAATGTATAGCCTGAGACGATAGGTCGGTTGTATAGTCAAGTCGTAGTCCGGAAGTGGTATGCGGGACTGAGAGCGGGTGGGGTGGCGTTGCCATCGTTCATCGTGACATTGTCGAGAAGGGGTTAGGGTCGGTGTCAACGCCCCTTTCCGCAACGCTGCCCCTGGCCGTTGCCACTTTCACCCCAGAAGGCAAGCCTTACACTGCGTAACCCAAGATGGACGATGAAGAACGCGAGCAGTCGAGGCGATGGGTTGATGCAGGAATCAAGTCGATTTGGGCGGTATCGTACTAAAAACTGAAACACAGAACCGGTTCCGACTGGTGACCTCCTCGAGTCGATCCGCCCAACGTTTTGACACGGGGTGGCGAGGACGGCGCAGATGAGGGAGTCGTGGTGGCTTGCAGGCAAAACCGAGTCGGGATGGCACACGACAGGGTTGTCATTCTTCCGGGATCCTTAGTTCGACCCAAAGTCTCGTCCCTGCATGGGCTGGGGTCCGAAGCTGACGACATTTTGTGAGATAAAATGGGTTGTAAGATCTGTAACGGCTAGAGCGTCAGTCAGGATCGCCTTAAAGATCCGCTGGTGGGAACTCACGCGGCGCAACATACTCCGATCCTGGGACAACGTCAAAGGAATCCGTTACGCTGATGTCGAGCGCGGGACCGCTTGAGACATGTCAGCACCGCTTCAATCCTGTCAGACAGAGAGGAACATACCCAGTAATCCGCATGACGTACGCCTTCAAACGGAAGGTACCGACGAACCGAACGCAGATGTCTGGGAACACAAAGTACACCCCCTGGTCGCCATCTTGGTTGTCCATTTCGACGGGAGACGTGATTGTAGTGCCGTACAGACTTGGCACCACCTCCCCGTCGACCATGATCGATTGCGCATCTTCCCCCGCTGGAGTTTGCAAGGTCAAGTGGCATACGAGGAACGGTAACTCGTCGAATCTTCGAGCGTTAGACAACGAACGAACAATGAATGCTTTCATTTCACTCACGGAATGATCAATGTTCCATCCGCGTCCCAGGTATCGAGTTGTAGAATTAAGGGTGGTGATAATGGAAGGCGCGAGAGGGGCGGTCCCATGACAGATCCCCTTTCTGGTTGCTGGATCGGCGTAATGCGATACGTCCTGTGTTCAAGTCAGTAAACAGCGAGCAGTGTGGCAACACTACACAACATACCGATTCCGCGACGCAAACGCCAAACCGCCAATGTTCATGATAGAGTCCGCCGTGCTGTGGCCGTCGGCTCAGCCACGAGCACGGTCGCGGCTGATATTTTATCTCGTGTCGCGTTGCTTGGGCAAACTGTTCAAGTGTCAACACCTGTCGAGGACAAATCGGACGCGTCGTGTTTGGGGAATGAAAAAGGAGGAAGTGGGACGTGATGATGCCTATATTGCGTGGTTCCAATGACGGTGCTATATGGGTCGAGGTATCGAGGACATAGGGTAGAATGAAGAAGGGATATTCCAGAAGAAAACAAACAGGAAGATAAGAGGGAGGGGCAATGTGGGTGAAGCACGTTGAAACGCGTGGAATGAGACTCGGGCAAAGGGCAGTATCAGTGACCGTGATGGCCATCACAGCGCCACTTGGATTGTACCGCGCGCTGTCTTATTTTCCCTGTCCGTCGATTGAGCGTCCAAAGAGGAGAAAGTGTGTGTGTGTGTGTGTGTGTGTGTGTGTGTGCGTACTTAGAAGGAGAGATGGAGTGTGATACGAGGACGTGTTTAAACTTTGAACATCTCGCCGACACGCAACGCTGAGAGTAGAATAAACCGTTCCCCTGCGTATTCCACCGTTGACACCTGCCATCACCTCGCTCACAGCTCGGCGTGGCTTAGCCGTTTGGATCAAGGTGGGTTTGGTCCAGGTGGTTGGATGGGCAGTGATCGTAGTGATGACAAGGTGAATGTCTAGCCCGACCCAGAGCCCTGGACCTCAAGGTGTGTTATGTTATGGTCCGCAGGCAACCACCGTGTCCGCTTTCCAACCGACACTGACCAGGAACGGCCGATGATGCATGTCGTTGCCTTTGTTGCTTGGGTGCAACTCAGGACACAGAGGATCGGTAAAGCACAAAAGCACGCGCTCCAGTCACCGTCGCAGAATATTGACCTGGTCAGGTCCGCACCACGAAGCACGAGAGGGCGAGGGTGAGAGTGAAGGGGAGGACGTTGGCAAATGACGGACCACGTTAGCCCGCGCCGATGGCCACAAGGTGCGCGGACGAGGACGACAGCGACGCGAGATGGCAGCAAGGGGGAGCCGGCACGCTGGACCCGGATTACCCCTGTCCTGATCTGGCGCGTTGCATGAGCCAGCTTGGAACCAAGGAGATCATCCTCAGACCCGAGCCGCCATGCTGGGTCGGTCCCCCTGCGGGGCAATACTACTCCTGAGGGCACATGGAGGACTAAAGGGGTGCACTTACGTACAGTGCGGGGAGCCCAGGCAAAGTCCACCAAAAGGGAGCAAAACACCACGTACGCAAGGTATACGTAGATGAAGGTAAGGAGGAGTCGTGTGTGTGTATATGTACGGGGCGGCGCAATGCCGACCCAATCTCGTCGTGTGGTGATGGGCAGATCAGACAAGCTGTGTACCCTTTGCTTGGGCGGGGAGAGACAACGAGGAGGGGAAAAGGACAAAGAGGACGAGAGCACAAGCAGAGAGCCAGAGATGGGTTGATGCACCGGACCTTGTGTACCTGGCCTAAACTCAAATAGGCAACTATCCTCCGTCGCAGAGCACTTGAAAGACCAGCCCAAAGTTTCGAAAGTAGTCACCTAATGCCTGATGCAGTAGTAGTATCCAAAGGGCAGAGTGGATACCAAGCTGCTGGGCGAGCCTGTGGCTATGATTGGTGGCAGGATGCAAACAATACAAACGGACCAAAAGACCCAGATTCGCCTCTGCTGTAACTCGACAACGCACAGGGGATGTGGCGGTCTGGAAGACTGTGAGGTAGCCGTACCTTGCCAGGATGATTGACAGACCAATCAAGCGAAGCACGCGGGTATGGGTCGAATTAAGAGTAAACACAGAGTTCAGCTGGGCCGAGTGACGATTGGCGCCCGATGCAGTAGTTGTGGCGGTCGAGTCGAGTGGGGCGAGCCGACTTGGGATTATAAGGCAGAGTGCGTTGAGAGGGTTGTTGTACACTACTGGAGATGGAGCCAGTCCAAAGGCCAGATGAGTAGTATGTGTAAACAAAGGGTCGAGGAGGAGGGATGGGAAAGAGAGGGAGGTGGGGGTTTGGACGAAAGAAGGGTTTACAGCGTCGGTATTTCTATTCTGCAGAGACTGCCGGGTAGTCCGCTGTCTCGGGCCGTCTGGAACACGACTAACCTCTTGGATCTTCTTGCTATCCTTAGTCAGTGAGCTATCGTCAGACAAATGGTCTCACATAGCAAGCCAGTGAAGAGGGGGTTGAGCATTGATCATCGCTCCGAGAGCTGGCGTTGCTACCAGCTCCTGTAGTCGCCCGTCTTGCCTCTGACGCCTATGGTCTCGGGATGAGCTGAGGTCGTTCGGCCCACCCGTGTGCTCTCGTGCCCGAGACCCTGGAATCATTGACAGGTCACGACCTCCGGGTGGAGCGGGCTGGCACGCTGGGCCTTGATAACACTGGGCACGAGATGGGGAGAGGTGCCTCCACCTCCGTAACACCTGCACTCACTCAGACAGAAACAGCCTCACGCTGCAAGGTGTGAGGCGCGGGCCGGGGGCGTGAGGAGGAAGATTGGGACGCAGATTGGTGTCCTGCGTAATCATCGAGTGGCACATGTGGTGGTGGCGCCGTCGGGACGGAAAGTACCATGACCCCACGTTTTGGTCCTTTGCATACTATTTTCTGCCCGAACTGCTTTTGTAGATTCATTCTGCTCTCCTTTCCTCTGTTCCGCGACACTCGTCTTTTTCCGTGGTTGCAGGCCCCTGGCTCCCCTCCCTGTTTCTCAATCCTTCACGCCGGACTGCGGTGGCAGCATGGCAGGCCAGGGAGAAGGGAGAAGGGGTTGGTGGCAGAGGAAGAGACATCGACAGATGCATGGGCGAAGAGGTAGGCGGAGGCGGCGGCGAGGTCCTCCACAAACAACTTTTCCACCGAACGGTATGCAGTAGTTGTGCCACCAGGATGCTCTTGCTGGCCTCTGCTTGCAGCTTGGCGCGCGGCCTCATGCAAAATGCCCCGATCACCCCAAGTCGGGCTTGATTTGTTCCCTTTGGGCCAGGGAGACGGCGACGGGAAATGAAGTCGGGCCGGTTACAGGGACATGGCGCCAACGCCCTCCTCACGGGCCCGACAGACGTTGTCCCCTTCTCGCAGCTCGTACCCTTCCACAGACCCTGGCGTTCCCTTCAGCGCCTCCCCCTTTGGCTTCCCTGCATCTCCTCCGCCGCTTTCCCGGGGTCCCGATACGCATTACTATCTGTCGGGTCCCGGGGCCTTGTGCGTGGGTTTACTATTTTCTTCCGCCTCTCCTCTGGTGCTGTGCCCAGTTCCCTTGGACACGTCACTGTACTCTGAATCCAGCCTTTCCGGTACAGTTGAGGGCGGTGAAGCAGAGGCTCAACTGGGGGGCTTTTGACCTGAATCAATGATGCGCCACAAATCATAAGCCTGTCATGTGGCTTACTGAACGACATGGACGATAATGACCTATTCATGCATGCATATTCCTGCAAATCATCCTCATGCCTGTCCTTGGCATATCACAACGTCGACCACGACCATTTGTCTAGTCTCTGTCTCATTGACATATCAGTACTGTAGCAATGGCAAGTCTCGAGCAGGTTGTTCTGACCGCCACTCGTGCCACAGCTGTGGCTCCCGTCAGCCGGTGGGAAGAGCACGTATGAGTATTACAACGACTATAGTTTGTTTACGGGCTTGGATGGGCGTGTGGCATTCCTCTCTTCCTCCTTGTTCACGGGCAAGGGATATTTACATTTCTGCTAGTCGCCAGCTAGTCTAATAATCGCGGGCACACGGGCTGCCAGACTCCCCAGCGATACCAATCTCTTCGCCGATCAGCGCGGAATATCTCCAGATGGTGCGGCTGACATACTCCACCGGGGCGATCCTCGGGCGATCCGCTGGCCTCGGAGCCATTTTGTCTGAGGAATTGGTGTGAATTGGTGGATTGCTGGAATGTCCTCTCGGGCAACGGATTCCCTATATTACTCATGGGCTTATGGGCTCCGCAGTCCCGGTCCCGCTGACCACTCCCCTCGGGAGGACGAGGGTCTGAGCAGGTCACTGATGAAGGGAAGATGGATTGATACCTCTCAAGACGCTTGGGGTCCTCAGTGATTCTTCTCTGAACCTTGGAACCGCGGCGATGGCCCAGAAACTCTATCTCGCTCCTCTCCGACGAAGTGGCTGTCCACATGGATTCCCCAGAATAGGTCCTCTCGTGAACCAACAGAAATGAATGCAGACGCGCAGTCTCCGCGTCCTCCTCCCGAGACGTCCTTCACGCACCGAAGAAGATTCACCGGACCCAAAGTTGTTTTTCGGTCCGCCCGAGACCCTAGCTGAACGGAGGCGCAACCCTCGAGGCTGCTGCACCCATGCGGTGTCTTTAAGCGCCTTGTCTTGCATCACAGGTATCGCGTGTTGAAGGGCTACGGACTGGCAGTGGCTTGCAGAGGTGTCAAGGAAGTGGACGGGGGCCATGGTCCCTCCGACTCAATTGAAGCTTCCTCTGCCCTGGGTGCGCTTTTCGCCGAGGGCAGCCCCGCAACGAACGCCACATGAGATTGAGTTCCCGCTCGGCGTGCTCGGTGTGGCTCGGCAAGGCGCTCAGCGGCATGCGGGAATCAGGGTCGCAACGGAGGAGACTGACGGACGTGCCCATATGAGATGCGCCGACGTCGTCACATACCCATGCAGGCGGTCATGGTTGAACGCGTGGGCTAGAGCTTTCCAACTTGCCAGTTCGACTGAGAACACGGAGCAAATTACTGACTCATCGAGGCAACGATAAGAGCACAACCCGGTTGACTGTAATGCCATGGTCACGAGTTTTCCGGTCGGACGCCGAACAACTAGCCGCGACAGAGGCCGTGTTGTGTTGAGGAAGGGTGATGATCGCCGATGATGGGCTTGGCTGGCTTGTATGCGCAGTCATGCCGATCATGCCGAGGAGAGCCATGACTACCATTCATAGCTTCATAGCGCATTCCGCGTCGCACGTACTCTCTCCATACATGGGCGACTAACCGCCCCTGCGAGATGAAAGCAATAAATGCAAAATCTTCTCGAAAGGAACGTCCATGACACAATACTGGAGATTCCTCGACAAACAAGGGTGGTTAAAGGAGTACAGGAAGCAGGTCCAATTTGTGGGAACAGGGCGGTCCGAAGCGCCCACGATCATCGAGGCGTATTGAGCAATGAGCGGCGTCATGTCCAGAGGCGTCGATATGCCCCTGCGCCGCAAACCTTGTTCGTCCCAGAAAAATAAAATCAAAAGCCCAATCGACCTTGCCTGCCGCCTTGCCGGCCAAACAAGAATACCGCCAGGGCCGCTAACACGGAACTCCGAGCGCCTGGTCCCCGATCGCGTTCGATTGCTTGTACCAGCGGGCGGGGATCGAAGGGCGCGTGGCCGCGTCGAGGGGCAGCGTCGTACACGTGCTCGTCACCGACAATACGGGATGCGGAACCCTGCGGATCGCCGCAGTCGCCGAGGAAATACGCCCCCTGGTCATCAGTGCTGTCGCCGCTCCTTCGGGGACATGTAGAACACGGGAATAGATTAGAAAATCATACCACTGAGACTACGCAGGGCGACCAAGACACAACGGGTATCGCCCTCGTATCGCGTTGCCTCAGCGTTCCGATGAGTGTTCCGATAAGTGTCCAAATATCCATGACGCGCCAGTTCATTTCCATTCGAAACCGCCAACGAAACTGTGACTGAATGAACAGGGTAGAGAGCATAGCGCTGGAGACATTTCTTCGCAGCCTCAAAGTCAGGCGATCGCCCAGGTTTCCTTCCATTCCAAAGTAAGGACGTCCCTCTCGATGAATTGTCAACTCAAAACTTTAGTTCAATTCAAGCTGCCCCAGCTCTACACATGGCTCAACCACGCACCTGTGAACCTTATGGGCTGGAGAGAGCCAAAATCTGTCCCAGATATTTGGAAAGAGGGAGTCTGGGATCGGGGTCTTGAATTGGAGCCGGCAACAGCAACGAGTTTGCCGACCTGGAAACACCCCGTGGCTGCCCCTACCGCGTGGAAGCCGATGTCGACGACATGTGGACAAAGATGTCATCATAAATTTGTCCCCCAGAACCGTTCCCGAGACACGGAACTCCCAGCCGCTGCGGAACCCATGTCCATCCCTGGCGGCGACAGTCGCACATGGCGTCCACTGTCGTATCCTCTTGCACGGCGTCCACTTTCCTGCCGTAGGCATTATTAGCATTTTCTTGACCTTCCACGCCACAATGACGCGCACTCAGCTCTCCTTCGCGCATTTAGTTAAAGTCAGACGAGCTGCCTTCTTTATATTCCTTTGCACATCACACCCGAGGACAAAGGGATCAGTTCCCAGGTTTCACGCGGAACCCGATCGCAGCTTCCCAGAAGTAAGAGCTCAGTGCGCGCAGCGTCGTGCTCGGAGTGAACGGCTGGCGGGCTCGGATCACCGTTAACATCTGGGTATTACACAGGTCTCACTCAGCATGAGACATTGCTGGGGCCGCGGTCACGCGTCGCCGAGAGTGACACGCCCCAACGTGACGTCTCATGACAAGACAGAACAGCCTCCTTGTCACGCTTGCTGGGGCCGCTCTCGGGTGCAAACATTGAACAGAAATGGGGCGGCCAAGTCATTTGCCCTGCCCCTGAGGAAACTTTGGTAACCTTCATAGCTGTTCGAAGTCTTCTATCCGTGTTCCCGATCGAGAGACATGTGATCATGTTGCCGCCAATCAGGATTGCCAAGAAGCAAGGCGCCCAGAGCTCTACAAGGCAACGCCCCACGTCTCTGCGAAAGAGATCATTATTAGACCGTCAAACCGCGCGGTCTAAGGCGTCAGGTCCGTGACAACGGATACACAGACGCCCCAAACCAGATTTATTTTCTAAAAGCACAGTAAGACATGAGTCCGAGAAGGAGGAGGGATTGTAGACGGGGTCAGGGTGCTGTAAAGCTCATCGATACTCGGGCTCTGTACTCCTGGAGTCTGCTTTTATTCACGTATAGACTCTGTCTCATTCACAAGGCTCCCCGTCGCATGATTATTCCTCTTGACGGCACCTTTCTGCGGGACGAGAAAGCTGTGGAGCCCTTTCAGAACAATGGTGTCCCTTGTGAACCATTCTCAGATTGGTGGAAACTGCACAGATGGCTAGGCGGTGGGAAATGAAATGCAGCTCGACGGCAGTTGTGTTGCGGAGTCCGGAACTCCAGATTTCTTTAGCTGTTAATCTTCAAGGTCAGACTGAAGACTTCAAGGCGGGGCTCTTCAATAAGTAAGTCATCCTTTCTTGTATTCCACCGAGACGAGCTCGAGAGGATGAGACCGCCCAATTACGTCTCGACGGCAGTTGGGCTAGTGCCTAGAAGGTGACACAAATCAAAAGGTCCTATCCAATGGCGGTTACTGGCATTGGGATTAGCTTCTGCGTAAGTCCAAGAACATGTGAGCAGAAGAAAATTGATTGATGTTGTCGGCAGCACAAGAGGAGGAGAATGCGGTATCGCCTTGCACTTGTGGCGGACCAAGTATTCGCCACTCGCTTTCAAGTCAGCCGTACTCCCTACTTCCTCGCTGCTTTTCGTGCATTGAGCAATGCCCAGAATTGAACAATTGACCTCAGATCAAGAAGAAGTGTTTCTTGCAGCCCATATACCGGAGGGCGTTACGCACAGTGTGGTTGGGCAACGCCGCGCGGTCGCCGTCAGGAACGGACCAGCTAGTCGGGCCCAAATGATGGACTCGAAGGGGCGGTTTGTCACTCGACTATCTCCATCGTCTGGCCTCCGCACGTTATCCACAACAATACTAGCAAAATGACGCTTGCGAAGCGATGCAGCAGACGAGTTGAGGAGTTGGGGTGGTTGCGAGAAGGGAGGAAGAAGACGGTGAGTCGGTTGATGTGTTGCCACCCCTTGAGCCTGCATTAGCTCTTGAACAGATAGATCCCTCAACGGCCCCGGTCTTGAATACCTCGTTCCTTAAGTTGAGAAAGGAAGGATTTGAGAATGGATCGACGAAGGAGCTGTACCACAATCTCCAGGACATGGCGGTTGAGGCAAAGGGGAGATATCGATTCCTCCACATGAGAACTTAACCCCGATGGCTGAGTTACAGTCGATTCGGCCATATCCAGCTCCTTACTAGAAAGATGAGAGGTCGGAAAGCTTTTCTGGACAGATTGAATTGAAGACTTGTGCCACTATGTGGCTCAAGCCAATACGCTCGGTCTGTTTGACTGTTTGGACCTCGGGGAGAAGGCTGGAGGTGGGCCTCCATGGCGCAGCGGTGGTGAAGCGCTAACTAAATTGTGAAGGAGTGAGGAATCAATTCACAGAGCTCGGGAGACAGTATTGGCAGTGTGTATAAGAATGAGCTGATTCGAGTGTTGGGTGGATGAGGCGGGAGGTGGTAACGCCGTCAACGAGCGCCGTACGGTACAATATCGCCGTTAGACCTAGAGATCGGTGAGATGTAACCCCTCACCTGGAATCCTTCCAGTTAACCACGGGCCCTGTCGCCTTCTCTTCTATTCCCCTCTTGGCAGTTGTACCACGACGCTGCGCACAACCATGGCCCAAGGCGGTGGCCCGGTGAAAATAAGCAGCAGCACCTGTGTGGGGCATGTATGTAATACCCAAAAGGTGCACAAGTGCAATGTTGTAAGGTCAGCCTGTGTGCCAGGGACGGGGCAACCCAGTACCGGCACAACGAACCCAGGACCGGGTTCGGTTTTGATTGGGACCCTCGTGTGGCGCCTGGTACATACGCTGGTACCGCCCGGCCCCGCCCCCCATACTGTGTCCCGCCTTCCGCAGGGTCTCGTTACCGTTGTCTTGCCGTGTGGTTTGTGTAAACCTGTACGGTAGGTAATTGTCATCCAACAGGTCATCCACGACTCGTGTCCATCGCATTTGTCCCTACTTGATTTGTTTGATTAACGTCCTATCCCTCCCACCTCGTCGACTTGCACCTGAGATGAGGTAACGACCGCGAGGAAAATCTCGAGCCTTCTCCGCACGAGCGACAAGGGAATCGCCGACGATGATTGCGCATCGCGTTGGCGCAACTGTTCGAGAAACAATAATTGGCTCCCTGTAGCCCCTGCGAGTACGTAGCACATACAGAAGGACAATTATCGTGAGAGCACTTAGAAAGGGGTAAGACTCCTGTACGCCGCCCACTCCCTCCCGCCGTTTACCCTGCCTGGCGGCTTATTGGATCCTCCATCGTCCCAAGAACAGGGATGCCGTTCTCGGGTACGACCCGAGTCTCTGGGTCCTCGATGTCGGGTCGTCTGACATCATTTGTGCTCGAGCGCCTGGTAGCTCCTGGAAGCCCAACACCATGTCCCGCCTTGCCCTCCTCCCCGAATCAAGACACAAAAGATACCTGCAGGCCACACGTTCGTCCATGTTTGTCTTGCTCTCTGGAAAAATACCCCACGCTTCCCATCCATCCCCAGCATTATGCCAGCGCTGCTCTGACGAGTGAATGAACGCTTTTTTGGGCGAGAGTTAGCCTTATTTAGGCAACGACTAGCGCTGGCAAGGCCCAGCGTCGATCTCGACGACTATTATTTGATCTAAACTAGCGGCTGTCGATCCTGCTAATCCCCGTTTACGCTAGCGTACACTAGCATTGCTGTACAGTATGTCCCGGCGGGTCGATGGGCGAACATGGCGTATTTTGGCGCGCTGCAACGGTGCGGGGCCGCGCTCGGTGTGTTACTTGATGGCGTCACTTGAAGTCCGACCTTGAAAGTGTGTCTCTTGCAAAACAGCCTATCTTCGGCGATGCAACTGCTGTACAGCTAGCATATTATTCATGGTATGATGCTACAGAATTATTCTAGCAATCTAGCCTTTTGATCTAGCTCGTCGCACGGCAATACAGTGGCCTTGGATTCTACCTGTAATGGCCCATTGTCCAACTGGTGGCTGTCGATCACCTGAGGTATTGTCTTGTCGTCAAAGCATTGTTCTACACGAGACACGTTTGATTCTGTTGTACCATACGGGTCTTGGATCCCAGACTTTTATCATCTAATCCCCGGTCGGCGCTCACTTGTCGGGGAAAGTGACACCCACAATGCCGCCCAGAGCGGTGACAGACCCGGTGTAGATGAGGAGCAGGCCCTGGTGGTCAGTTCCAGTTCGCGTGCTGTATCCCTAGTCATCAGCCACTCACGTAGTTTGTGCTGCCGTAGGCGCCGGCGGCACCTTTCATTGAGCCACTCTTCAGGAGGGCGGTGGCGACGGGACCCGAGGTCAAGTTTCCGATACCTTTGAGGATGGTGAAGAAGGAGAAAAATAGGCCCGGGAGCGTCGGGTCGTCCTCTGTACAGGTTAGCGTCGTCAACAGCAGTGGCAGCGAGGGACTAGTGCAAGACTGGGTCAAGGGAGAGGTGTATTCAAAGGGATTAAGGAGATTTCCGGGTGAAGAGGAGAATTAGGATTTCTGGGTCTGAAGCCCCCAGCCACCGCCAAGCTGGGGGCCAACGCCACCAGCCACAGCGCCCGGTGCCTCCAGCCACAATGTTCTTCCGAGACAGTCAATGCCCTGGCGCGCGGTACTCACTGCCGATAATTGTGATCATCCTCGACCAGAGGCCGACAAATGACAGCGCGGTGAAGCCCCAGAGGATGGAGAAGCACACGAGGAGGGCGTCGGTTGTGCCGAGGCCCCAGAGGACAAGCGTCGAGATCGTAGCCAGGGTACAGCTGAGCGGGATGACCACGCGGGGGTGGAACCGGTCAGAGAGGTAACCCGTGAGCGTGTTTCCAGGGACGGACGCGGCTGCGGGTCAGCACATGTACCAAGAGTGACAAAGAGACGGATGACGCGTGCCACGCAATCGAGGCCTGGCAGCCATGTGATACAAAAGTAGGTCTTGAAGCTGCCAGCGACATGGAATCCGCGCACTCACCATTCATGATAGCGACGAGGGCAGTTCCATTCGGCTTGGTCGCGCGGACGGTTTCGGCATACGCTGCACGGGGTCAGCACTATTTTTCCAAACCATCTCCTCCGGTACTCACATGGGATCCACAGCGAGGGGATAAAGTTGCCCATGGCAGTGGCGAGGATAACCGCCGTCGCGGTCCAGAACCCACGGCGACGGAGGAAGCTCCAGTCAATGGTGCGGAACACGTTCTTGGTGCCGCTGTGGTCACGGCTGGAGGACACGCGTCCGACGGGGATGCGGCGCTTGATAAACACGAGCGCGACCGCGTTCAGGGCTCCAAAGCCGATACCGAGCGAGATCATCGTCGCCTTGTACCCGAATCGGGAGAGGAGCGCCGAGACGATAAAGGGGAAGACTGTGCCGCCGACGCCCGTGCCCGCGAACATGATGCCGGTCGCGATGCCGCGGCGCAGCTGGAACCACTCGTAGAGGAGCGTCGCGCAGGGAAGGTAGAGTGCTGAAGTCAGTTAGTAACTGTACTCAAAATGGGGTGTGAAGAGCGTATCTACGGCAATGGCGCGTCCAACCCCACATGGGCGGAGACATGTATGTCGGGTGGGCGACCCAGGCAACGGCAGCTCCTGCACTAGGTACTCGGTACGCAATGACAGGCAAAAAAAAGCCGGCAGGGACAACAACCACAGTGTTCCTCCCAGCAGTTCCGGCACACAGCATGTCCCTGGCTTCTGTCGACGATTGCGGTCTTGAGAAACACTCACCTCCAGCAAAGGGATACAGGATGCCGATCGTGATAACGAGGTGCCAAGCCTTGGTGACAAACGCCGACGCAATGAGCGCAGCTGTCGCGACGACCAGTCCAAGGATCTGCGTCGCGCGGTCGGTACGGGGGAACGCGGCGAAGATTCTACCCGTCAGCATCCAAGGCTCTCAACAACAAGACTCACGGGCCGAGAACCGCAGCGGTCATGTACATGAACCCAGTCTGGAGCGTGGCCGCAAGCGTGAGCGTGCTCTCGTCGCCGACAAACATCGTGGATGCCCAGTACTGGTGGAGGACGCCAACGGACCACGGGAGGCCCCACACGATGGTCTCGATGAGCGTCGCGGCAATGAGGAACGACCAGGCGCCGCGCCCGCCGTCGACGGGCGCGAGGGCCGGCAGCTCGCGTTCGACAACACTCGGGGTCTTACTCTTGACTGCGCGCGTCTCCGAGTCGGACCCGTCGCTGCTCCCGACCTCGAGGTCGACGACGCTTGCGCGCGCACTCGCGACGTTGCTCGTGGGCAGGGACGGCCCGGGACGAACCTCGACCTCGTCGAGCTCATACACTCCGGGAACGTATGGCGGCGGAGAGGGCGCGCGCGGACGCGGCGCGATACGCGACGGACGCCGTCCCATGCCCCCCGCGGACGGCCGGCGGCTCGGGCGCGGACCAACCTGGATAGACGAGTCGTTTGCCATTGTTGGAGATGGGATGGAGAGACAAACTGTGTGCTTGTTCCTTTTTGTCGGTGAGACGCTGCTCTTTTAGTTTGTTAGTGGGTCAGAACTCGTTTGCCGCATCTCGCCCGCCGTCTTAAGTATGATTTTCCTCGCTGCACGCGCTGCGCTTGGTTTTCCCACTGATATGGGAATGGACATGGCAATGGACGGAAAACGAATGCGATCTCGGGCGGGCGGAGCTTGATGTTGGGGGAAATGGACTCGGATACGAGTGCTGATTGCCTCGTTACGAGCCATATGGGCCGTGATACGAGAGTACGAGAGCAAGCCACAAAGCCACCCGCTGGGGACGTCCGTGCCCCCGCCGAGGCGGCCAGGCCGAGCTCCGCTACGCTGCCAAGCCCTCGCTTATTCACCGAGCTCACGGGCTCACTGCGTGGTATTTCCGTGGCGTCGTCGTGGCGTCATCTCCCACGGTGGTCTCATTGCACAGCGCCGAGGGGCTCCGAACGCGCTGAACACGAGATACCAGCCAAGTCGCTCGTGGCCTTGGTGCATTTGTGCATTTGAGCATTTGTGGAGTTGATTCTTCAGTTCATCATCGTCACCTGCATTCACCCAGCATGTCCCGCCCCGCCCTGCGCCTGCGCCGCCTCGCGCGCCAGCTCCCGCGCAGCATCTACTCCTCGGCCAAGGCAGAACCGCACGACGTCGCCGAGAACGCACCAGTCCCTACGCCAACATCTTCCCAACCCGAACACTGGCCGCCACCGGGGAAGCTGGAGCCGGGGCAGAACTACCCTTCGCACGTGCCGCTGAACGGCGCGCAGAACGCGCTCCTTGCGCTCGGCTCGGGCATCGTCGGCGTGCTCAACTACACGACGCGGCCCGACCTGATTGCCACACTGAGCGAGAGCACTGCGTCCACCTTCCTCCCCCGCCTGCACGAGGCCATGGCGGCACACCCTGAAGGCCGCCAGATTCTCAAGGACCGCCCCGTCGTCTCCTCGGTTTCGGTCGACCTCAACTTTCTCCGCGGCCTGCAGCGCGGCACCGTCGGGCGCGAATATGTCGAGTGGCTCGACAGGGATGGGATTACACCCGACTCGCGCGAACAGGTGAGTTGACGGAGCCACGAAGTCATCCGCAATGCATGGCTCGTGCTCACTTCAGGTACGCTACATTGACTCGCCGTCGCTCGCATACACGATGCTGCGGTATCGCCAGACGCACGATCTGTACCACACGCTCTTCGCTCTTCCGCCGACGCTGGCCCACGAACTGTCTCTCAAGGTCGTCGAGTGGGCGAATATGGGCCTGCCTGCCGCAGCGCTCAGTTCCACATTTGGACCGCTGCGGTTGAGTCCGAAACGGCGGCAGCTGTGGCGCGAGGACTGGGTGCCCTGGGCGCTGCGGACCGGGGCCGGCGGACGCACCCTCGTCGGCGTGTACTGGGAGAAGAGGTGGGAACAGGGCATTGGTGAGCTTCGCCGCGAGCTCGGCGTCAGCCGGAATAACGACCCTGGCGTCGAGGCCAGGTGGCGCGGATACCGTGAGCTTCGCGAGGAGGAGCGCAGGATGCGCAGGACCGGAGAGTGGATTGACGAGCCGGAGGAGTGGTAGTTGCTACGTGTGATGCACTGTACTCGATTTAGTGAGCGGAACGTCAGATGATCAAGGTACGGCGACCATCTATGTTGGACGACATTTTGCCCGGAGCACGCTCTTAGCATCAGAGTTCATGAATGGTACAACTACATGATGTTCCATTCATCCCATTACAACAGGCGTCGCCATAACTGTTCCCTCAGTCGGCGTCGGGTCGATGGTACACGCCGGCGCCGTCGCGCTCTGGCCACGGACAATTGGGCTGAACGTCGCGGTGGGGTGGGACGTAGCCTTCAGCTGAGAGGTCAGTCGTGCGTCGTGCTACTTCTTGACCATGCAGCACTCACCACTACAGGAACAAACCCACCGGTTTGGACCTGGAACCGCCGTTTCCCAATCGCGTGGAAGAGCGCGTTGATGACGCCACTGTGCGCCGTAATGGACACGAATGTGTTTGCGTCCGTTGCAAAGATCTCGTTGAGCGCGAGGCGGAGACGCATGGCTTCCTGAGGGAGCGTCTCCTGAAACTCGGCATCCCACAGGGGATCGTGCTCTGTGAACGAAGGCTCAAAGTCGAAACCTGGGTACGAGGCCGTGAGGAAGGACTTGGACGAGCGGCGGTCGCAAGTATGCAGACCGATGGATTCCCGGAGCATTTCTTTGATCTGCGGTCAGTTGAGATGAATCCGCCAGCTGAGCTACACAACAAACAATAGCTGGGTAGCGTTTCACTCACCACAGGACGCACACGCTTGCCAAGCAAGATGTCCCCCCATGTGATCTCAAGGGTGCTCGCTGCGCGGCGCAGCGGGCTCGAGTACAGCGACTGGGGGAACGGCACGTGGTCCCGCCGTTCCCTCTTCCATCCCTCCTTGGCCGCCCGCACCTGCGCCTCGCCGAGAGGGGTAAGCAGCGGATCGGGGCCCTGCGTGTGAGCAAGCGATGTGAGCAAGCGATGAAGTCCAGGGGGCAGCATCACACGCGCCTCAGCCCCATTCCCTTCTACCCACCCAGGTCCAGTTCCCGTCCGTCTCGAGCATGCTCCAGTGGCAGTCCCACGCGTGCGTGCCGTAGTGCGCCTCCGCGACGTTGTGCCACCCCTCGCCGTGGCGCGCGAGGAAGAGCACCTTGTATGTGGTGTGCGCGTCCGCCGCGCGGTTCAGCGCCGTGATGTTTCTGCTGTAAGTAAACTCATCAGAGTGGATCAGCTGTCAAAGAGGACAGTGAGAGAGAGAAACTGAGCGAGAGAGACAGAAGTAGAGAGTGGAACGGAGACGAGGAAGAAAGAATACGAGTGCCCAGCGGACACCGCCTTTTTCCTGACGCCAACAAGACACGCATCAGCGCCCCCTCTCCAGATACCCACTTTACAAACTCGCGCCACCGCTGCGGACGCTTATCCAGCAGCCCGAACCCGTCCTTGAGCATATCATATCCGTCGGGGTTGAAATCAGGCTCGTCCTGGCGGAAATAGCCCGCGAGAACAGTGTAGTTTGCGGGGGCGAGGGTCTTGCCGCCGTATGGATCGCGGGGGCGGTGAGGATGGTGATGAGGAAGGTGGGGATGGGGGCGGGGACGAAAGATGCTGTTGGGGAGAATGTCCAGCATCACCAGGAGAGCTACCAGGGTCAGCTGGCCGAGGAGGAAGAGCGCAATGCGTTGATTGCGGGTCGGCCGCGCGCCGTGTAGCGCGAGGGGATGCTTTTCCGACATTGTGAGGGCGGTGAGGTGCTGCGAAAGAAGTGAGCTTATGAGCGAGGTGGATGGTCAAGTGTGCAACTTTACAAGGGTGGATGAGAACCACAGTCAAGAGATTGTGTGTGGCAAAACGACGTCATCCGCCCACGTTCGTCACCTCCAAGAGTCGAGCAGTCCATACACGGCACAACACGACACTGCTTGTCCGTTCACCAGATACGCACAGTCCATCAGGCCTATCACTATCCTAACTATCCAGCATTTACATCTACGGCATCATACATTGTCCGAACACCCTTCCTACAGAAGGGTGGCGACGAGGACGAGGAGGGCGGCAAGCGTGCCTGCACCGACAGCAGTCTTGCCCGCGGCGCTCGCAGGAGTGGGCGCGGTGAACGGCGAGCCCGGGGTGGTGTTTCCGCCAGCGGCGCCGTTGTTGTTGTTATCCTGAACTTGGCCGGCGGGAGGGGGCCCGCCGGGTGTGATGGGCGTCGCGGTGGCGGGGATGCCGGTGACCTGCTGAATTGCGGCGGTCGAGTTGGGCTTG
The DNA here is from genome assembly GCA_025531455.1 of Apiotrichum sp. Y4204. Classification (NCBI taxonomy): domain Eukaryota; kingdom Fungi; phylum Basidiomycota; class Tremellomycetes; order Trichosporonales; family Trichosporonaceae; genus Apiotrichum; species Apiotrichum sp. Y4204. The sequence goes on along the minus strand of JAMYHL010000044.1, from coordinate 128,551 downwards.
ATGTGGAAGCCCTGCGTCTGCGCGAGCTTATCTGCCTGTCAGCCTGGTAGTGCTGCGAACGTACGGTCGGGGTTGCCCGCGGCGGTGAGCTGGAGGATGTAGTTGTTCGAGGGGACGAGATTCGAGATGCGCGCCTTGTACGACGACGTGCCTGCCGCCACTGCCATTAGTTGAGTCTGGTGGTTGGACGCACGGTTCTGCACGAGGAGAATGGGCTGGGGGAGAACGCTGCTGTTCGAGTTGGTGAGGATCAGGTTGGTGGGCACGTTGAGCGGCTGCCACGCCGCGACGTTGTCGTTGTCGTTGACCCCTGGTGTGAGCTGTTTGGGGGTGGGTATAGACTACAGACTCACAGTAGTTGTTGCGGGTCGGGGCAATGCTGCCGTCAGCTCTACTACCCTATCACCACTCACAAGTAAGTAGCGTTCCACGTGCCAGAGGGGAGGGTGGGCGGGAGTTCGAGCACGCTGGTGGGCACGTCGGTCGCCTCGGCGGGGGTGAGCCCGTCCGTGCCGTCGGTCGCGGCGGTGTCAGCGGTGTCGGTGGGGGATGGGTCCTGCGCGAGCGCAAGTGCCGCGAGGAGGAGGTACTGGAGCGCGCGCATTGGGAAGAGATGAGAGGAGAGAGCGCGTTGGGTTGGGGATAGAGAGACCGCAAGGAAGGTTTATATCCTCCTTAGAGGAGACCAGAGGCGACCGAGGCAGGGGAGCCTGGTGGGGATGGACGGCCGACGAGGTAGCTTGGGGTATGGGGACAGTGGACCACATGGGGCATGAAGACAGCATGAGCCGTGAGCATGGGGAGGAGGGTGGATGTGAGTGATCTGGGAGGATGGGGTGCGGGGAAGATGGGATGTGGGATGGGATGCTGGATGGGATGTGGGACGGCCAGCGACCAACACTCCATCCATAAGCGCGAATGATGACTGCCGGCGAGGGGCGACGGTGCATCTCTCGCATGCATGTGCGATCTCGCATCTCTTGGCGCGCGGCGTGCGGACATGTGTCGTGGCTTGGCGTTCCCGCCCGAGCGAGCGTCCGGCATGCGCATGGGCGTCCAACTTCACGGCTTCGCGGTCTTATCCCGACACTGCAGCCGGGCCTTCGAACGATCCACAACAGTACGGTAGCCCCCGGACCTCCGGTACTTGACTCGGCCATTTCCCGAGGGCGTTGGCACACACATCACGCGTGAATCCCATCAGAACACGGTGTCCATTCTCATCGTCCATCAGTCGTCATGTGTACTCTTCATCTGTCCTGGGGTCCGGGATCGAGATCGTAGATCCACAATAGGCCGGCTTGGCACATCCTGCGCCCCAGGGGGGGACTGCGCATAGGCATAGTCGACACTGATGATTTTCCGCATGCGGACTTGAGATGCGAGACGAGGCGTGAGGCAAGACGTGAGGCAAGACGTGAGGCAAGACGTGAGGCAAGACGTGAGGCAAGACGTGAGACGAGAGACACCCCAATCACCCCTTGAGCATTGAGGTGCGAAGGTGCCCGCAGGGCAAAACGTGGGAACCACAGGGCGAGCGCGACCCTTGATACAGTAGTTGATAACACATTGGCTTTGATTCCCGGATTCCCGTGGCGTTCCAGCGACGCGTCGTCTGTCGCGCGAGCGTCGAGCCTCGGGCGCCGAGCATGCAGCGAGTCCCAAGTTCCGACAGACGCACTGTTGGGCCAGACTTTGGTATGTACAGTAGTGCTGTCCTTCGCTGGTCATCGGGGAACGCAAGTACCAAGTACCCAGCGCCCAGTACCTAGATTCGATCTGCGGACGACCATCAGACACAGTTGATGCCGGATGAGTTCCCAGACGTCATGTGGCGTGAGCTGGGTGTGAGCTAGGTATGAGCTGGGTATTCTGCCCGAATCGAGGCTGTGGCGGGGTCAGTGCGTATTAGTGCGAGTGTGTCGATGGGTGTGGCAGTTGATAGTTGCAGTTAGTCACAGCCAGTACAAGTTAGAACAGTCTCCGTCAGCAGCGCACTTGCAACGATGCATCGGCACTGCGGCCAGGGAATACGCGATACGTGATACAGACTTGGCGGTATAAAGTGGGATATAATGCGGGTGGTAGTGGAAGGGAGATAGCAGGGCACGTGAGCGGCCAGCCGTGGAATGGCAAGGGGAGATGTGAGCCAGACCAGCCAGGCGCACAGCGCAGACGATAAAAGGTAGCGCAGCACGACGTGCAACTGCCTGAAGGAAATAAAAGTGGAAATAAATAAAAAGGGGGGGCAGCCCAGGACAGAGGAGCTAGTGCTCGACAACAGGCAAACCAGAGATGGCCGAAAACCAAAGATTGCGAGAGAAAGGGTGTGGGAGGGTATCGGAGGTAGAGTGTCGAGCGAGGCGTCGATGTCCATCGCGAGAGGTCCATGGTCCATTTTGAGGGCCATTATCCATAGAAACTCATCAACCCAGGAGTCCGAGACATTAAACGCGGCATCCCAAGTCCATTGTCATGTCAAATAGATCTGCCTTCCGAGCTCATCATGGCCACACAGGCGCGGTCTGATTACTGGCGCTCGTTGGGGGTCCACGAGCGGTCGCGCGATCGGTCGCGCTCCATCTGGAAGCTGCGGCGCTCGGCGTCGGCGATGCTGGGGGAGGGAGGCGCCGATCCACGCGAGCTCTGGCGCGAGCCATTGCTGCCGCCCGACGTGCCCTGGAAGGGGCCGCGCCAGCTAGGAGATGGGAGCGATGGAAGGGGGTGCTGGAGAGCCGAGTGCGTGGGGAACGTGGGTGACGTGACAGCTGCACCGTTGATGTGCGGCGTCGGCATCTGCATCATCGCCCCACTGTTGTTGCCAGTCGGGGTGCTGGTTCCCGAGGCGCCGCCAGCGCCCCAGCTCGTGGGACGCGAGTTGAGCGCAGGCGAAGCGTTGGCGCGGAGGGATCCCATGTCCTCACGGTCGCGGTCGCGGGGATCCGCTCGCGGATCAGCCCGGTGGTCGCGTTCCCTCGGATCGCGTTCACGGTCGCGCGGGTCCCGCTCACGTGGGTCGCCGCCACGGCCTCGCGGCTCGCGCTCACCGTGACCCTCACGGCTGCCGCTGTCCGACTTGTATCCGCTCAGTCTACTAGGAAGGTCGGTCGGTCGCTCAACACGGAGTGTCGGGCCGGAGCCTGGGGCGAGTCCGCCGCCTGGTCGCTCGCCGCGGTGATGCATGGGAACGTTGCGCGCCTGGAGATACTTGGCGCAGTGCTTGTGAATCTCCTTTGGCGGAAGGTCGATTTCTTTCGTGAAGATGTGGGAGACGTTTTCGTGGATCACGAAAAGAAGCTCCGGAGGAACGTGGTAGATGTCGTCCTGGGCCTCGAGAAGTGCCTGTACCGCCTGGATGGCAATGAAGCTCTCGTCGCGTGCGGCGTTCTGGCCCTTGGCGTACAAAATGCTCGGGCAGATGACAGTTGCGAGGTTGGCCAAGTCCATGCGGCTGCCGGTCTCCTCGTCACGGTAAGAGAAGCTCGCGACCCAGCGGAGGAAAACGAAAAGGACTTCCATAATGTCGCGGTTGGGCTTGGGAAGGAGCGTCACCAAGAGGTGAAGCGTCCTCTTCTTGTCCTCGGGATTCGGGAGCACTGGCGTCAGACTAGCCATTCAAAACAGATATCTTGCAAGACTTACTCGCAGCAGCGCAGAACAATTTATGCAGGCGGAAAGTGAGCAGCGGGTCGGGCATCTCGCGCAGGAAGCGCTTGAGAAGAGCCGCAAGCTGCACGGGGTTCTCATCCGCGAGCACGACGGACGCTGAGTCCTTATCGAGGGCATCTGCAAGGGCCTGCAGTTTGCGAATGTTACCGTTCTTGCGGAAAATACCTTCGACCGACATGTCCTGCTGACGCATCGTGGAAATGATCTCTTCAATGAACTCCGGGACGCGGAGCTGCACGTTGGGGTTGGCGCCGAGCTGGGAATCCGACCCGGTGCGCTCGATGAGAATCTCAATGGGAACGCCAAACACGCCCTTGCGCTTCTGGTCTCTTTTCGGATTGCCCTTGAAGAACTTGTTCCACCACTGGTTTTTGCGCGAGTCGAGCAGCTCGATCACCTCGTCGAGCTCGACGAGGTGGCCGATGCCCGTCTTCTGGACCTGAAGAAGGGCGAAATGGCGCACGATGAGCGACTGCAGTGGGGAAAGCTGCGCCATGAGGGGGATAGAGTCCATGGGAGAACGGGGGGAGCGGCTTGTTAACATGGGGATGTCGCTCAGGGTGATAACGTCGTCCTCCTGGGCTCGCCGTGGGAGCATAAGCGTGTTGCTGATATTCCGGATCTGAGGTTCAGGATCGCCGCCCTCGGTGGCATTCGTCTCTGAGACGATACGAATCTGTGTGTTGTTGCGTGCGAACGCTGGCCGGATTACGTCCACGGTCGCAGACTTGGGACCTTCTTCGACCTCGGGAGGGATGATCACGGGAGGAGTATCACGCAGGGTGGTTACCTGGCCGTTCTCGTCTGCCATTTTGCCTGCGGGACTTTCGACGACGGTCGAGCGCTGGGGAAGACGAGCTGTGGAAGAAAGCTTGCGGTCAAGAGTCACACTCTTGACACGCTTGACGTCTGCCTCAGGCTCAGTGCGCGTGAGAGCTAATTGTCAGCCATGGACATGTAAATAATAAAACTCGGTACTCACCACTCTGGATACCGTGGTGCTCGCGGAAGTGAAGGTACAGTCTTCGGAGCGCAACGTGAAGGAGGAAGGCAAACTGCTCGAGACGCGAGACAGGCTGGAACCCAGCAATAGCACTAGACGAGCGATGGAGGGAACACCAGATGATCTCAGCGGGAGCGAACTTGATCTTGGGCGGCTCGTAACTGAAGTCTCCCACACGGGATGGCTTGCGTTTCGGAACGGCCTTTACCAGCGATGCGCCACCTTCGTGGGATTCGTCGTCGGTTATCGTTCGGTTGAGCGGCGACTCTGAGCCCTTGGTTGCGCTGGCCTTGTCACCGCACTGCTTGCACTCGACACACGCGGAGTGCCAACGGTTGAACATGCCTTGGCGGATGCAATCGTCTTCGATTGCGCCGTTGCAGTGCGCACAGCCGTCATTCGGAACAAACCGGTCATCCTGAGGGCCACGGAGTGTCGTCTCGCCTGTAGTCTCCACGGCCAGACTCCTGTATCCGTAGGCGATGTTTTGTGTGCTGGGAATAAGACCCTCTGGATGGCGGGTGAGAGAATCAAAGCTGCGCTGGGCCATCTCTTCTGGGCTTTCGTTTCCTGTCCACGGGGTACGTGGCGCCGGAGGGTCCGGGTGGTCTCCACGTTTCTGTAGTGACGGGTCGGCGTTATCCAGCGAGAGCATGTGCAGCCGAGCGAGCGCGTTCATCATCGCATTGGGATTTCCCTGCTCGCGGTCCAGCTTTATCGCGCCCGTCAAGGCGATACGGATAAGGATCTTGAGGTAGTGCGCCAATTGAGTAACCTGTGTGAGAAGATCCGGCATGTTGGGAATCGCGCCACCATGTGGCGATATCTGGGACAACATGGAGAAAAAGTTGACCAATTTGCGGCACAGCTGCTTGGCTTCTCGTGCGTGGGGCATGCCTGTGATGGTCAGAGATGCGCTCTACACGAAGTCAACCTTCAAATCATACGCACCCTTCACACCCGCCACGGCAAACTGAGCCTCCAAGTCGTCGATCACGGCGAAGAGGGTCTCCACATGGAGGATGAACTTTTCCGCGAGGAGGATCACGTCAAGCAGCTTGCGCTCGTTGACAACACGAAGCATATCGCCGATGCAGGCCGCCGAGCTCTCCTCGAATCCAGAGAGGACGAGCCAGATTTGCGAGACCTTGAGCTCCATATTGATCTGGCGGTCCTTTAATTCCTCGGGAGTGACCTCCTGTGTCCAGTTCGGGCTACCTGCTGTCGTGTTGACCGGCGATCCCGACATTGACAACGAGCTCATTTCGAGCAGCGATATGGACGATGTGACCGGTGTCGTCGCTGCCGGCGTGGTAAAGTTGCGCGAGGCGAGCCGGACGTTCCAAAACTTGTGGATCATGTAGCATTCTGGATGCCAGCACTCGTCTCGCCCGTTACGGTTGATCTCCACAAACTGCTTCAGAATGGCCGTTTCACAGCCCACACACTTGTTGGCGAAGCTGATAGAGTAGTGATAGTGGCAGTCTGTTCAGGTCAGAGACAATCACCTCGCACCATCTTTGCTGATACGCACAGACTTTCCCATCGTGTTCGTAGTAGGAATCGCTGGGTCCAAACACAGTGTCACAGACCGAGCACGAGAAGTGCTCGACGTGGAACTTTTCACCTTGATGTGAGCTTTTGACCCTAAGGTATGCTGAACTCACCGCATGCTGTAATATAGCTCGACCGCAACGCCTGGTCACACTTTGCACATATCAAGTTGAGCCTGGCAAAGTAGTCACGCTCGCACAACGGGTACTGCGCGTCGCCATCCTCGATGGGGAAGAACTTTTGGGCCACCACCTTGTCGCAATCCTGGGAATATGTCAGTGCGCAGAAACAAGGAAAAGCCACCCACCTTGCACCGGAAACAATCCAAGTGGTATACCTGATGCAGGGCGCGAACAAACTGGCCGCGGACGGCGAAACCACACTTCGCGCAAAATGTTACAGAGCCAGAGCGTTTGACTGGCTGGGATGACGGGTTGGATGGGTTGCCGACTGCGGTGATGGTCGACGATGCTTGGCCGTGTGCCGAGGACATGGATGTGGGGGTCTCGGAACGGCGCGACGATGGCCCGCCGTCGACGGCTGTTGAAGAGGATGAGCCCGAAATATTGGACATGAACGCGGCGCGCGGTTTGACAAGGCCACCAGAGGACTTGGATTCGCGCAAGCTGCTGTCATTGCGGATGCTGTGCGATGCGTCGAACACCTGCGGCGGGCCGGGATGAACGGGAAAATAGCCTGGCCCGCCCGGCCGTGACTCTATTGGCGACGTGATGGGGGAACTTGCCGCAGAATGTCCAGCTGAGCGTGGATCGGGGCTTGAGGATGAGCGCGGCGGCTGCACGAATGGCGGCACGGGGCCCGCAAGAGGGCTCGATGCCGGCGCACTGCGGGGACCCTCTTCGAGCGACCCTTGGTCGTCATTCAACGGCGTGGCGATGCGCGGCAACTGCTGTCTGTGTATTGCCTGTGCCTTTGCCCCGCTACCACTTCCGGCTGAAGATGGGAGTGCGATAGGAGCTGACTGTGGGCTGTACGACCACGGCTGTCTGCTGTCGTCATAATCCCCGCGGAAGTGCGCCGACGACGACGATACGGATGCTGGGGAATGCGGTGGGTGTACGCCATAGCCGAGCGAGGATGCGTGGTGGGTAGATGTGCCGTGCGAGTGAATCGAGGCGCCTTGAGAGTGCACCGAAGCCCCCGACGGACGTCGAGAGGTTGAGGGCATCTGGGGTGGATCAAACGACATGCTATCAGAGCGCTCCAGCATGGAGCCCTGGTGTGATCTCTCCATCCCAGTTGACCCGGCCGACGAGAGTGCTGGCGAGTGTAGTCCCGGTCCGTGGACAGTAACCCGAGGCTGGGTCATGCGATGGGGAGGGAAAAGGTCGATGAATCTCGGTGTGGTGAATGGGACAATGCGATGGGGACGACAAAGGGCGGGTGGTGGTGCCGATGCGAGAAACTCGACGCAAAAGTCAGACAACTGTGATTACGGCCTGGCACGAGGGGGATGCTGGAGGATGGACAATGACGATGAGGAGGCGGTGCTCTGTTGGAATATGGGGTGGTCGTTATGGCGGTGGCGGTAATCGTGGATGATACTGGTCGCCGTGTGGTGGTGGAGGGGGCAAGGTTTGGAATGGTGGGGTGATGGCGATAGCAATTATGATGTCGATGTTGATGATGGCAATGATGATGATGGGGAGACGAGTGGTTGTGGATGTTGGTTGTTGGTGGTTATCTGTTGTGTTGGTTGTGTTTGTGGTGGTTGGTGGGCGTGTCTGAGTGGAACAATCGCAGATGCTGCAAATGGATGGTGTGTGTGTGTAAACGCGCGACCAGACGAGGCCAGGCGAGGACAGGACAGGAGGAGAAAGAGAAGAATCGAGAGAAGAGTCGACGGACGATTCAACGACACACACAGGGACAAGGGCCGCCTTTACCTGTTGCCTCTATGCCTCTGCGCCTCTGCACGCCGAGGAGCTCTACTCGAATGTTGGGTCGAGAGGGCCGTGTGCGGTGCGCCGAGTGCGCCTTGCCGTGAGCCGTGGGTCACCGTTTTTTGTGTGTTGCAACACAGCACACCAGGGTTCGGCGAGGATATGCGTATTGGCTCTGGGCAGAGTGTATGCTGCGCGTGTTGAGCGTAGCGTGTCGTGTCGTGCGCGCCGGGCGTTGCTGCTGCTAGTGCGCCACGGGCTGCGTTGGTGTTGTTGTTGATAGGAAGGAAAGGGGGAGAGATGCGGAGGAAAGGGAATGGAGTGACAGCGGAGAGGTGGGGTTGGGTGGTGTTGGATGGATGTTGGTGTCGTGGTTGGCGGTGTTGTGGTTCTAGTTCTAGTCGATGGTCTGTGTGCGTAGTGGCTCTCGGGAGGGGGGGGGGGAGGGGGGGGAAGGAGCCACAGCAGCAGCAGCTGTATGGTGGATGGGACGGAGGTGGATGCGTTGGCAAAAAAGCCAAGGGGGAAGGAGAGGGAGGGGGGTGAAGGAGGGCAGAGGAGGCAGGAGAGGAGAGTGTGGCTTTCTTTTGACCTGTCAGTCGTCCGAGCCTCAGCCAGACTGCAAACTGTACGACCGGGAGAGAGAGAGCGAGCACAGAAGCTAGCCCATAATAGAAGATGCATTATCCTTTGTTTCTTTGTACTGTATATGGGTGCACATTGTGTGTGTTGTGTGTGTAGATGGTGCATTATCGCACTTTTGTAATCCACATACCTACACACACATCCACATCCAACATCCACCGCACCCACACTTTGTATTATGGCTACTTGGTGCTATTCAGGGGAAAGCCTAGGAAAAGGGGGGGGGGAAGGGGAAAAGGGGGTGTGGGTGGCCAGGAGGGCAAGTGGGAGAGAGATGGAGAGAGCACAGGGAGTGCAGGGAGCAAGGGACAAGGGGGGAGAAGACCGGGGTGGGGGCGGGGTAGCAGGGCACAAGGTGTTGGCCGAGGGAGCCGAGAGCAGCAGTGGTGGTGGTGGTGGGTGGCTGGAATCGACAATCCACAACGCGGATGTGGAGGTGGATTCGGGGATGTGCACTAATAAAAATGGGTGCGATGAGGAGTGATGGATGCGAAGAGTGGTGCAGAGCATGCACTGCGCACCGGGTTGGGGCGGCGTTGGGATGCGCGATGGTGGCGACCAAAGGCTGTTTTGGGTGCGGTGAGCTCTGTGGGTGCTGGGATGGTGTGGTGATGGCACCAGTCGCACCCAGCAAGGACCATCCAGCATCCAGCATCCAGGGGCCGGAGGGGGTAAGCGGCAGGGCACAGGGGTCAGAACAGAAAGAGGGGGGCAGCGCGGAACACTACAGTTTATTAATGTGTGCCTGGCACTGAATATTGAGTACCAGTGCAGAGAGGCAATAAGAAAAGTGGAATACAAAAAGAGAGCAGACAACATAAGGCGTAGACTACAAATAGGAGTAGTAATAGCATTCAGCGCGAACATAATCCTTGAAAGAAATAATAATAAAACGTCTAGTTATTAGTGTGTTTCAGCTGCAAGATTAACTTTTTGCCAAAGCACCACCACCCAAAGCCGGCTTTGCGCGCAGTTCATTTTGTCCGTGACTGTGTCGATCACTGCACGTTCTGCGGTATTCTGCTCGCACGATACGACATGCATCAAAAATCGGTGCACACGCGGACTGTGCATAGCCAGCAGCAGATGCTGCGCAGCACCTATGCCTACCTATGTATGCATGGACAAGCATGCAGCATGCAATACATCCGCATCTCTAATCCCTATCCGCAGCCACCTCAGTGCTCTGTGCTGCCCTGAGCTTGATGGCCTGAAGCGCTAAACAGTGCAAAATGGAGGAATCGCGCTCGTACCCGTCTGGATCTCTGGATTTTCTACGCCCTCGCATCCCATCGGCATCCCTTCCATCTTTCTCCATCTTTGATCCGTTGCGCTGTCCAAAATCTGGGATCTGATGATCTGATATCTGGGGTGCACGAGCGCATACGCGATATACATATATCTTTGCATCCTCCCCGAGATCGCGATTGAAGATTCTGAACGCGTCCGCGATACTCTGCAGTAAGCCACTGCCACTACCCACTAGCCACACATGGCCCTCATGGGTCTACGGGTCCGTCGTTTCATCGTATCCACAATGCGGTCCACGAAGACCACAGAGGCAACAATCTCATGTATGTACGTGTCCTAAGGGTCAAATCCGGAGGACAATTCGAAGGGTCCGAAGGAATCTGGACAGGATGTCAGGATGGGACACAACCCGCCCGCCAGTCCGCTCGCCCTAGCTTGCAGCTCGTAGATTTGTTGATGGCGGATTACATACACTTTCCACATCCACGCCCGTCCACGCCGCCGCCCGTTATCCCGGTCTAGAGCGCTGGAGCACCAGGGGCCGGCCGGCGCATGGCTCCTGGCTCCTGGCGCTGGCACATCCCCCGGCCCAGGACTCAGGAGGCGCGTCCCGGGCGTCCCGGCCGACACCCTGGCGGGGCGTTTTGCGGTACAGCGCGTACGGAAGATGAGATATCGAGTTGAGGAGGACCGGAAGAGGGTAGGGACCGGGAGGCGGGGTGGAGAGGGACCGGAAGAGACTGGCTCCGGACGACCAGGGCAGCGTATCACACAATCGTCCACGGAGAATCAGAGCTTTTTAGAGGAGGGAAGGGTCACAAGGAACGCGCGCGGAGGCTGGAGGGCGTGAGGGCGTCGTGTTGCACCGTGGTACCAGGGCCGCATGCCGAGAGCATCCATATGGCGATATGGGATGACCGCGTTGTGTGTTCCACGCGCGCACGACCGCGGTGAGCGTGGCGTGGAAGCATCGAAGCTAGGACGGACGATAGGACGAGGAGATTGAGAGCGGTACAGTAGTAGTATACCTGTTGTGCTCGTTCTTTTCCTTCCAGCCTCCATACGGCGTCCTCATACGTTTTCCCAAACGGTGCACCTGGACTAAACCGTGTTTCCCGCAATGTGGTGCAGCGCGCGATGCCGTACGCAGGGCCCGAGAGGGAAAGGGGTCCTGCGCTTATATCAGAAGAACTCAAGATCTCAAGATCTCAAGCTGATGCGCGGATGAGAGTATGTAGCGTACGAGCTGTTTGTTGAGCCCCGGCCAGAATGAGGAAAGTTCTTTCCCCGTCAAGAGTCCTGCGAGCTTGCGTTGATGTGTACAATGCGTCTCGTCAGGCTCCGTAACTAGCATAGCTCCCGTCCGCCCGACGATTCATGACTTGGATATCGGCCTCCAAGTGGCCAAGTGACGCTTACTACGTCCGGTGCCGTACCGAGGGAGATACTCGCCATGCTCGACCGAGAGGACAATAAATGCATGTAGCTTACAGTTTACGTCTTGTAACCAGCGGCTGGCGCCAGTCAGGCGTCGGCATCACTGTCGCCAAAGCCTAACTCGTTTTATTGAGAGGAGCCCCCAGGCCAGCCCGACGAGCCAACAATGACGCCTTACCACATTACAGTTGGAGCAAGGATGCATGAATCCAAGGATCGTCGGAACGCCCATCACCACGCAATGTCGTGCATGTCGTGAGCCGCCAACACAATTACGCGGCTACGTTTGTAGCTGGTAGTACTGCCCCCTTCCAACATCGGCGACTTCCATCTTATTATCCCGGTTGCCTGGTGCGAGTACGGCTCTCAACGAGAACCACCTCATCTTTAACAGCGAGCAGCGGACAGCGGACAGCGGGCAGTGGCAAGATTCTGGAAGTTGTTGGGAGAGCCGCTGTTCTCGCACTTGCGACTTGCAACATTCCTTGTAGGGTATCAAAACATCAACTCGTGCGAGCAGATAAACGCCGGCTGCCACAAACTGTGCTTAGTATCGCGCCTGGCTGCCACTCCACTTTTCCCACCTCCAGATTGGCATCACACCCACCAGGCCACCAGCCTCTTTACTGGCTTTTACACAGAGCAGAAGCTGCATGACTGCAGTGGTCTGAAGCTTGTTGCGCCCCTCCGCGGGATTGATGCTATGTGAGCGCTGGGGAGGGTTGTATTTGTCTGTCGCTAGTTGGGCTGTACACTGAGCTCCATGGCTCCGTAGACTTGTGATCCTGCTCCGATTACAATCCTGTCATATGAGGTATCTTATGGCATCTGGAGATATGGTCGATTCTTGACTCGAACACTGGAGTAGTTCAAGCATGGTTCGCCACTCATGTTCGCCACTCAAGGCCCTCTAGACTTGAAGAGACTTTTTTTTTCTAAGTGGCGTCGATACAACTCAGGCTTGGCTCCCTGCCCTTAGTCACGTGACTCTTTTCTTGACTCGGTGATCAAGTTTAACTGGGCGGCTAGTGGCGCGGACTTTGACATTCTGACCGCCATCAGAGAGAGCACAATCTCGTTGCTCGTCGCTGACAGCCGAACGCTACCCAACCGGCACCGACTTTCAACACACTTTTTTTTTCTCTTCCTCCACAACTCTTCTGTTCTCTCTTCCCACAAAACCCCTACACCCCTCTCTCCCCCACATCTCGAGCCCGCGCTCTATTCCCCCTTTGCGAGGTGTATGCTCCTTGCTCGCTCCCTGCGATCTTTCCAGCCGGCCCGACTCGCCGCCGCCTCGGTATCCCCCTTCCTCCGCCACTCCGTCACCCACTCTAGCAGCATGTCCATGGCCGACTCGTTCCCCACCGTCCCGACGTCCCCGCCCGCCAAGTGGCCCGCGCCCGAGGACTGGCCCGCCTCCAAGGTCCGCCAGACATTTATCGACTACTTTGTCCAGCAGCCGGGATTCGAGCACACCTTCTGGCCCTCGTCGGGTGTCATTCCCTTTGACGACGACACGCTCCTCTTCGCCAATGCCGTGAGTTGGGAGATTTGACGGAGAAGCTAATTTACAGGGCATGAACCAGTTCAAGCCGTGCTTCCTCGGCACGGCGGATCCCAAGTCGGACCTCTCGAAGCTCGACCGCGCGGTCAACTCGCAAAAGTGCATTCGCGCGGGTGGCAAGCACAATGGTGCGTGGCGTGGTTCTCCGGGAGTGCAAGGCAACAATGTTGCCAAATCTGGAGCTTTGGATCCACACAGCTAGTGACCCCTCCTAACACCAGACCTTGACGACGTCGGAAAGGACACCTACCACCACACCTTCTTTGAGATGCTCGGCAACTGGTCGTTTGGCAACTACTTCAAGAAGGGATCGTTGACCATGGCATGGGACCTCCTCACCCGCGTGTACGGCCTTCCGAAGGACCGTCTCTACGTGACCTATTTTGAGGGCGACGCGAAGCAGGGTCTCGAGCCTGACACGGAGGCCCAGCAGATCTGGCGCGACCTCGGTGTCCCCGAGGACCACATTCTGCCCGGCAACGCAAAGGACAACTTCTGGGAGATGGGCGCGACCGGCCCCTGTGGTCCCTGCTCGGAGATCCACTTTGACCGTATCGGCGGCCGTAACGCCGCGCACCTTGTGAACGAGGACGACCCCGATGTTCTCGAGATCTGGAACAACGTTTTCATCCAGTACAACCGCGAGCCGTCTGGCGACCTCCGCTCCCTCCCTGCCAAGCACGTCGACACGGGTATGGGCTTTGAGCGTCTTGTTTCCGTCCTCCACAACGTGCGCTCCAACTATGACACTGACTGCTTCACCCCCATCTTTGCCAAGATTCAGGAGCTCACCGGCGCGCGCCCGTATGAGGGCAAGCTCGGCGCCGAGGACGTCGATGGCGTTGACACCGCGTACCGCGTCATTGCCGACCACATCCGTACCCTCACCATTGCCATTTCGGACGGCGGTGTCCCCGACAGCGTCGGCCGCGGCTACGTCCTCCGCCGTATTCTCCGCCGTGGTGTGCGTTACGCGTCGTCCAAGATGAATGTCCAGATGGGCACCTTCTTCGCCTCGCTGGTCGACACTGTTGTCGACTCGCTCAAGGACATCTTCCCTGAGGTCACCAAGAAGGTTCCCGAGCTCAAGGAGATTCTCGAGGAGGAGGAGACGTCGTTTGCGCGCACGCTCAAGCGCGGTGAGGCGCTCTTCAACAAGTACGCCGAGGCCGCCCAGGCGACCGAGCACAAGACGCTCGAGGGCAAGGACACCTGGCGTCTGTACGACACGTACGGCTTCCCCACCGACCTTACCCAGCTCATGGCCGAGGAGCGTGGACTGAAGATTGACAACGAGGCGTTTGAGAAGGCGCGTCTCGAGTCGCTCGAGGCGTCCAAGGCTGGTGGCAAGAAGGGTGCTGCCGCTGGAGTCAAGCTTGACGTCCACGACCTGGGTGCGCTCGAGGCCAACGACGCGGTCCCCAAGTCGGACGACTCGTTCAAGTACGGCCGTGGCGACGTTGACGCCAAGATCAAGGCAATCTACCACTCTGGCAAGTTCCACAACACGACCAACGACGTGCCCAAGGGCGAGGCGTTTGGTCTTCTGCTTGACAAGACAAACTTCTACGCCGAGTCTGGTGGCCAGGAGTACGACACGGGTGTGATTGCGATCGACGGCCAGGCCGAGTTCAAGGTCGAGGACGTGCAGGTGTTCAACGGCTACGTGCTGCACGTCGGCCACCTGAGCGAGGGCGAGCTCAAGCTCGACGACGACGTCATCTGCACGTACGACGAGCTCCGCCGCTGGCCGATCAGGAACAACCACACTGCCACCCACATTCTCAACTTTGCGCTCCGCGAGGTGCTCGGTGACGGCATTGACCAGAAGGGCTCGCTTGTGGCTCCTAACCGTCTCCGCTTTGACTTTTCGCACAACAAGGGCATTTCGCCCGCGGACCTCGCCAAGATTGAGGACATTTGCAACGCCTGGATCAAGAAGGCCGCGCCGGTGTACTCGAAGGAGCTTCCGCTCGCGACCGCGATGAAGATTCCCGGTCTTCGCGCGGTCTTTGGCGAGCGCTACCCCGACCCGGTCCGTGTTGTCTCGCTCGAATTCCCGCTCGAGGAGATTGAGAAGGACATCGAGAACCCCAAGTGGGCCTCGACCTCCACCGAGTTCTGTGGTGGAACGTGAGTTGCAGGAAAAAGTAACATTTCTGACATTTACAGCCACGTTGCAAAGACCGACGACATCAAGGAGTTTGTCATTCTCGAAGAGTCGTCGATCGCCAAGGGCATCCGCCGTATTGTCGCCGTTACCGGCCACGAGGCCGCGGACGTCTCTCGCAAGTCGGCCGAGTTTGAGAAGAAGCTAGAGCGCATTGCTGGCCTCGACGCCAAGGAGCGCGAGGCGGCGCTCAAGCCGTTCCCGATCGAGCTCGGCCAGAGCGGCATCTCCCTGCTCACCAAGCAGAAGCTCGTCGACCGCCACGCCAAGCTCGTGTCCGACCTCGCTGCGGCCGCCAAGGCCAAGCTCGCCGCCGACCAGAAGGTGATCACCGACGAGGTCAAGGGCTACTTTGCCGCAAACCCGAACGCGACCGTCTTTGTCGGCTCGTTTGACGTTGCGGCGGGTAACGCCAAGGTGCTGAGCGCGGCGGTTGCGGTCGGCAAGACTGCGCAAAAGGGCGTGTACGTCTTCTCGACGGACCCTGTGGCGGGCAAGGTTGCGCACACAAACTTTGTGCCCAAGGCGGTACTTGCGAGCAAGAGCCTCGACGCCAAGACATGGCTCGGCGAGGTCAGCAAGGTGCTCGGCGGCAAGGGCGGCGGCAAGGACGAGAGCGCGACGGGCGTCGGCAGCAATGTTGCCGCGCTCCCCGAGGCGATTGAGAAGGCCAAGCAGGTGTACGCGGACAAGGTCGTGGTGTAGAGAGGCATCAGCATAGGCATGTATCTCGCCGTTAGTGATCAGATGGTGAGATGTTAGGGGTTATCTCCGATACCAGCAGCCAGCAGTGGTGTGGGGCAGGTGGAGGATCAGAGGCTGATGATGAACGACGGCGGCGCAGGGCATATTGTACAGTATCGCCCCCGTGGCGCCAAGCGTGCCGCACGAGGCCACAGATGAACGATAACAAGGCCATGTGGGGCCTGCTCTGTCGGGCCTCAGGGCAGGTGAGAGCCCCATGTGGCCATGTGTTGCTCCTCGTCCTTGAGATGTCATGTCGATCATACAGTAGAACAAGACCGATAGGACTTGACTCAACGCCGAGGGCCGCGGGACGGGACTGGCGGACATGACACCCACATGTCCATCGCAACACATCTTCCAATCTCCATTCCTCTGCGAGGTCGTATATCGTGCGCGTCACGGCTACAGTGGAGCGCGTGGGAATAGCTTTTGGTGCTATTCTCAGCACCTTAGCATCTCAGTATCGCATCTCAGCAACAGGCCCGCTAGGCTTGGGAGATGATGACGACGAACCGCACCGAAGCGAACCCACCAGACCCTTACAATATTTCTCGAGCCCGAGCCCGACGACGAAACCCTAATAATCAAGACCGACAGAGGTCATGCATGCCATGCCGTGCCACTCTTCATTCCAAAACTGCAGAACTGCAGAGCTGCAGAATGAACATGCGGATCGCCCGCGTGATGCGTGGTAGGAAAATCCATCTCAACAGGGCTCTTGATTTGATTGGACATTGAGAACCAACCCCTGACGTCACTTTTCGTCGCGTATGGCTCTTTCCCGTCCCCTAGGCTAATTTTCTCTGCGTTTCTGCCCTTCTGCACCTGATTGTCGGCAGTGGCTGGGCACCTGATACCAATCATTACGAGAGCCGGCAGTGTGTCGAGTAAAAGAAAGAGGATGGTGGGGACATTGAAGGCAAGTACAAGCAGCGCTACAACACGCAATACTTTGTGCATGTCGTCACAGGGGCAGGCGGCGCGACCGCGGGCTATCGAGAAAAGCATGGGACGAGGACCCTGCGGCCCTGCTGCCTGCGGATGGTCCAGAACGCAGGACATGGGAGCATGGAAGCTGGGAGCCAAGAGTTTGGCGGAGCGCGGAGCGCGAAGCGAGCCTGGGGCCCATGGATACAATGGATGATGCCTCCATTCCTCTGAGCACGGGGACAGGCAGGATCGTGGGTTGCGTATAAAGTCGAGCAAGTGGGTGGCGCACACTTGCATCTGTTCCCATCACCTTGCGATCCTTGCAAACGAGCGGCAAACGACACGACAACAAGAGGCAAAGAACCCTCCTCTCTCGACCTCTTCAACGACAGACACAGCAGCGCACACTTCTCCTCCCCTTACCCACCCCGCACATTCTTCACCATGAACGAGCGCTTTATCCGCATCAGCCACATTGTGCTGATGAGCCTAACCCTCATCTTTGCGCTCGTCTCGCTCGGCGTCTCAGCCTACCTCGTCGCCAAATACGCCGATGCCCCGGACAAGAACAAGGTGCGCTCGCGCTCGTGCTGGTGTCTCGATGCTTTGCGCGTGTACTAATCTCTACAGGAGTACCCCCACCACCGGGCGGCGTACCGCGACCGCACGCGCATCATCCTCACGGGCAGTGTGTGGACGACATTCTGGGCCTGTAAGTACCAGCGAGAGTGGGAGCGGGAGTGGGAGCGAGAGGGGGCGCGAGAGGGGGCGCGAGAGGGGATACCGGTGTGACTATCCTATCCTCTCCATGCTCTCCACCTCGGGCAGTGCCCAGCTAGAGTGGGGCGGCGCGACAACAGTATGACGCAAGATGCTCTGTTCTCCGTCCCAGTTCCCACCTTCTGTGCTCCACAATACCCCTTGCGCAGCCACTGACGTGCAGTGATCCTCACGGTCGGCTTCAACGTCGCAGGCCACAACCCGGCCTTTGGAATCCTCACCCACCTCCTCCCCATGCTCGTGAGTCCTGCCCGCGGATCGAGATACCTAGTTTCCTCTCTACTAACACCCAGATTGCCTTCCTCCTCATGATCATCGGCGTCGGCTCGCTTACGGGCCTCACGAGCAAGATCAGCTGCGGCAACGCGTACGAGACATTCGAGCGCTGCCGTATGATGAAGACGCTCACTGCCGTCGGGTGGATCGACACTGTGAGTAGCTTGGTTTTGAGCCTCGGACCTCGGACCTAGGCCTCTCGCCACACTGGTCTTGTAGATCCCAGTCCCCCGCTGACTCCAGATCTTCATCTTCATCTTCCTCATCTTCCTCATCGTGCTCGCGTTCAAGGCGCGCGCGTGGGGCGGCGTCCGCAGCAACACGCTCTACATCGACTAAGCCGCGAGCGGCGAGGCCGGAGCAGAGCGAGGCGGACAAGAGCAAACAGACGCGGACATGAGATGGTGACGCTGGCTGTGGCGCGTCAACCGCGGAGCGCCAAGCCTTGCGCGTACGAGCCGTGAGCCGAGCAGTGACGCGGAGCCAACACGCGCGACGCGTCGCAGAGGATATACAGGCGATTGCCATTACTACTAGCTAGGAGAGCGTAATTCGAGATACAGTGGTGGAGGCGTGATGCGTAGCGCGTAGCGTAATGCGATGCGAATGCAATGCGTAATGCAGACAGACTGCCTCGACGCGCGGGGACGCGTATCCCATCGCGACCGATCGAGCGACGACCTTTTGTCAGATACATGAAACGCGATGGAATGGTGTCAGGCTCCCTCTAAGGCTCCCTCTACTTGCCAGACTCTCGGGTCCGTCGATGCTGTGCACCTGTTGTCCTCTCAATCTCGTCATAATGCTTCCATCCATAAGATCAGACATAACAACCAAACCATAACTGTGCCACCGCACATCTACTCGTATCCAAACGTCCGCGCAGCATGCAGCGTCCCCGTCCCCGTCCGCCGTCCGTGATCATGTATCTCTGTCGGCCTCCGGTGCCTCGGACGCGGGCGCTGCTGCCGCATACCCCTCGCGCGACTAGTACTGGTACCCCTGGCCCATGTACATTCCGCCCTGGGGGTATCCGGTCTGCTGCATGCCCATCATGCCCGGCTGCTGCATGCCCATGCCCATCTGGCCGGGCATCATGCCCGTCGGCTGCATCTGCATCATGCCCGTCGCCTGGGGGTACATGCCCGGCGCGCCGTTGTAGCCTGTCGCCAGTGGCCGGAGGCTGTCGTATTTGCCTAAAAAGTGGTCAGCTTCGAATGGCGCAGTACACTCACTCGCAGGCTGCGGGTTCTCCTCCTCGCGCTTGCCATAGTCGGTGCGCTTCATCGCGTTGAAAATATTCGACGGTGCAAACTGGTCGCCGCCCCCGCTCGCGCCTGTCGCCTGCGGCACCTGTGGTGGCGGAATGTTCGCAATCGCGTTGAACGTGCTCTGCTGCTGCGGCGGCGGCTGCGGCTGCTGGAAGCCGGTATACACTGGATGTCAGTATGCTTTGGGTGAATGAATCATCTACCCACACCCATACTCACTTGGCTGCATCATCGGCGCACCAGTGGCCATGGGCTGCATGCCCGCAAAGTACTGGCCGGCAGGTACGCCTCCCGCAAACGGCGACTGCGAGGGGGCGCCGGTCTGGTGTGTCGGAACGAACATGCCGGTCGTCTGGCTCTGCATCGGGTTGAGGAGGCCCTCGTTGGCGCGCACAGGGGCAAGCGGGCCGCGCGGCGCCATGGGGTTGTACTGCGGCTGCTGGGGTGCCGGCGGCGCAGGGGGAGGGGACATAGTGTGCTGGGCCTGGAGCTGGGCCATGGGTGTAGTTGTGCTCGCGGCACCGAGGCCGTAGCTTGAGGGAGGAGGCATGTTGGCAGAGCCGGTGCGCTGAGGGACGGCAGCGTTGGCGGCCGCGATCGATTCGAAAGCGTTGCCGCCGGGAGGCGGGCCAGTGGATGCCGGACGCAAGCTTTGGATCTGTGCGAGTAGCGCGTCGGTGCCGTTGGGCGGGGCCGGCGAGGGTGTCGCGACAGGAGGTGCCGGGGACGCCGCCTTGGCAATAGGCTTGATCGCCCAGGCATCGTCGTCAAACCCACTCTTCGGTTCCTCCTTCTTCTCAGGAGGAGGGCTGATCGCGACTGGGGCCGCAACGGGCGGAGTGGCAGGCTTGGACGGCTCGAGGACGGAAACCTTTGCAAGCTGGTCGGTAGCGGCAGCAAGGGCGCCCTCGTCGACCGTGTCAGTAATCGTGCCACGCCGCTCTGGCCGTCCGCGGCGCGTGTTGTTGGCCAACTTTCCATCGCTCCGCGTGAACAGTCCTGGAGCTGGAGCAGCAGGCTCTCCCTTGTTCTCCGCGCTCTGAAGCTGGCGCGCGAGCTCCTCGTCCTTGGAGATCTGCGCCTGCTGCTCGGGCGTCTTCTTGCCGTACTTGTTCTGAATGTGCTTGCGCACACGGATCACATCGCCCTCGCGCAGACCGAGCGAGCGCATGGTTGGCGTATCGAGATCCATGAGGATGCTCTCGTCAATACGGTCGCGCTCAAAGTTGGCAGAGTACCGCGTGCAGTCGTCCATGTCGCAGCCGGCCTCGAGGAAGAAGCCAAACCAGTCGAACGTCTGGCGACGCGGCTTTTGTGCGGTCGCGGCCGGCCCTGGGCGGTTTTGGCCATTCTGGTCTTGGACATTCTGCGAGGGACGACGAGGGGGGTGCGACCAGCCTAATGGCTTGTCCTCGTCGTCCGCAGCAGCAGCAGCGCTGTTCGCGCTGCGCGACCTCTCCTTCCGGCGTGCTTCGAACCGCTTGACGACCTGGATATCTTCCGCCGACATCTTCTCCATCGGCACCTCGATGATAACACCGTTCACCTTGTGGAGACGCAGCTTGTTGCCATTGAGACCGAGGAACTCGGCTTCCACATTGAACTGGCCGGTACGGTCGCTCCAGGTACGCACACGGGAGGGGTTGGGTTCTGGGGTCAGCGTGGGAACCTCGGTGCAACTCACTGGGACGTGCGTCCGGACGGACACCAGCTGCAGCGGGTGCGCGGTCACGGGGCGGACCGCTTTGCGAGTCTGCGCGAGGTTTGAGGTCGGCGGGGGGCGGGCCACCCATTGTTCGGGCGGCTTGGCGCCGGCGCATGGCGTCAAACTCCTTCTGCTGCTCGGCACGGTCATCGACCTGACGGTGCTTTGCCCGTTCCTCCGCCTCGATGCTCTGCGCCAGCTCGCGGTCAAGGGCCTCTTGCTCTTGCCTCTCGCGGGCGCTGATCTCGCGCTCCCGACGCTCCCGCTCCTTGCGCGCCGCGTCCTCCCTGCGCTGCCTGTCGGCAGCGGCAGCAGCCGCGGCAGCCTTGGCCTCGGCGTCACGTTGGCGCTCCTCTTCAGCAGCAGCCGCGGCGGCCGCGCTGTCAGCACCAGAGGCAGCGGAATCCCCATTGGCATCCTCGCCTTGGACCTCGACATATTGCGCAGGAACAACACCTTCCTGGCCCCGCGCGTTGCGCACCAGCCACCACTCGTCGTCCGAACGATCGACGACGGTGAGGGTCTCGTTTTCCTCGACGGTGAGCTCATCGTCGCCCTTGGCCTGGAAGTCGTACAGGACCATACAGGTGACGGCACCGGGGGCGGCCGAAGGAGGGGCAGCATGGGCTGGGGGCACAGCAGTGGCGGCAGCAGCGGTTCGGACCGGTGGCGGCATGAAGCGAGGTGCTGCCGGCGGGGAGGGAGCGGCGACGGGGCTGACGGGGCTGTCGGGCTCCGTGAAGCGCACAGTCTTCGGCTCAGAGGGACGGCGGCCCGTGGGCGGTGGGGCGACCTCCTCCTCGTCGGACGACTGGCCGGCGCCCTCTGCGATTTCGAGTGCCTCGCCGGCGAGCTGCTTGCTCGACGCCAGCTTCTCCAGGATCGCCGAAGTGGTCTTGGAGCTGCCCGTATGGAACCGCAGTAGCTGGGGTGCCGATGCGACGGTGAGTGCGACGACCTTGGACGACTCTTGCTCGACGTGCGTAAGCTCGGTGATGGGGAACTGCTTGATGGGAGACTGGGTTTAGTCAGTGGGTCGAACGCCGAGACACCCACCTTGTCAGACTCCGATGCGAAGAAGATGGTGCCGTTACCAACGGAGAGCGATCCCTTCTTCTTTTTCTTTCCGTCCAGCTCTGAGATGGACCACGACTCAACCGCATCCTTGAGCGCAAGCTCACGTTGCCGGGCGGCGACGGCACGCTGGCGTTCTTCCTCCTCCTCCTGAGCGGCAGCTGCGGCGGCAGCAGCAGCAGCTGCGGCTGCTCCAGCGCCAGCACCAGCATCTGCCACGGCGGTCCCGGCGCCCGCGCCGCCCGCATCCTCGTCCAATTCACAGTAGTTCTTCGGCACAAAGCCAAGCCTGTCCTCGGCGCCCTCGACAGCGACGAGCAGCCAGTCATCCTCGTCTGAATACACATACAGCACGGCGTCCTCGTCCATCGTCAACTCATCGGGCGAGGTCGACTCGTACGCATACATTGCCTTGGCGGTCTGTGCTGGTGGCATCTGCCTGTCAGTGACGAATGGTATACGATGCCGGCGCAGCACCGCGCCGGGCATCACTTTACGGCTTGCACTCACCTCCTCCACGTAGGTGCATGGGACGAGGCCGACGGGGCCGTCCCCGCTGTCGTCCTTGACCTTTGCCTTCCACCATCTGTGTGATCAAAAGGTAATGAGAAAAAAGAGCACGCGTGTGTGTAAATGAGAGGTACCGATGGGACGAGATTAGGAGAGAGCGTGTGTCAGTGCCTTTGTCCTGCGGCTCCACCGGGATCTACGCTAGCTAGCGTTCACGCACTCATCGTCGCCCTTCTCGATGAGATAGAGCACCTGGTCTTCCTTGAACGAGATCTCGTCTTCGGGGTTCTGCGCATCATAGTCGTACAGCGCCTTGACGACGCCGACGTAGGCCATCGCGCCGGGTTTTGTGTGGGAGAAAGGGAGGGGAAGCGAAGCGGAACGAGAGTGTTAGAGGGCGGGGCGGGGCGGCGGGCGTGTGTTTGGGCTGCTCGGCGCGGGGCGGGGGTCGTCTATAAGCGTCTTTGGTATATGGGAGTGTCTATGGAGAGATGAGAGATGGGAGTTGAGAGTGGGATTGGATGATGTTGATGGTGATGATGATGATGATGATGATGGTTGGAACACGACGTACGAGAGACTGAGGGGTGCTGCTTGCTGCTTCTTTCGAGGGGACTCCGCAGCCCTCCGTTGGTGTCGCGGGCCATGCGGGCCACAGCCAGCCGCCAGCCGCGGCCAGCCGCAGTGGCGGCGCGTGGAAACACGGACCTGCGGAGCGTAGCAGATTATGTAATAGATTGCTAGTTCCATCCCTGTCTCCACCCTAGCAGTGCCCTCTCGATGACGATTGCTCTGATACTCTGGCTGGTTTCTGCGCTCTCTCTCTCTCTCTCCAACCCTCCCCTTGTAACAATCTCCTCCTCACCATCACTCTTCTCTTCAACACTACCTCTAATCACATATATCTCCCCTCCCCCCTCCACGCTCTCTCCGATGTCCAGGCCCAAGGCAACCCGGCCTCTGGGCACCGGCTCCAAGTCGTCCCTCGGCGCCGCCTCTAATCCCATCACCATGGCGCCCGTGAATGCGCCCCGCCGCTCGGCCGGTGCTGTCCCCGGTATCGCACGTGCGGCCTCGAATCTCCGACAACAAAGCACGTCGCCCGGCTCGTCACACGGCATTCTCACTTCTCTCCCTGCCCATTTACGGAATACGTCTACGCCCCGCATCCCGTCGCCGCTGGGCAAGGGCACGCCGGCGCGGTCCGCCAAGCAAACGTTCCCGACACGCACGTCCAAGACTGTCGAGAAACACATCCTCCTCCCCGAAGACCCGCAGCTTGCGCCCCTCCCCCGGAGTCCTAGCGAGATGAGCCTGCGCGGGCCGCGCCCCCGCTCCACGTCCGTCTCGTCCACCAGCAGCCCGCTTGTCATTGCAAGCCGCCCGCATCCCGGCGACGAGCGCAGCGAGGCGGAGAAACTCACAAAACGCGAGCGAGAGGAACACGGTCTCCCCCGACTCACCGCGTACTCCACCGCAGAGGGATACCGCCTCAAACTGCTCTCGGCATTTCTAAAGCGCGAGCATGGCGTGTCCGTCGTGCGTGTATTCGACGACTGCGTCTATGCGGTGAGTAAACTAACTGCCTTCCAATGCTGATTTTTCTAGGTCTACCATCTCCCTCTGCTTCCCGGATACGGCGCGAGCACGCGTGTGCGCTCGTCGCCTGCGGTCAAGTCGCCCGGCGGCGTGTCGATGCTTGAGCGCATGACGCAAGCGGAGGAGGTCGGATACGAGGACGAGTACTTTCCCGTGCAGCAGGAGGAGCCTGCGCCGGCGCCGCAGAACCCGTCAGAGTATATTCTGAGTCATTCGCCGCCGGTGCACGACCAGCAGATTATGGACGCTATGGACTCGGCAGTGCAGCATGGCGACGAGCTGCTGCAGACAATCGAGGAGCATATTGACGGCGCACACGTGCAAGTCGAGGAGGTTGCGACCTCGCCAGAGGACGACAGTGCGATCAGCCGTTCGGTCCCCGAGGAATCGCACTCGGCGCACGAGCCTCGCTTCGCGTCAGCAGACCACTCGCCGCGCAAGCGATATCCCTCGCCCCCGCGCCGCCGCCGCCGCAAGTCGCACACGAGCGCAAACATTGCCGAGGCGGTCTTCTTCTCGTACGGCGTGAGCGTCTTCTTTGGCTTCCAGGCCGGCGAGGAACGCACAATCATGTCCGACTGCGAGGCCGCCGGTACGTGGCAGCAGCCGGTCGACGAGGACGACTGGGAGGTCGACGAGTTCCACTACGTGTACGACGCGGACGCCGAGTCGCCGCGCATCTACAACGACATGTTCACGTTCAAGTCGCGCTCCCATCTGTTCAAGCTGTCGCTCGCGCACGCGATCGCGCAGAGCACCAAGCTATCGCTGTACGAGGCGCGCCTGCAGGAGTCGCTCGAGCTGACCTCATCCTTCCCAAAAGAGCTCAGTGTCACGGGCCACCTCCAGCTCGACCGCAAGCAGGCCCTGAAACTCACGGGCGCAATGTACAAGCTGCGCATGGACGTCAACCTCATCGGGGGTATTCTGGGTAAGGCCGAAAAGGGCATTCCCCGCTGACCGCAGATACGCCAGAATTGTTCTGGTCCGAGGCCTCGCTCTACCCGCTCTACGAGGCGATCAACCAGTATCTCGAGATTGGCGCGCGCGTGCAGGTCCTCAACGACCGTCTCTCGGTCGTCGGCGACCTCCTCGAGATTATCCACGACTATGTCGACCAGCGCGGCATGGACCGCGTCACGTTGATCATCATCTGGCTCATTGTGGTCGCGTGCATCATTGCCGGTGTGAGTCCAGCATGCGATAAATCGGGCAGCAGCTGACACTCTATACAGGGAGAAATTATAGCACGCCTCGTGCTCCATTCGGTCATGCGGCCCCCCGGCGAGGGTGAGATGCTCCTTTTCCGCGCGACGCGCCACCTGCTCGGCCAGAGTGGAACGAGTGGATGAGGGGCTTGCCCCTGCTCTCCATGCTTCTTAATATGTAGTGTTATTGTGGTACCCCACGGTTGTCATGCATAGTAGAGATTCTGTATGATCAGCAATCGCCGTGTCTCAAAAGCTCAAACATCGCTCCCACGCAAATCGGTTTTCGGCCTTTGAGCAACAACATTCCAGGACAGCGGAGAACCAAAATGCATACAACAAAGATCAACATGAATCCCTCGCACTCAGACCCTCGGGGGCTGGAGCGGGGTAAGTGCCGGCCGCTGCGGCCGCGGCTGGAGCGGCGGCGTGAGCGCCGGCGCAGCGAGGGCATAGGCCGAGTTTACGGAATGGATGGAAGGGACGTGGCTGAGTGGGTGGAGTTGTGGCTGGAGCATCGAGGGCATGGGGGGCATCGAGGATACCGAGGGCGCGGTGTGGGCGCGGGCGCGCACGGGGCTCGGCGGCGGCGGCGGCGGTGCGGGCGTGGGAGCTGCGAGCGAGGACGAGGGGGCGAGCGCGTGTGTCTGATCAAACACGCTGAGCGGGGGTGCGTGCGGGGTATCGAGCATCATCTCGTCGTCGTCCGCTCGCTGCCCTTCGCACACTTCATCAAGCTCCACATCATCGAGCGCCATGGCGAGCCGCGTGTCCGCGCCAAAGTACTCGCCCCTCTCGCTCGGCGTCGCGAGCGTAAAGGACGTACATGCCGAGCGCGCGGATCCCGGCTGTTCGAGATCGAGATCGAGTTCGAGATCGAGTTCGAGCGGTCGTTCGGGTTCGGGCTTGCCCCGCGCGGGCGGGTAAGCTCCGTCGTGGCGGAGATGGTGGAGTATGCTGTCGGCGGGATAGCTCGCGTTGAAGCTGGGGTCGAGGCCCGCATACGCCGGCATGACCTCGGGCTCTGGGGCGGGGGCGGCGTAGAATGCCGGCCCGAGCCCGGGAACCCACGCGTCCATTATCGGCTTGAGGGTCGGCGGCGGGACGTCGGCTGCGCGCGCGCGCGCGCGTTTCAGGCGCGCTGGAGAGGTGTCGTCGAGCGTCCGCTTCATGCCGTGAGGAGGAGTGGAGAGGGATGGAGATGGTGATACCGGGCTGGCGCGGACGGGCGGGATGGGCGAGAAGCGCGAGCGGAGCGAGGGGCGCGGGGAGACACCGAGATTGCGGGGTGGGGCGATAAGCGCAGCGTGGGGTGCGATTCCTAGTTTGCTAGTTTGGCAGCTTGTGATGCGTTCCGGAGTGAGTAGTACGTGATGTAGGATGTGAAAGATGGGAATGGAGATGGGAATGGGACGAGGGTGGAGACGAGTACTCGAGCCATCGTGAGCCCCCCGTGATCTTTTGACTAGGAAAAGGCAAAATGTCTTGAAATGAATGGTGGACGGCACAACGCCCGTGCCGTGCCCAGGCCCTGGCCGTTTTGACCCTGGCTCGCATGGCTCGGTACGGGACTCGCGAGGTCGCGCGGCTCGTATCGGTACAAAGGCTTGCAGCCGTTCTCCCACACAAAAGTTGATGCTAATCTGCCAACTTGCTGACATGCTGATTATGACAAGGTCTGCATTCAGGCGAAAACAGGCGAAACATGTTAACATGGTTCGGGGAGAAGAATTTATCAGAAATCAGGCATTGGTCGTCGACGGCAGAGCTAACGCGAGCTCTGATTGCTCAGAGTACCAGTTTACCAGAATTGGGTGGCGTGTGGCGCAGCGCTTGGATCCCGGGTGTCTTGGTGTTCTCTGGAGCTCGATTCTTCCTCTCCCACGAGCTCATTGAATCATTGATCATTAATCATGGTCACTTCTCCTGACACCTGGCTGACCTCCCCGCCAAGATGAATTACACTCTGACCGAACTCACAGCTGCATGGCGGCGCCACCCCAGTCCGGCCAGTCCATCCCGGCCCGAGGTGGAACACGGACACGGAGACATTCTATATGGATATGGTCCCCTGGCGCGAGGAGTACGCCTAGTGTGTGATGGCCGCTGTAGTATAGGGTCAAGTTAATCAGGAGGAATTGGAGTGGTGGATTTGGGGCATGTGGGGATGCGATGAGGAGAGGGGTGGCATGGTGGCAGTCACTGTATGTACGGTCCTGCAGCATACAGCAGAGGAGCACAAACACTTTGATTCACACAGGTGACCTCCCTTGACTGCCAGTATCCCCTCACCCGCAGAGGGAACTCTCCCAGAACAAGCCAGTCAGAGTCAGAAGCCAGAGTTACCATGTCAAGTTCCCATGCGACAGAGCCGACAGAGCGACAGGGAAGAAAGGGCAGACAAAGAGGCACATCCCTCGTCGTCCAGCCATGAGAGCAGCGACTCGGCCGGATCTACTTGGATCCTTGAATCCTTGGAGCCATAACCACGCACAGACACGATTCCAAAAGCTCGAATGTCAGTGGTCGGTCAACGTGTGCGGCGCGCGGCGCGGTGGACGGCGTCCACGCCGGATAGCACGCCAAGCCATGCCTGTGGACGCGACCGCGAGCTGATAAGTGGCCAGTAGCCAGAAGCTAGAGTAGCGCGACTTGGCGCGGCGCCCTCCCGCCGGTGAATTGGAGAATTGGCCGGCTAAGACATGCTCGGCTTCTTTTCGAGCATTCTTCTGTCCCATATTCAGTCCGGCTACAAACGTGTTGCCCTCAACCGTGTGAGATTATGCCAACAGCGAGGACTCGCCGGTCGGGATAGTCTCGTCGCCATCGCCAGCCGCACACACGTTCACAACCGTTATCTCCCCAGCTCCCCGGCTGCCATACTCCTTCCGTCGCAATGCAATCCTCCATCATACTATACAACGGTTGTCTATGCGGATGACGCGGTCGGCGGTCATGGTGGGTAGGTTGGTGGATATGGATGTGATTAAGTGAAGAAAAGAAGAAAGAAAAAACACACATGCTGGCAGCCAGCTTACGCTCATGCGGCTCAGTATAGTCATTACTAGACAAACGCACTCGGTCCCTGGATCTCACTCTTGGTCTCTCACTTGTCGTCTACGCCACGCTTCGCGATCGCGCCTCACGCCGCACGCTCCGCCGGCCCAATCATTGCCGCGATTCCCACCATCGACCCCTGTTATCTGCCTCCGACTCTGCAATCCTTCGTCGCACGGACGCGCGGACGCGTCCGCATGTCCCACGCACGTGCCGCCATCTCCCGCCTCAGAAGCGCGAGGCTAGACATGCGCGACCAGCCAGACTGGCTCCCGACTAGTATCCCTGAGGGAGGTTCTCCAGACGCCAGAAGAGCCACGCGCAGGTTACCAAGAGCCCGAGGCCAATCTTCCACCCAACCTTGCGCGCGACGAGATCCCAGCTCCAGCGGCGATTGTATGTGAACACACGCAGACCGCGGACGTGTTGCGGCCTGGGTGGTGGAGACACACGTGGCGCAAACGGGCCAGGGGTGACGTCACCAGGGTCCGGAGAGTCGATAATAACATTCGAGGTGACCCACATCTGGACCGTGCGCGAACAGCCAGTCGTGACCCCAATGACGACCCAGGCGAGGAGCGGGCGCTGTGGGCCGAGGGTGAGGAGCGTGAGATAGGTGGCTGGCCAGCAGAGACATTGCAGAGAAACCAGGCGCGTTACTGTTGACGGGAGAGAGTAATAGTTGCGCCAGCGGTGGGTCAAGCCGGTGGTCAGACAGAAGCAGAAGTGAGCTGTGAGACATGCCTAGTGGGTCAGCAGCTGAAGACACGAAGACGAGATGAGAGTGGGGGACCAGGCCCACCTGGGTTGACGTGCGCCAGTAGGTCTGTGCACTTACCCATGCGATAGCGAGTATCATATCTCCACGATGGATGGGCAGCGTGATATCGTCGACAGTCTCGCCCGCGATAAGGCGCTCCAGCGCTTCGCGGCTAAAATCGACTCCCCAGGGCCACACCCCATGCCACAATGCGCCGGTAACCAGTGCGTGCGAGAGAACGGCAATACCCCACAGGGCAGGAACGATCGCCAGTAGGCGGAAGCTGAGCAGGGAGCTGCGGCGCAGTCGCTCCTCTATGGACTCGACCTTGATGTCAACGGAACGCCGACTGGCCTCGTCGGCAGAGTTGCTCGCCGCTTGTGCCTCGAGGGTAAGGCCGAGCGCCCGTGAGGAAAACTTGTCCCCCGGGAGGGAGCGCTGCCGCGCGACGTGTCTGTTCCGGTGTTTGGGCGAAAAGGTCAGTGAGCCCGCGGAAGACAAAGAGTCTGCGCTCTCGAGGTCATCGTCTGCGTCCTCGCTGCCAGTCATGCCTCCCATCGGGGAGCGAACCGAGAAGGGAGAGAGCGAGCCGTCAGATGAGCCGGACGATTCAGGTGCGCGGATCGGGGTGAGAATGGGGATCGACGCAGCGGTCAATCTCGGCGAGTGTCGGGGAGAGTTTCGGGCAGCGTGATTGGTGCTCGAGGAATATGCCGAAGACGATGGACCGCCATTGCTAGTCAGGCCCGACATTGGGACTGGCCGCATGGGTGGAGTCTTGCGCCCATGGCTTCTCCTTCGCGTAATCTGGTTACCGTTGGAGGAAGCCAGTGCTGTGCTTGTCGCGATCCTGCGTTCCGAGAGCTGTTCCCGCATGACCCCATCTGCCCACCCCTCCACTAACCGCGACCTCAAGGCTGTGAGGTCCGGTTGTGAGCGTGAGTGCTGATGCCGGATGCGCCCTGGGACAAAAGTGGAGTCCGAGTCGGCTTCTGTTTCAGTATCATCAGAGCTGTTCGAGGACACTCTAGACCGCGACCGCGAACGGCTCCTGTATTGTGCATGGCGGGGTGCCGGCATCGTCGCCCCGCGCTGCGGGACTGCAATCGTGTGTGACCGTTGTGCTGTAGCCGCGGGTACACCAATGAGGTTTGACGGTGAAGGAACTGCTGGTAAGGGTGCCGGGGAATTCGATGGGAGAGGGGAGAGGTTCTTGAGAAAGACTTCTGGGCTGTACCGCAAAGGACGCATCTGCAGGTCGGGAGAGAGGCGAACCTGAGCGCGTGCCTCTGCCGACATCTGTGGGACTTGAGGGATCGCTGGAGGAGCAGGAGCTTGTGGTGGGAGCGAGGCTTGTGGATGTGGCTGCGCCATATTGCCAGTTGGTACGAGACCAAGGGCACCTAGCTGGGGCCCAGCATACGTCCCGTTCGCCCCGTTGACGCTGTTCGTGGGGCTGCCCTTGGCAGTTCCCGTCGGGGATCCTCCGAGTTCCATTGGCGTTATAGTCGAGAGCGGTGAGAGGTCGCCATGATACGGGCGGTTGAGCGGGGACGAAGGGGCCGACCTGCTCATCTTCCGCTTGTGCTCAAACTGCGGCTTCCCAGCCGCCGCGGCGAGGTGAATCGAGAGTTGCTGGGCGAGTGCGGTGCCCATTGGCATCGGAATGGGCGTGAGGCCGGACAGACGCTGAGTGGCCGCCCTTGGAGAGCGGGACTGCTGCCCCGGGGACGAGTGCTGATAGGCCGCGCCATTGGGTAGATGACCACCCGGGCCGACGGCGCCAGGCTGGCCAGCGACCCAAGGCCCGGCGCCGTTACCGTTTGCGTGCAGGACTGGGGAAGAGAGGGTGCCAGACGCGGACATTGGCTGCGGCTGCTGGCCGGGGCCGCGTGGAGTGGTGAGCGTGGGGATGGGATGGAGAGAGATGGGGTGGAATCGGAATGGGCCTCAGTGTGAATGATAAGATGGAATGTGGGAGCCGGGTGGGAGAGATTAGGAGTGGATGAACGGGCCAGAGTCTGTGAGTCTGTCTGTTTAGGGCGTGCAGATGTTGTGCATGGCGGCGGGGCGGACTGGAGCGGGGCGGGAGGGAGGATGAGGCACAGAGAGGTACGCAGTTGGGAAACGAGGGAGCTGATAGGATGCAAGGAGGATGTTTTACGGTGTTTCGTGTCCTTGTCGATGCCGACGACGACGACTATCAGTTTGTATGGACTGCGCAGGGGAGCGGCGGATGCGGCAGATGCGGGCGGGAGGGGATCCGATGGCGGTGCGTGGGGTCTCCGCGAGAGAAAGAGACGAGAGAGAAGATATTGCTTGTTTGCCCAATGGCAGCAAGCTTGTATTTCTTTCGTTTGTTGTCGCACTCCCTTGTTTCCGTCCGTCGGTGCCCTCACTCCTCGTTTTGCTTCTCCGTTGCGTTTTTTCTTACAGGGCGAAGGGCGCGTGGGGTCACTGCGTGGCTTTGTATCCTGTTAATGTCGAGGGTGATGGTGAGCAGCGATGGAGTGATGGCAAACAAGGTGCAACCTGGATATCCCAATACAGGCGGGGGGGAGTAAGCTAAAATGCAGCTTCAGCTCTGCTGCACAAGATAGTCTGGGTCATCCCTCTGCCCTTCCGGGTCCAGGCCACTTTGCCTTTCCGATTCCGATTCTCACTGGCTCGCGAGCGAGCGGCACGACGGCGGCGGCGGCGGCGGGCGGCGGTGTGTCAGCTGCCTAGCTCATGTGCCTGTTTTTCCTTTCCTTTTACCCTGTGCTTCTCGCTCGGCGCTGATCCCTTTCTGGGCGGCGCTGATCACCGAGGTAGGTGATCTTCTCTGAACTTACTAGCTTCCTTTCTTCCCACTGCCAATCTGCAAATCCGCAAATCCCACAGCCGTTAGTTAATCCTGTTTCTAATTTCGAACCTAATACGATAAGCCACATGAACACAAATTGTAACACATCTCTCTCACGACTTGGAACATCTCTTTTGATACACCCATCGTTTTCTTTATTTTGCCTCTCCATCTTGCCCCGTGTCCCTCACTCGGCTCCATTTCATCATCACATCATTCCCTTTGTTCTTTCATCATCGCAGTACCTCCATTCCGAGGACCTGGGGACAGCGTGACTGTCCCGCCCGCTCCACCCCGAGACCGACTCTACTCGTACAGTACATCGGCTGACAGTCCCGTGCGACCTCGTATCGCACATCCGCCTCCGGGGGGGTGTACTGTACCAGCATTCTCGATTCAGTACAGCAACCCCCATTCCGGCGCAGCGGGCCCCGCCGGCCACCAGATTGCGGGATTCTGGTTCTGACACACGGCACCCTGGAAAATAACTCGACAAGAGTCTGAATTGGGTTGGTCGGAAGTCAGCTCGAGCAGCCAACGAGCGTCAAGCGTCGAGCACATCGAGCACTCGGCATATCCTACATTCACCGCAGCGCGTCGGCCAACAGCTGCCATCTCTTGCAAGTAGCCGAGTTGGTCGCAACGGCATCACTCCCCTCACAACTAACGGCGAGGTCCACTTGTGCACCTGCCACCTCTCCTGCTGTGCGTCACGCATGACGTAGCGGCCTGTTCTTCCGCACCAAAGAACTGCACACTGTACATCCACCTAATCTTGGGGGTCCCCGGGGTCCCTCGCCAAAACACATATCGTCATTCGCCATCTTGTCATCGAGACACCACCCAACTCCAACCATTTGCATCACTCACTTGCATCACTTGCATCACCACCCACCCGCCTGCTCCACGATCCCTTCGACCGATCCAGGCCACGATGCGCAAGGGGGCAGGCATATCGGGCCTGACGCGGCAGACAGCCACGACGTCGTCGTACTCTGCCCTCTCGACCAGCCTCTCAAGCCAGCAGGTCGCCGCACTCGAGACATCCCTCGCCTCGTTCCGCGACGCGTTGAGTGCCTTTGCGGCCGCGCACCGCGCCGACATCCGCAAGGACCCGGGGTTCCGCCACCAGTTCCAGAAGATGTGCGCCGCGATCGGCGTCGACCCCCTGGCCACCGCCGGCGGCGGCCGCGACGCCTGGTGGGCGGAACAGCTGGGTCTGGGGGAATGGAGCTGCGAGCTCGCCCTCCAGGTCGTCGATGTGTGTGTCTCTACACGCGAGCGGAACGGGGGCACAATCGAGATGGGCGAGCTTATTTCCCGTGTTGAACGAATGCGCGGCGGAAACACGGAGGGCAGGGGCAAGGACAGGATCACCCCGGACGACATTACCCGCGCACTCGAGCTGCTCCGTCCCCTGCGAGCCGGGTACTCATTGCACGCGGCGGGCGGCGCGACGTTTGTGCGCTCGGTGCCCCGCGCGCTGGATACCGACCAGAGCATGCTGCTCCTCCTCGCGGCCGAGAGCGGCGGGCGGCTGAGTGAGCCCGGCGTGCGCGACGCGACGGGGTGGAGCTCGCTCCGGGCGCGCACGGCGCTCGACGACTGCGTCATGCGTGAGGGGCTCGGGTGGGTCGACGAGCAGGATGGCGGCGCCGTGTGGGTCGTGGCGGCCGTCGACTTTCAGGATTAGATCTGTTGTACTTTGCATATGGATGTGTACCATTTGGGACCAGTAGGGATCCATCTCCTGTCGCGCCGCTTCGCGACTTTGCATGATTGAAAGCTCGTGCTCGTCTCCGCTGCGCACTGCGAAAATAATGATACGATGCATGGAGATGTAAGATATAACCAGATGTCCAACGGAAAACTATATATTGCAAGGCGTGCGGTATTGTTCGTTGCGTCGTGGGTGGCAACGCGGATGGCGACTGAATAGGGCGAAGCGGATGGCTCGGAATGAGAGAATACAACGACGACGCGCATCTCGGACCTCATTCCTTGACGCCTATCCTTCCTCGTCCTATCGCGGCGGCGGCATCGGCCCGGGGTACAACCTGTCGACCTTCCGGTCCCAAGCGTTGTAGCCAGGGGGGAGGTCGCCAACCGGCGCGTTGCGCTCCGAGTGGAGAGACGACAGAGACCCTGCGTCCGCGTGTCTCCGGAACCCGCCAGAGGGCGGCGCAAAGTTTGGCTGGCCGTCGTCGTACACTCTGTGGTCGGGGCCGAGGAACGCCGCCTTGGTCGCCTCCATCACGGACGGGTATGACCTGCCCCCGGCCATGGGCGGGACAGCTGGCGCAGCGCCCGGAATTGGACCGGCAGGCGCGGCACCGGGGATCGGCCCCGCAGGCTCGGGTGCGCGCTGCACGCGAGGGACCGAGGGGCCGGGGCTGTGTGGTGAGTATGGTGGATATCCGCCACCATTCCCTGTCGGCGTGAAGCGCGTCTGGGAGAGGAGCGGCTGGCTTGTCCACGGCATTGCGGGGTCCATCGACGGGCGGGGAGAAACCTCCTGCTGGAAGAAGGGCGAGTGTGGCGACGACTGCTGCGAGAGCGAGTTTTGCGGCGCGTACCCCGCCATCGGGTACTGCATGGGGCGGGCCTGCGATCCAGGGGTCAGCAGCGGGTCTGCGGCGAGCTGCGAGCTGCTGCCAAAATAGGACGAGCCGAGGTGCGACATGCTGTTCGGGTGTGATGCTTCGGGGGTTATGAACGGAGACGAGGCGTCGGCGGACGGGCGGTGGCCGCCGTATGCCGCCATGTTTGGCGGCACGGGCGTCGGGGTATAGTGCGCATCGTACAGGTCAACGTTGGGTCCGGGTTTCTGTTTGCGCTTGCGGCAGCAACAGAAAAAGACGAGGAGAGCCAGCGCGATGAGACCGGCGACACCCGCGCCGACGGCGATACCAGCAATGGCACCAACAGAGAGACTGGTGTTAGTAGCTAGTAACACAGTT
The DNA here is from genome assembly GCA_025531455.1 of Apiotrichum sp. Y4204. NCBI lineage: Eukaryota > Fungi > Basidiomycota > Tremellomycetes > Trichosporonales > Trichosporonaceae > Apiotrichum > Apiotrichum sp. Y4204. The sequence continues at coordinate 93,629 of JAMYHL010000044.1, read as the reverse complement.
TCATTCAAGCGCAGCGCGGCAGATCGGCATCTCAATTCTACTCACCCCTTCGAGGAGCCTGTGTGACTGGCGGTGGCTATGGGCGGTCCGGAGATGGTGCTTGGGGTGGCGGTGCTGGTTTTCCGCTGCGCGGGACTCAGCACCTTGTTAACGACAGTCTGGCCCGCCATTGGGCGCTGGACGGGCGTGGGGGACGGCGAGTTCTCGTCGAGACACGAGTCGTCGCCCGAAGACGACACGGACTGCAGCGCCGACATGCCTGCCTGGTTGCCCTTTGCGTCCCATGCGCCGAAGAGCAGCTGGTTGCCCGCCTTGGCGTTCACCGGCCAGTACGCGTGGACGTTCGTCGTGTTCCATAGCACCACCTGCCCGTTTGGGATCGCGCCGACCAGCGTTATCGGGAACGTGATTGTAAAGTTATCAAACAGAGTTATAAACTCGAATTTCAGTTCGTCACATTGCTGCCATCAGTGTCCGCCGCTGACGATGAGGGCGGTCTGGGACCGAGGTTCCAGACCATGGCCCATGTCTCATCGACCCTACCGGCAAGATATTTTCCTCGGGGTACATTGCGAATCTTCTGTCAGACATGTCCTTCCCAGTCCGATTCCAACTCACGCCATATCGAGGTGTTCGCTTCGTAGAGTGCAATTGGCGCCGGCTGGGCGCGGTCCGACTGTGAAGATCCCAGATGTGCCACCGGCCTGGGGTTAGAAGTTGCACTGAGATGCACACAGGGGGTGCCCATCATGCTAATCAGCTTGCAGCGCCTCGGCAATGCTCTCGCTGTCGCTGCCTTGGGAAGGATCGCCAACGGCCACGAAGGCGATCTCATGGGGGTCAAAGGCGACCTCACGGGGTCGCCTGACCTCGTTCCGCCACTGCTTGACTCACCGCAAAGCCAGTGGCGTCGGACATAATAAACATGGTACGGTTTCCCGCGTCATCTTGTCGTTAGCGCGCCGCGCCTGGGCTGTTCCATGTCCATCGGGCTCACATGGAAGCGTCCACTTGTAGCTCAGCAGGCCGTCCTGCTCGACGATCTGGTCTGTCGGGATGTCAAAAGGGACAGCCATGTCAAAGTCGGACTGGCGTTAGTGCGTGCTGGGAAGTGCGAGTGGCGGCCGGTGTCCGGCGTCGGTGTCCGTGTCCATCGTTGCACTTTACTCTCTCCGCCGATCTCATCAGTCCGGTCAGCTACTCACCATCCCGAGGATAGAGTACGGCGGCGTGCCGGGCGACCAAGTGATTTCCATCGGCCCGCATTCGTTGACCGTGCCGTTCTTGATTTCAAACACGAAGGCAGCCGCGGGGACCGCGAGCGCGGTGGCGAGCGCGAGCCATGCGCGGCGCATGGCGGGGAAGATGAGGTGTTGGGCGAGAAGGATCAAGCGGGAGATGAGGCTCGAGCGAGACGCCTAGCGGTACGTTGGATGAGATGGGCAAGAGTCGCGTGATTGCGTGAATGACTCGGTCTCTAGATGAAAATACCCAGAGGGCCAGAGAAGAAGATCTCGGGCCAGAACAGAAAAAGTAGTGGTTGCAGGGAAGAGCGAGATGGAATGGAATGGATCAGTGCGCTCGACCGGCGACCACAGCCTGGGGCGGGTACTGGAAACTACTATCCGTGGGTTGCCCGTCCGTCGGGGTGCGCGTCGTCGGCGTGCGGGGCGTCGCTCGTGTCGGCGATGGCGATGCGGGGGCTGTGGTGCCCGCGTTTTGATCAAGAGAGACGCAAAGACGATCGAGAATCGAGAATCGAGAATCGAGAATCGAGAAGTTGGTATGAGCGGGCGTCGATGGAAGGACTCTCCGAGACAGAGGACAGGAGGGTGACAAGTAGAAGATGAGGAGCAATGAAGGATTAAACGACACGATAGTCGTCTGCATCTACATGTCTGCATCTGCAACGCACTCCCGCACCTGCATCTCGTGTATCTCGAGCTCCATCACTCTGGCTCTGGCACTGGCACTTGACACTTACCTGTCCCGGGTGCTCGCTTCTCGTTCTCCGCTTGCACGGGTTCCCGCTTCAAACACTCCAAAGAGTCATGTAAGGTTTGCGAGACGCCCCTCTCCGTGCTCTGCGGCGCGGGTCGTCGTCATGCCAAGCTCCTTTCCTGCACGCCTGGCCGCTCATCTCCGCGCCACCATTTCGTTGTCTCGAGTATCCCTTCCGCTCCCTCTTTGTTCCCATGGCCCGTGGTCCGCCCCGTCCCTTTGGTATCTCGCCGCCGAGAGGCTACCAGCTCGGATAGCTCTCATGCTTGTCATCCGGGGGTGGCGGCAGTGTATCCCTCCTTGTGTATTACAATATAATGTACCTGCTGCCGGCATGCCGTGCAGTCTATTTGGGGCGCGGTTCTCTGCTCCTCCTCCTTGGCAGTGTGATTGTCTCCAGAGGTGGATGTTTCGGAAGCCCGCGGATGAGCTTATAAAGAGCTTGTTAGGCGTCGAATCGTGAGCTCTGGATGCCAGCATGCCAGCATGCCAGCATTGATGCCCAGGGAACCCAGGCCAACGCAGGGCGCATCTCGTCCTCCTCCGCTCGGTAGCTTCTCGGTGACCGATCTTTCAGCCCTTCATATATACTCTCAATCCTCTCAATCCTCGCCCGTTCCGCCGTCAGGCCGTCAGAGACCCTCAGGGTCTCGGCTCACTCTGATCTCGTTCCGCTCTCCTCCTCTCCCTGCGTCTCCTGACGAGTCATGCTTCTCATACATGGTTAGCATCGTCGCTGGTCGAGCTGGTCGCAGTCCAAGACCGACGTACCTGGCGTAGCCGCGGCCGGGCAAAGTCAGTGCACCAGTATGCAAACCAAAGTACCCGCGCACCCAAGAGGTCAAAAGATGCAAAACATGGTACAACTGTGCACACGACCAAGTCATGGTACCCAGGTCCTTGTAGATTGGGAAGGTTGGGAGCATGGTTGTCGGGCGGGTCGAGGCCCCGGGTTTGTCGGCCAGCTGCGAGGTGTGCCAACTGCGGTTGTGAGGTCGACCTCTGGCCTCTGACCTCTGGGCTCGGTGGGCTCTGAGAATAACGTTCAGAATGATCAACAGGTACGTTTCTCCGCCCGGCATCCGCCGCCGAGGCTTCAAGCTCGCGGAACTGTCCGAGGAGCGAGGCGAGACGGCGGACGGGGCGAGATCGCGAGACGATTGCTCTGTGCCGTGCGTTATATATATATTCGCCCAGTTGGCCAGTTGGGTGCAGGTGCAGGCGCGGAGGGCGGCCGGGATCCCGAACAAGTAACTATACACACCCAGGTTACCGACTTTCCCCAGACAGAGGCTGCTGCGCGCCACGGAGGGTTACAAGAGGATGAACGCTATTTCTCGCCGACGGACCTGTTTGGCTTTGCGGTCTGGACCATGGATCCATAGACCCAGCTCATCGATCATCAATCGAGTGTCACCGTGTCACTTCCGCTGGACCTGGCCGCATGTCCGCGGACGACGGGATCTCCAGCGCGATCCAGCGATCCAGCATTTGGTGCTAGAGGCATTTTGCGCGCGTCGCGCGATCAGAGGGCTACTACGAACTACGACACCGCCAGCTATGCCATGATGCCCGCTATGCATTCCCATCTGTTTCCAGGTCCCATATTCCGAATTCCATAATTCCATGGATCCATGGCATGTTCTGGCCCCTGCTGAGCTGCTGGCCTGCGTGCTGAGGTCCGCACTCTGATATCTATGATCCTACGGCCAGCATTCCTCCCCACCTCCGTAGCGCCGTACATTCTGTAAGTCATTCCTTCAGATCTTCAGAGGTTCAGCGATCAGAGACGATTCCTGCATTTCCGGCGATTCCGCAAGTCTCGCATTTCGCGAGCATGCCGCGAGCGAGTGTTCTATTCTGTGCATTCTGTGTGCATTCCAGTCGGTTATTTATGTGACTGGGAGAACCGGAGAAGCAGGGGAGATGCAGGAAACAAAGCCGTGAGAAGCAGTGAGATCTAGTGATCAGTGAGAAGCAGGACAGTCAGGAAATAGAAGCAGGACGATCGGAAAGAAGCAGAGAGAATCGCGAGAAGCACTGGAATATGGGGAATGCGTGATCGAGCGGGGCGGGGCGCGAGGGGCGCAGAAGGGCGCAGAGGGGCGTGAGGGGTGACCTCTGATCGCCAGAAGGGCAAGAACCTCTGTAAATCTGTAGATCGTACAGTGGTGGATCAAGATCATCGGTGCCTCGACACATCTGTGGGTCGAGGGGATCAGACAACTTGAGTAAGAACCACCACGACGCACCATCCGCATACATTTTCCGCCCCGAAATCTCCACCCCGCTCCTAAGTGTACAAAAGTGGGAGAGCAAGGTCCCGTCCTAGCTCGCAAAGCTTCTCTTCGCAAACTGCTGAGCTTCCAATCGTGGAGCGTGGAGAGTTTACACCAGACCTTGGAGATGCTCGCCGATCGCCGACGATTGTGGAGGGGTATCGCGGTGCCTTGTGGCCGGGCTCGGCGGGGTAGAGCGGACGGTAACAGTATTATCGCATAAGAGTAGTGACCCGGGGAGGGGGGATGATCTTGGTGTCCTTGCCAACTGTTCCGTGCAACACTCGAATGTCTTGCTCTCTCTAACCTCATTTCTGACCGCATTGATTGAGTGGATCCGTCCTCGTGCGGACGTTTAATTGCCGTGTTCGCGCTCACTAGCTCACATGGGGGCCGCCGCCAACTTTGGTATTCAGTCACTAGCGTACTAGTCCACATTGTGCATCGCGAATGGACCATGCGTGTCTGGATCAGGTGAACGGGGATTGGACTGCGCAAAATCAGAGTGGGCAGTACATACCAGGGCAGTCCCGTTCCCAAGATAACACGCGCACTCACTGCCGCCTATCTTGCATGTATTAGTCAGTCCTCACATGTCATTGCTTGGCTGCGTCGTCGCCCTGTCATCCCTGATTCCTAATCTATCGCGTCTTATCGCTTCTTATCGCCGTATTTTAGGACAGTCTTGGCATGCCCACCATGCCCACCTGCACCACATGTTCACATCTTGCGACTGCCCACCAGTGATCGTATATCGTAACTCGTGGTTGCATAACAACTACATATCTACAGGGGCTGACCGCCCTGAGAACCTAGATTAAACCGATTACTGCTGATTGATACCGACTACTGCGTGCACACCGTGTACTAATGATGGGCTTAGTACTTCTCATCGTCGCGGATGTGGTGGACGTTCGAGTTGGGGCGGGAGAGACCCGACTCGTGGTCCATGGAGCGACGGGCCTGGATCTCGGTCTTGACCTCCTTCTCCTCGGAAGACCACTCAAAGTTGAAGTCATTGAGGTGGCGGAAGAAGGTGGGGAAGACGAAGCAGCAGGCAAAGGTGCAGCCGGTGAGGACACCCCAGGCGATGACGAGGTTGGGGTCGGTGAGGGCCTTGGAGCAGGCGAGGGAGATGGCCGAGGCGATGGCGGTGTTGAAGAGCGAGAGCGAGTAGACGAGACCACGCATGCGCGGGGGCGAGCGGGTGTAGGCGAGCTCGTACGAGGTGACGTTGACGAAGAGCTCACCAATGGCCGGGAGAACGATGATCGGGAGCTGGACCCAGAGGGAGACGTTTGAGACGCGGGTCTCGCCGTTGACGACACAGTTGGTGGCAAACTTGCCGCAGGGCGAGGTCTTGTAGATCTGGTTCTGAACAATGGTACCGATCATGCAGCCGATGGAGGCGAGGAAGAAGCCAATGGTCATGCGGGTCATGGGCTTGAGGGGCCAGCCAATCTTCTCCATGAAGGGGTAGAGACCGTAGGTGACGATCGGGGAGAAGACGATGATGGAGATCGAGTTGAAGTTGTTGATCAGGTCGTTGGGGACACCGTTGAGGACCATGGCAGTGGACATGTCGTTACCAATGTTGCCGAGACCGACCGAGCCAATGTCGGCGAGCTGGAAGACGGGGATGAACATGAAGACACCGCAGGCCGAGATGGTCTGGCGGATCTCCTCAACAAACTTGTCGTCCCAGGTGACGACCGACTCGTCGACAAAGCCCTCCCTCTCGCGGATGTGGGTGGGGCGAGCGGCGTCCCAGGAGCGGCCGGCAATGACGCGCTTGAGGACACGGAAGGTGTCGGGGATGATGGAGCCAGTGGGGGGGAGCTTGACAAGGCGGGGACCGGCGTAGAGGAGGACGACGGGCATGAGCATGTAGATGATACCCGGGAGGAGGAAGGCGAGCCAGAAGCCTACATCACGAGCAGCGTACTGCGTGGCGAGCTGGAAGAGCGCGCCAACGTTGATGCAGAGGTAGAAGACGTTGAGGTAGCGCGAGACGGTGGCCTGGGGGTCGATGATGACCTTGTTGCCCTTCTTGTCAAAGTGGAGAGTCGGCTGCTTGACGGGTGCCTGGTCACAGAGCAGAGGAGCAAGCGACGGCTTGATGAATCCGGCAGCACCGGCGAGGACGATGATGGAGAAGATGAAGACACCGAGCGCGGCCTTCTCGACGGCGAGGACCTGGGGGATAGCGGGGATCACGAGGATGACGTGCGCGATAAAGCCGACAAATGTGCCGACGCAGATGGTCTTGAAACGTCCCCAGTGCTGGCTGTCAGCGGATGAAAAAAAAATAGGGAAGAAAGGAGCGAGTGGAGCTCGGCCGAGTGCCACTCTCGAGTCAAGCTTTCTAGAATGCAAAGCAATGACTCCGTATGGTCCCCTGTTCTATTCTCGGTGCTTTGTGGCACACGAGCATACGAGTGTCCAACGTAATGTGGCGAGGGACAAGGGGGATCGGCAGGATCGGCGTCTTGTGTGGCGCCAAACAATTTTTTTCGCTGCCACATTCCGATCTTCGGGACACCTCCCCAGGGGAGGTTCTGGTTTGTAACTCACGTTGTCGGCAACGATACCGCCCATAATGGGGATAACGTAGGCGAGGAAGGAGAACATCTTGGTGACGGCCGAGGCGGTGACGGAGCCCTGGCCGAGGGCACCGGCGGACTGGTTGAGACCCGCGGGACCCTTGGCGACAGCACCGGCACCGTTACCGCCGATGGGGAGCGGGTTGTTGATGAAGTTGTTGAAGGGGCCCGAAGTACCGTAGTAGGACGCGCGCTCGGCGAACTCGATCAGGCACATCATGAGACCGACCAGACTGGGTGGTGTGAGCTGTGAACGGAGGTAGTACTGGTGGTGGTGATGGTGGTCGTCGTGTGGCGGTGACTGCCGGGGCCACAGCCACGCGGTGTGGCACTTGGCACCGGAATTCACCTGATGGCGACCATATTCACCATCTTCACCAGTTGATACTCACGGCATGGCAGCGGAGATGCGCGGGAGGGTCGCGAGGTCCTCGGCGGTGGGGACGAGGTGGGGCTCGGGGCCGTCGGCAGCGGAGACGGTGACGGGAACGTCACCGAGGCCGGCCTCAGCCTCCTTCTCGAGCTTCCTCTCGAACTCCTTGTCGATAAGCACGGGCGGCTCGGCGGTGACCTGGGGGTTGGCCATGGTGAGGTGTGTACAGTAGAGTAGTTGGACTGGGGGAAAGAGATGGGGCAGTCCGGGGTCTGGTTTTATTATGTTTTTGGCTCGCTCTAACAGACGCTTGTGGTCGGTTTTCCTGGTTCTTGCGGCTTACTGAGATAACCGCCCCCGACTGGGCCGGAAGACCGCTAGACCAGGTAAGACCAGGTAGAAGTGACCCATGGTGGTCGCGCGTGCCTGCGGCGACCAGGCAAGTGGGAAGGGCAGGAACCAGCGAACGAGCACGGTTCAGCTCCAACTCTACTCAGCAGGGCTCCACAGCTCCGGCCCGCTGGTCGCCTGTCTCCGCAGAGTGTCGCGCGAGTACATCGCGCTGCCCCATCGATTGTCGCGTTCCGACGCAGTGCCTCGGCGGTGACTGCAAAGCTACGCGCCCCCCGTCCAGCGTCTGGCATTCTGGCGTTCTGGCGTTCTGGCGTCTGTGCTCGAGATGCTGTGGATGTGGAGCTGCCCGCGCCGCTGCCAAGCAAGGCACAATGCATGAGATGGCAGATTGTGCATCGCGTGGTGCGCCAGACGAAAACCTGGGGACCATGTGGTGCTTCGAATCTAGGTTACCGAAAACCCTGGGTTGGGTTGTGCTCATGCTGGGGCGTCCATTCGTAAACCGCAGGGCAGCAGAAGCCCAAAAGGGCCAGAGGCCAGAGGCCCAGAAGAGTCACAAAATCTACGACGCCTGGGAGGCCCGCAGGCCGTAATCTACGAAAGAGTGGAGCACAGGGAAATGGGAATCAGGAAAATTAGCTGCAGGTAGCTCGTAGGTAGTGGGCGATAGGCTGCAGGCGGCAACTGCCTCCTCTGCTCTTCTCCCTCTCCTCTGCATGTGCCAGGCACCGGCTGTTTATCCCCTCCCCAGAGTTGCCGCGACGTGATTTTCTAAAGTGAGTAGTGCTGCCATTGTGCCGTTCACCTCTCATTGTTTTACTTGTTCCAGAGAGGACTGCCTGCGTGTGCACACAGGGACGGCTGGTGGGCGGCGCTCAGGGTGCGGGAATGGCATCACATGGCTCGCGGATTGCTGATTGCAAGCTGATTGCGCGCTGCGATTGTCGATCTCTGGCGCCAGCAGAAGAACACCCAATCAAGACGCCACCGAGCGTCAGACCGCGACTCCTCGCCTCCACGCCACCTCCGGCGACGGACATGCCGAGCGGGGCCGCGAGGATCAAAGGACCAGTGCCCAGACGGGGTATTGTTGCAGTGTGGCTGCCCCCTGTACCCCTGTCCCCGTCACCCTGCGATGCTTCCATTTCGGACCATTCATGATGTTTGTGCGCTCTTGGCTGCAAATGCAGGGATTCCGATATCCCGATCGCGTCGTCCGGACCGCGGACCGTGTATCCGTCAGAAACGCTAGAGCACAGGCGCACGACCTCACAACCGCACAGGGGGAGGGGGTGCGTATCATACCAGGCGCACCATGTGGGTCTCGCCTCGCGTAAAATTGTGGCGACGAGAACCCGCAGCCCATTAGCCCGCCGGACCAGTTCAGACGCAGATGCCGACCCTCCCAGACCCAGATCCACCTATCGCGACTGCGAGCGGCTGGGCCGATATGCTTCTCATTTATGATTGCTTGATCGCGTCGCGCATCGCGAGCCAATACGGCCCCGCTCGGGAGTATCAAAGGCCCCGCCGGGGCCATTGGATCTCTCCTGTATCATACATCGTATAATTCTTGCCACCGGGCACAGCACCCAAGCGCGCGCCCTCTACTGGGTCTCCTGTACTCCTGTAGTCACCATGCCTCTACTTTTCCCCCCTCTTGGAGCACCAGTGTCGGCTCCGGCTTTTGCCCCATTCCGCACCCCACCACCCCCGGACCCCACCACCCCACGAATCACCCGTGTCTCGGCATGCAACACGCGGACACGCACCATGTGGGCCGATGTGGGCCTCCCTCTTTCGTACGTATCTCACACTCGGCACTCGGCACTCGGGTCGTACCCACCGGCACAGTCGGTAGCAGCAATTTTTTCACCCCTTTCCCCTCTACCCCGCTGGTCCCCAGCTCGTCCCCGACCCCGCTAGCCCCCGGCCCCGCTGGTCCCCGCACACGCCTGGGTCGATCGCCGAACCGCCAGGAACCGGCGCGGAGCCCGCCATGATCGCACCGCGGCGTACGGAGTCCCAGTCGCAGATCGCCGGAGCGTGGAGGTGCGTTCCTGGGTCCCCATGGGCCTGATCCGCGTTTTGGTACCAAACCGTAAAGAATAATAATAATAAAAATGGAAAAAAAAATCAAAAAATCGTAAACCGTATCCACAGGTGCTGGCAGCGCAACACCATCACCCTGGTCGCCGTGCCAAGACCCGCTGGCGCAGAAATGGAACACTTGGAGGCCGCCAAGTGACAGCAAGCACGGAGTGGGAGTGACGCATGACGTAGGGATGTACGACGAAGGATACGAGATAGTGCCGGGCGGAACATATGCCCAGCTGTGGGCTCCGCATGCTCGCATTCGGACGCGGCCGACGCCCCGCGAGCCCCGCGAGCCCCGCGAGCCCCGCAGCCTCGTCGCCCCGCGGGGCAACGAGATCGGTCTCGGAAGGGCGGCGCGTGTGGGGATCAGTCTGAGTGATGGAGACCGCCGAGTGGAGCCGCAGCCCCGCGGGCGGCTGGTGCTGTCGGCGGCTGGCTCGCATTGGATATCGACCCTGCAGACGTTGGATATCTGCGGTTGCGGAGGTTGGATATCTGCCATCTGTACTTCTGCATGCGGACTGCATTGCCTCTGTCTCTCCTCTCACGCGGACTCGAGCCTGGTGGCCGGTGGCCCCCACACGCCACCCGGTCTCGGGGCAGCACTGCAATCTCAAACGCTCAAACCTCTCGGTGCGGCGCACGGCGCAGAAGAGCGGCACGTGGACACGGGCCACAGGGTACTGTACAAGGTATCATGTTCCGGATGTTTGGGCTACGTGATACCTTGGATACCTTGAAGCGCGTTCCGGAGCTCCGCTGAGATCGCGGAATGCGCGCCCGGCGCCAAGCGAACAGACCTTGCATGCTTGCAAAGCCGTCAAGCGAAACAGGTCAATGTGTGACTGTGTGGCGACGGCCCCGCACTGCTATCTACGTATCCCAACAAGTCCGAATCAAGCTGCCAAGATGCGTGGCCCCGTGTGGGACCGGAATGTAGTCGCGACCGCCCCGGATCCGAACGCTAAGCGATCCATGGTAGACGTCGGTAGGCAAGGTGGAGGCGACGACCACGTTGTGATGCCATGCGATAAAGTAATGTGAATGCTCGCGTGCAGTTAGCTGCTCTTGGTCGCGATCGGTACTATTCTGATCGCGTCCACTCCCAATCCACACATCAGATCTCCACTTTCGTACACACGCACACTACCGATATGCCTAATAAGCGTACTGGCGGAGAATTGCTCACACCTTGTCTCTCGAAGCCGCCGGGTCCTCCCCAGGTCTCCGGGTCGCAAGCCAGCGAAGAAGGTACGGCTTGGTTGGAGACGGGCGGGGAAAGCTGTGGCACCCACAGCGCTAGGACGCAAGTACGCCAGCACGCGCGCACGCCAACGTACCTTACGGCGCTCCAAGGCTATAAATATCCCAGCCACCACCACCTCGCGTCTCGCATTGCCGGCGTTGCGTCACGGCAAGGTTCGCGCTACCGTACCCACGGTCCCATCGCCAGGGGAATACAGTACCTCTTATGATCGCTGCAGCCGGAGAGTTTTGAGCGCGCCAGCGGAGAGTTTGTCGTGTCGCAAACCAGGACCTGATCGAGATCGGGCGCGGGGCTAACACCAGACTAGACGCCAGGATCGGGACGTGCGCCGCGCAAGGTACTGAGTCTTATCGTCTTATCGTCTTATCAGTCAGGCCGAGATCCCCTGCGAACATTCTGTGTACTGTACCCTCGGCGCCATTTGGACAACAGGGACATGAAACCTCAATGCGCGTTCAACAACCTCCCGAGAGGTGCCCAGTAACGACCGCTCACCCATGGACCTCATCTCCTCTATTCGCAACGCCGCGTCCCTCCAGGGCCATCGACCAAGTAGGCATTGGTCCATGCAGTAGTTCTGCAAGTCTGCAAACTCTAGATTCTGTCGATTGCTTGCCTCCACCCACACACAAGCGGATATACAAACTCCGCCTAAACTCTTGTATGAAGGATTCGAACTCGCGGACTTGGGACCGGCAGTTGACAATTCTTTTTCCTTATTTCAGACATCTTAATCCGCTGAACTATATCCCACAAAATTTTTGTTTTGAACCCCCCACCATCGAAGCACTACAATTTTGTGGAAATCCTCAATCTCTGACTTTTTTCTTCCACCGGCTGTCGGGCTCTCCGACCGGCAAGCCCGACAAACCCGCGGATACTGCGCCTGGCGTGCCCGGCTTAGCGGCGACAGTGGTTGGACGCCGACGGCGCAAGACTCAAGCCGCTCAGGTGCGCCTGGGCGCATCGCCGGATTGCGGGGTTTGGGCTGGCGGAGTCGCCGTCGTTGGCTGGGTGTTTGGTGCTTGTGCTTTGCCTAGCCGCTCCCATCTTTCTCTGAAGATCTGGAGATCTGGATGTTTGGCTGTTTGTGTTCCAGGCCGCTCCCTTGCTTTCCGGATGTTCGGGTTCCAGACCCGACCTGCTGTTCCCATTCTGAGCACCTCCTTGCTGTCAATCTCGTGCGAGTCTCATCTCTGCTGCTGCTGCTGTTGATTGTGGTATCTGCGATCTGCGGAGTACTCTCCGATGCATGCCTAGGGGGTTTACAAACGTCTCTCATATGACAACGGCTGCTGTCCCTTTTGTGTGGTGTGGTGTGGAATGTGAAGGGGAACTACTGATCTACTGCGACTGCGACGACGACATTAGCACATGGCACACGCGCCAGGAAAATTAGATCTCGTCCTTGGCGGCGTCGGGGCGGAGGGCACGGACGGTCTTGCCGGCGCGCCAGATCTCCTGGTTGTCGATCTCGTCGAGCTCCTTCTGGAGGTCCTCGCGGTAGGTCTTGCGCGAGTTGAACTCGAGCGAGCGGCGGGTCTCGGAGCCGTCACGGACCGACTGGTAGAGGGCCTCGAAGACGGGGAGGTTGGCCTCCTTGAACTTGGGGGCCCAGTCGAGGGCACCACGACGGGCAGTGGTGGAGCAGGCGTTGTACATGTAGTCCATGCCGTACTTGCCGATGAGGGGGAAGAGCGACTGGGTGGCCTCCTCGACGGTCTCGTTGAAGGCCTCAGAGGGGGTGTGGCCGTTCTTGCGGAGAACCTCGTACTGGGCAAGGAACATGCCCTGGATACCGCCCATGAGGACACCACGCTCTCCGTAGAGGTCAGAGTAGACCTCCTTCTCAAAGGTGGTCTCGTAGAGGTAGCCCGAGCCGACGGCAATGCCGAGGGCGATGGCCTTCTCCTTGGCCTTGCCGGTCACGTCCTGGAAGACGGCGATCGACGAGTTGATACCACGGCCCTCGAGGAAGAGGGTACGGACGGTGCGGCCGGAACCCTTGGGGGCGACGAGGATGACGTCGACGTCAGCCGGGGGGACAACCTTGGTGTCGTCCTTGTAGACAACCGAGAAACCGTGGGCGAAGTAGAGAGTCTTGCCCTTGGTGATGAGGGGAGCAATCTCCGACCAGGTCGACGACTGGGCAGCGTCCGAGAGGAGGTTCATGATGATGGTGCCCTTGTTGATGGCCTCGGGGATGTCGAAGAGAGTCTCTCCGGGAACCCAGCCGTCCTCAATGGCCTGCTTCCACGACTCGCCGCCCTTGCGGACACCGACAATGACCTTGAGGCCGTTGTCACGAGCGTTGAGCGACTGGCCGTGGCCCTGCGAGCCGTAGCCGATCATGGCAAGGGTGTCATTCTTGAAGTAGCTGCGGAGTCAGCGGCGCTCGGGAGGGACTGGGTGCGGGGTGCGGGATGGGGTTATGCATGCAGCTCAGTATCCTTGGACGCCTGTGCCGCCATGCATGCGCTCGCTTGGATAGCCGGACTAGCCAGCCATTGGCGGTGAAAAAAACGCGGACCGACCAATAGCCTGCCAGCGTTTTTCTCGGCCTATCGAAACTGTGCACAACCGAAAAAAAAAAAAGGTGGGAAAGTGGGAAAGTGGGAATATCCGCCAGTAGTACTTACTCCTGGAGCTTGTCGAGGGGCCAGTCGGCACGCTCGTAGACGGTCTCCTTGGTGCCAGCAAAGTCAAGAGTCTTGACACCACGGGTGGCCTGGGGTGTGAGCAACGGTGGCAGAGGTCATGCAATGTAAAGAGTAAGAATAGCCGCGACTCTGGGGTCGCTACAATGCAAGTGCGGGGGAGGGTGCGACAGGCGCTGTGCGGCCACGCGGGGCACTGGCTAGGGTACTTACGCCAAGGGTGCGGGCGGCAGCGGTAGCCTTGGGGGCAGCGCGGGCGAGGAGCGAGAAGCTGCGAGCAGCCGGGGCGGCGGTGCGGGTAGCGGCGCGGAGAGCGGAGGCGGAGGTACGAGCGAAGGACATGGTGGGCGGTTTTCAGTTGGGAAGAAGAAAGAGAAAGAGAGATCGAGGTGTGCCTTTTGAACGATGCCAACTGGGTGAGCTGCCAGCTGGAACTAGAGTGGACCGCAATGAGGCGGGATAAGCGGGTCAGTCGCTCGGGGCTGCAATGAGCACGAGAGCACGGGCGAGTCAACAGCCGCTGTGGCTGCAGCTGCAGTACCTGCGCAGTGTGCACAGTGTCTCATTGATCACGACATGCCTCAATGTCTGAGCTGGGTGATAGTCTGGCCCCGGACTGGCTGGACCGGGCGAGTTTACGGGTTCTGATTGGCTGTTTCTGCCAGGGGTGGGGGCCCGATTAGAGCTCAGCCAACGAGATCAAGTAGTGGACTCGATCAACACGCCCTTCCCTTGGCCTGGAAGTATTAAAAACGGATCAACTGGCCGGGGGAGTGTCATTTTTGGTGCGCGTAGATGGCATGACTCAACTCCAGTCACTCTACTTTTCCTGTGGTGGTGGGCGGCTGCTGGCTGCTGGCGGGCCAGCTGGGCGGGCTGGGCACGGGCGGGAAAAACGGGGAACAATTATTTCCTTTTTGCTTCCGTGGATGACATGTTATGTAATTAAGTCGTAGACACATTCCATTTGTGCCTCTCCCATAAACACGTGGAATCTGGGGCCCTGGCCCTGTCCGGCTAATGACGATCACATGTTGTTCTGCCACTTTCGATCCCGTCAGCCATCCCACGACCAAGACAAGACAAGACAAGAGACACTAGCCATCGACGACATCACCGTCCGCTTTCACATCCCACACTCGTCTTTTTCTAACACACACTCACACTCTTTCCCACTCCCTTCACAATGGACAAGACCGTCAAGGGCCTCCCTCCCCCGCCGACCAAGTTTGACGGCTCGCCGTTCCGCATTGCGATCGTGCACGCGCGTTGGAACGACGCGGTCATCAAGGCGCTTGTCGAGGGCGCTGTCCAGACCCTCAAGAAGAACGGTGTCAAGGAGGAGAACATTGTCATCAAGACGGTTCCCGGGTCGTACGAGCTGCCGTTTGCGGTTAAGAAGTGAGTCGGGGAGAAGGGCGGACGAGTCTTTGTCGGTCGGGCAGGACAGTGCGGCGGAGTGCCATCAGAAGTCGTTCCAATGTCTGGAGCTACTTGCTCCGCTTGCAGTGGATCCAGAGCGGATACAATAGGCTCTACTCTAAACTCGGATATCATCGAAATTGCCTGGACTTCATTCTCATGGAAGTGATCAGCAGGCATCTCATCTCAACTACCAGCTACTGCGCCCTCTACCTCTAACTCTACTAACACCAGGCTCATCGAGGGCGGCAAGGCGCAGGCCACAAAGTCCGAGCCGTCGCTGATCTCCAACGTCAACCTGCTCTCGATGGTCGACGACGTGACCGGTGGACGCAGCGGTACACCGGCCCCCGAGGGCGGCAAGGAGCTCCGCGAGTTCGACGCCGTCATCGCCATCGGCGTGCTCATCAAGGGCTCGACCATGCACTTTGAGTACATCTGCGACGCGGTGTCGCACGGCCTCATGCGCGTCGGTCTCGACTCGGGCACGCCAGTCATCTTTGGCGTGCTCACCGCACTGACGGACGACCAGGCGCTCGAGCGCGCCGGCATCGGACGCGGAGAGAACAAGGGCCACAGTGAGTCGGAAGCGGGTTTCCAGCGGGAACGTTGTGGTGTGTAGCAGATGGCTGACACCAGACCACGGCGAGGACTGGGGCCTCGCCGCCGTCGAGGCCGCTGCTGCCGCCAACGAGTGGGGCAAGGGCCACATTTAGGTGGATCCAGGCAGCGAGGGGCAAGGGCAGCAGTAGAACAATACGCAATACCAGCATGGACTCGCAACTCATGTACGATACCGCCTGGTACACTGGATCTGACGTGACTCTAACTACTGACGAAGATTACCACCTCATCTATCGAGCACGGGCAGGGAGGAGGCGAGCGTCGGACGTGCAGGCTGCGAATCGAAAGATCGGAAGCGACCCGCCTCTCTGCCGCTAGTGGCAGAAACCACGCATGGAATCTTCAACGTTCCCACCATGATCCCCCTCGTTCCCCCTCCCACTGCCCTTTCCACAAACCCCAATCCTCCCCCTGCCTTGGGAGACAGTTGACGGTCACACTCGCTGCATATAGGCACGTCACGTGACCGCAGCCGCCGGACCCACCGGACCCGTAAATCATCTGGTTCCATCGTATAACGGTTAGTACATAAGATTCTGAATATCCGGACATCCGGACCGTTCATTCTTGTAATCTGGGTTCGATTCCCAGTGGGACCTAGTGTTTTTATTTTGCTTTCTGGTGGGCGCTGTTGGGCACACTGCCTGGCCTGCCTGGCCCATGGCCTAGCTGTACAGCTGCATAGCTGGCCTCCGGCACGGCCGGCTCGGCGAACCGAAGTGGCTGAAGTAAGAGCGTACATACCCTGAGTGCCGTGGCGTCGCTCGGCAACTCCTCTTATAGTGGCTCAGGAGCACGTTTATCGATCACGACAGCGTCATTCGGCCCCCGATCGCTTCGATGACTCATGGTTGACTAGAATACGGTGCCCTATGCTT
This sequence comes from Apiotrichum sp. Y4204, assembly GCA_025531455.1. Lineage (NCBI taxonomy): Eukaryota > Fungi > Basidiomycota > Tremellomycetes > Trichosporonales > Trichosporonaceae > Apiotrichum > Apiotrichum sp. Y4204. The sequence goes on along the minus strand of JAMYHL010000044.1, from coordinate 77,074 downwards.
TGCACATGTAACTACCGTCAGTGGGCGCTCTGACTCTATCTCCAGGCTCTCCAAGAGCACGGGTAGCATGAATTGCCTGTTAGGGGGGGGGCGCTCAGAACATCGATGATGGCGAGAACTGCATCGCGATCGTCGTGCTGATTGACGACTGGCATGGTGGAGGCGGTCTCTTCATACAAGATCAGTCGCGGTATTGCCAATTTCGTGCCGTTCCACGATCGCTCTCGTGTGTAGAATCAGAACGGTCAGTGGGCAATGCGCCCGTCAGCACACAACGCAGGCCCGCAGCGCTCGCTCCGCTCGCGGCGGCTCTATAATACGATGCAGATTGTGCTATGTCTACTCCTCAATAATGTCCTCGCGCTTGGGCTTGAGGTCTTTTACGTTCTGGCGCATGCCGTGGCCCTTGTCTATGAGGTCTGTGGCCTCGTCGTTGAGGACGATGCCCAGGCCGTCGTCCTGTGCGAGGTCGAGCACGTGGTCGAGCTCGACAAAGCCGTCTCCGTCGGGGTCGAGCTTCTGCACGATCGAGTCGACAAGATCGGGGGACGGCGCGTGCTTGATCACGCCGAGGGCGGCCTTGAGGTCCGCCATGGCGATCTGGCCCTTCGAGTTGGTGTGGATCAGGTTGAGCGACGAGCCGACGCGCTCGTTGTACCTGTCGAGCTGCGCGTCGATCTTCTTGATCATGCTGCGGACGCGCTTGCTGAGGGCAACGGTCTGCGAGTCCGTCTCGTCGGGACGCTCCTTGGACTCGGCCTCGGAGAGCAAGTTGTCGGCAAACAGCGCCTGGAGTTCGTCGCGCTCCTTGACGATAGACGACTTGGCGGTAAGAATCGAGAGGGCCTCGGCGAGCTCGGTGACCTGCTCCTTGGTCATCTTGGCGTCCTCCAAGGGTGCGGGCGGCGCCGCAGGCGCGGGCTCGGCAGCCTTGTCGTCAGAAGCAGTAGCGGGAGAGGGGGAAGCGTGAGTGGCAGGCGAAGGCATGGGGCCGCCGGGCGTGGGCATGGCGTTGTGGTGAGCAGCACCAGGAATAGCACCGGTAGCAGAGGTCGAGTGCGCGATGGCCTCGGCGGCAGCGGCGGCGGAGAGTGCAGCGGTAGCGGCAGCCTGAGCGGCGGCAACCTCCTCGGCCTCGCGGCGGGCAGCCTCCTCGGCCTCCTTCTTCTCCTTCTGCTCCCTGCGGGCCTCAAGCTCCTCCTGCTCCTGCTCAGCCTCGTCCTCAATAAGCTCTTGCTGCTCGCGAAGAACCTCGAGCTTCTGCTGGTACGTGGCCTCGTCGGAGACACCGAGCTCAGTCTCGTTGATGAGGTTCTCGGGCAGACTGCTCAGGGTAGTGACCAGGGAGGACATGACGTCGTCACCCTTGTTCTCAAAGCTGAAGGCACGGGAGAGAATCAGAAGAACACCAGAGATGCGGTTCTCGTAGTGCAGGTAAATCCACTGCTCGAGCTCCTCGCGGAGACGAGACGGCGATAGGCCCTGGAACCGAATACCACGAGACTGGCACGCCTGCTGGAGCTCCCTGGTGGACAGCGAGTCGACGCCCTCGGCGTGGATCATCTGCGTGTGAGCTGGTGAAGGAGTATTTTGTAGCTCACCATATCGTCGACACGCAGCTTCTCGAGACGGCTGCGGATCTGGTGCTTGAGGAAGTTGTCGGTACCGAACGCGTTGATGTTCATGTAACGGCACATGGAGACGAGCTGAGGACGGGACAAGTTGTCGAGGGTGATTTCGTTCGTGAAGAGCTTGCCGACACGGATAACATCGGCGTCGGACGGGGTGACACCGGTGGCACGGACCTTGCGGAAAAACTCCTTGAACTCATCGGAGCGGACGACATTCTCGGCCTTGAGACCCGACTCGCGAACAGTCTCCTGGAGGAACTTTGCCATTTCAATGCGAACACGGAGAAGCTTGCGCTCCTTCTCATCCTGCAGATGTCAGATTTATTGTTCGTCCTGGAACGCAGGCACCCGGGGATGTACCTGGCGAAATGTGACTAACCTTTGCGAGCTGGCCCTCAAAAGTGGAGGGAAGCATGTTGGGGAAGAGCTTGAGCGCGACGGGAAGCAAGAACTCCATAAAGGGGATAAGCACGAATGGCAGGAAGGGAACGAGACGCAGGAGATCGGTCGTGGTACGGCGGAGCTGACGGCGCTCACGACGGGTGAGCGATCCGCCCTGGAGGACCTTCTTCTGGAGCTTTGCCGAGATGGCAATCTCGTGGCCAAGGAGCTTGGTGCCCGCCCAGTAGTGGGCGGCCTCCTTCTTAACGACCGTCCAGGCGCGCTTGTACCATGGTCCCGTGGGCTTCTTGGGCGCGGCGGGGGCCTTTTCCTTTTCAGTCTCGGCGGCGACGGCCTTTTCCTCGGCTGCGGCGGGGGGAGCGGGGGGAGGCGAGCCGGGGGGCGGGACGGGAACCTTGGAGTCTACAGAGTTGAGGCCGGAAGCGGAGGACGGGGGCGGGGGCGGGGTGCCGGACGAAGTGCTGGTGCTGGTGGTTGTCTGCTGGGTAGCGTAGAAGCGGTATGCCGGGACGTGGCGGAGGCCGAGTCCGACGGCAAAAGCCGGGGATGTGCCGAGGGTGGCGAGCGCGACCGCAACTGGAGCTGCTCGATGCTTGGCAGCCGCCCTGGCAGCGATGGCCCGACGAGCAACCGTTCGTGAGCCGCGGAACACGCTGCTGGACGCGGAGGCCCGCGAAGAAAGCATCAGGTGTGCCGGTGGGATGCGAGGGGAAAGGAGAGAGAGGGGGGTAGGTGTGATGGGAGGGCGGGAGGAAGGGGGCGGTGGCCTGGGGCCGAGTCAAGCGCGCGGCGCGTTGTTTCTGTGAAGAAGCCCTGTGATGTGTGCGGACAACGATCAACACTGGGAGTGAAGAAGAGTAAAAAAGAGAAAGAAGAAAAAAAGAGTGTGGGTGGTGTTGGTGGTGGTGAGTGGAAGGGTGGAAGGGAAAGGAAAAAAAAGGGGTGTGCACAAACAGAGAGTGCCTGCAGTGGAGATTCAAAAGAGGTGGAGTGGCGGTGGAGTGGAATGCATGGCAGTGAGTGACCCATTGCTCTCGCCGCAGCCCCCACAGAATCAGAACGCTTCCCATCTACTGTATATCCCTCACACTGTCCCCTCACGCCATGCTCGCCACCAGGAGCGGGCCGCGTGTATGCTAGTATGCTCCTTGGCAAGGGGCATGAGTCGTCGCTGGATGCATAGATAATGATCAGAATGTGTCCCGGCTGGGGGGTGAGTAATTTTCGGCATGGGAACGCGTATTTCTGCCGACCTGCTGAGTGGATTCGTTCGGCCGTTCCGGAGCTAAAACACACGGCAAGAACCGCCGCGCGCCGCAGCAAATCCAGAACAGCGTATTGAAACAACGGCAGAGAGTGACAACTCATCCGCAGTGCTGCAATGGTGACTTGCTGTGTCGTATGCGTGCACGCTGTGACCATCAATAAGCAGAGTAACAGGATGCAGATAGACAAACCCATGCATCAGAGTCACTGCAATAATCTCCCACGTTGCAGGGCTGACCGGCCGATTGAGATGGTTTTGCCGGGGGACCAGTCCACCCACCCACCCAACGACCAGGTGACGCCATCAGCCGTCGAGCAACCATCCATCCACCCACAAGCACCTCAACATCCTTCAAACGACCGCTCTCACCACCACCCACCAATACAATGTTCTCCAACCCGCTGAACACGGCGCTCCTCCCGCCGATTCTGTATCTGCTGTTCCGCATCTTCTTCCCCTCGTACCCAACCAAGAAATCCAAGCTCCCGACCTCGTTTGCAGACGGCGAGTACAACTGGGCACCGGCAAAACACCCCCCGGTCATCACCGCGAAAAAGTACACTGTCCGCGACCTCGAGCCGTTCAACGGGCGGAATCCGGGAGAAAAGGACGGCGGGCGCATCCTGCTCGCTATCGCGCGGCTTAATCGCGACGGGAGCGTGCAGGAACGTACCGTATTCGATGTCTCCAACGGGAGGAACTTTTATGGACCCGGTGAGTGGTTCTGAGAGCGAGGTCGAGGCGAATCCGAACTGGCTGGGGAGCTGGAGGGAGAACTACTTAGCTCGATAGCTACTGTAGCTCGGCAGCTCTCCCAATGCCGGCTTTGATTCCACTCCGTGCTGGAGAATTTCACTGACAACAGACGGCATGTACGGTAACTTTGCGGGGCGCGACGCGTCGCGCGGCATGGCCAAGCAGAGCTTCGACGAGGGTAAGTACTACTAGTCAACCGTTGAGGGACACTGTTGTGCTGATGCTGTTGCAGATATGCTCACCCCGATTGAGCAGCCGCTAGACCCGCTCACGGATCTGACGCCCTCCGAGATGTGAGTGTGCTGTGCTACCCTTCGCCATCATCCTAGCGCGAGGCATTGCCTCCCATTATTCTCCCACTGACGGCAGCGACAACATGCACGGCTGGCACGAGCACTTTGCAGGCAAGTATGTGATTTGTGGCGAGCTCGTGGAGAAGGACGTGTAGTACCGGGCCGAGCGAGACAGGAGAAGTAGAGAGTGCCAGGGTGGATGAACACCCAGAGTGGACTTCGACAATGGATATGTATTTATTTCGGGCAGCATCTGGCAGCACCTCACTCTAGGACTGTCAGAACGATTCAACATTCAACAATTCCCTCGATGCAACAAGATACGAACGTATCGACTTGATTGTCGGGCTCTGTGATCTGTAAAGCTCACAGTGCGGGGTCCACATTGGCTCCGGCCATGTCCGTTGCCGAGATCTCGGCCAACTCGCCGTCCTCCATAGTCCATTTCATCATCACCGATAAGTGCACCCTCTTTCTCCAAGACTACATAAACCAAAGTCTAACACCATGCATTCCACCTAACACCTACTGACCATGCGCATCGCGCACCTCATTGCCCTCGCTCTCCCCGCAGTCCGCGGGGGGTATCAATACGATGAGCTCGGCATCCAGCGCCCGTTGGTGGTATCCCCTCCGGTCCCGCCTTCCGACATAAGCGTGCCCGTCCCACTAGAAAAGTATTTCAACAACCGCGCCGCGCGCACCGATCCAGGACAGGGGGGTATGGCCGGGGCCGCGTACCCTGCGCACCTCCTTCCTCGAGGCAAGTTCACCCACGGCGGGGTGGCGTTTACGTTACCCGACTGGGGCGCGGCGGCGGACAATATCCGCACGAGCGGCGAGCATATTGCCGTTCCCCAAGGCGAGATGCGCGCGGTGCACCTCCTCGCGGCGGGCGAGGGGTCCGGCGGTGAGTGCGAGCCATAGTCGTGCTGATGTAGGTTTCAATTTGGGCAACACCCACGAGGAGCTGGGGCTGCATTTCGCGGATGGGAGTACGTTCTCGGCGGGGTTTGTGGTCAAGACGTGGTGCGTAGGCCGTGGCTCAAGGGCTGATCAGATCACTTATTCTTTTTATGGCGGATGTTGACTCTAGGTGGGCACATCACTGGACGAACAAGGGGGCCATCCGGGTATCGTTTCAATACGCCCCCGAAGCGGTGTACAACGCATCGCACATTTTCCATACCGTCGTCCACCTCCCGCCTGCTACGGCGGGCAAGCAGTTGGTGGGGATAACGCTGCCTGGTGAACGCGGCCATAATTCGCTTCACGTCTTCGCCCTCTCCCTCGAGCCAACGGGGGCCGGGCATGCGCGCGCAGTGGTGCCGCTCATCACCGCCACGCGGCGGTGGGAGGATGTAGACGAAGCGGGGGACCGCGTGCGCGCGCAGGTCGTCGAGGTCAACGTACGCAATCCCGCCTCTGTCGCGCGACACTCGGACCGCACCGCGTGGATTGACACCCCGTTCAATGTCTCGTTACGCGGCGGCACGTTCCGCACCCTCGTTCCCGCACGGGTAGCGCGCCTCATGCCCGGCGACGAGGTGCGCGTCGAGGTACTCGTCCTCCCTACCGGTCTGGATCGGTCGTTCTCCGACGCGTGGGTCGACTTTTCGCTCAACAACTCCTCCTGGTCGCAATCAGTCACTGTCGCCGGCTGCTCGCTGATCCACGATTTTTCCGCCTGGACAGAGTCCGAAGTCGAATCGCACTCTGCTCCGTCGTGGTTCTCGGCGGCCAAATTCGGCATCTTCATCCACTGGGGCCTCTTCGCCGTACCGGCGTGGGCGGACGCGCCGCGGTATGCGGAGTGGTACGATTTCTGGATCCACGACGATAAACCCGGTATGCCGGCGCATGAACACCACCGCGCGGCGTGGGGCGAGAATTTTGTCTATGACGACTTTATCCCCCTCTTCACCGCGGAGAGATTTAATGCCTCGTCCTGGCTTGAGCTCGTTTCCGATGCCGGGGCGAGGTATTTTGTCTTTACGACAAAGCACCACGACGGGTTCGCGCTGTTCGACACGAGGCACACGAGTGATCGCAACTCGGTGCTTCTTGGTCCTCGGCGCGACTTTCTCGCAGAGCTCATGACCACCGCAAAGGAAAACTACCCCCATCTCCGGCGCGGCACGTACTTTTCCCTTCCAGAGTGGTACAGCCCGCTGTATGTACCGCACGCCCGCGTGTCCTTCCCCGGGGGGCCGGCGCGGAATCCGTATACTGGCGAAATCGAGCCGTACACCGGCTTCTCGGACGTTGGGGACTTTATCTCTGGCATCCAGCTCCCGCAGATGCGCATCCTCGCGGAATACGGCACCGAGCTTATGTGGTGCGATATCGGGCTGGCGAATGCGTCGAGCACATTCGCAGCCGAGTGGTTTGCGAATACCACACAACAGGGGCGGCAGGTCGCAATGTCGAACCGGTGCGGGATTGGCGGCGACTTTGACACACCCGAGATGGAGAGCTTTGATGCCGTCGAGGAGCAGTGGGAGGCGTGTGCGAGCATGGACCCCTGGTCGTTTGGGTATGCCGCCAACACCCCGGATAGCGAGTATCGCAACGCCAGCAGCGTGGTGCACACTTTGCTCGATGTCGTGGCTAAGGGAGGAAATTTCCTGTTGAATGTCGGACCGAGGGCGGACGGGACGATCCCAGAGGTGATGAGTCGGCCGCTCCGCGAGGCCGGGAAGTGGATTAAGCTCCATTCGCGCGCAATCTTCGATACGGTGCCGTTCCCGCTGCTTCCAGAGGTCAAGGACCGCGAGGTGGTGTTCACCCGCGCCGAGGACGCGTTTTATATCATCTCGATGCGGGATCTCGAGCGCGAGTGGAGGCTCGAGGCGCCGTTGCCTATTCTGCCGTGCGACGAGATTGTGCTCATTGCTGAGAGGGGCGATGTGCCCCTCAAGTGGACTTACGACAACGGTGTGCTTGCTGTTGACCTCTCACAGGTCGACGAGGACAAGTACTCTGGCGGCATTGCGTACGTCTTCGAGGTGCGGTACCGTCAGTGCCAGGATTAGTAGAATCTGCAGGAATCAACTTGTCGAGTGGCACTTCCCCATGATAGGACCCCATTGTTACTGCATTACATCATGTCTTCCTTCACGCAAAACCTATGCAATATGCAAGAGGATGCAAAATGTAGCCAAAAATCAGGAAATTGGCGTCATAAACTCTCAGCTTTATGCATTGCCGACCACAGTGGGAAACAGAAAAGACCTCAGAAAAAGATTAGGAAAATGCCACAAAATACCAGTGCCACACTCCTCCATTTTCTTCTGAACCTCCTGCTGTCCGCAATGCATGCTCAATTCTTACCATTTTTGCTGGAGAACATGTCTGGGTCTGCTGGAGACCGACCTGCAATAGTATCTGAAAGGTGTCACCAAAGATGGATGTCCAGGGTGAAAACTGACCATTTGACAATGATCTTCCTTTCGATGTAGCTCCGGACCTAATGCATCCCAATGTCCTACGCCTGTCGTACGCCTCTCTGCCCCCGGGCGCTACGCGCTTTGCGGCTACGCCGCAGTCTCGACCTCGACGCCCTCGCCCTTCACTCCCGCGGCATAAATGTCGCTCAGCCTCATGTGCACATAGTCACCCGCCGTCATCACCTCGTAGCGGTTCGGCCGCTCGGGAGAAACACACGTCGGGATCGGGTTCATGACCACATCGTGGTCGCACCCAAAGAAGAAGGGCACAGAGTACCGATCACGCGAGATGGTCGGGAGCACGCGGTGGCGCGTGGACACGAACACGTCGTCTGTCGTCAGCATGGCTAGCGATATGTCAGCACCCACTCGTCCAGCGCATCAGCTGGTCGCCAATGTTGATCACAAAGGTGTCGGGGATGCACGGCGCGTTGATCCAGTCGCCGGCGCGGTTTGCGACCTGCAGGCCACCAACATCGTCCTGGCGCACTGAGTGTGAGCAAGATGCAGGCGGAGCTTGCAGTTTGAAGTCTTCCTAGCTCCTTCACTCACGGATGGTAAAGCACTCAAAGTCGGTGTGCGCGCCGATGCCCGGCATGAGCTCGTCGACGGCGCGCTGCCCAAGCGCAGGATAAAAGAGGAGGCGCATGATGGCCGCCGGGTGGCGCGTCTGATGTCAGTGGGGTGGGGTTGGGAAAGTGAGAGGGGCGATGAGCAGCTTTCCGTAGTAGTCGAGAGAGCTGGACCTCCAGCCCCATCCCGTTTCAACCCACCTTGTCAGCGAAAAAGTCTTCCGGGAGGTCGAGCGCGAGCGCGAGCAGCGGGAAGAGGCGCAGGCCAAGCGCGAGCACTTCGGCGTAGTACTTGAGCGTCGCCGATTTCTGGAAGAGTTAGGAAGAGAATTGAGGAAGATGATGGAGACGAAGAGGAGAGCGAGATTCAACAGAGGATGGGAGGGAAGGTGAGAAAAAATTGGAGGAACGCGGATGCCCATGCAAAGCGAGGAAGACACCCCTGCAGCCCCCGTCTCGTGTTCGTTTTGCGCCGACTCACAAATTCGCCGGCGCCGCCCCACACCTCTGCGGCAGGCCACTGGTTCTCCGAGTGCTTGAGGCGGCTGGCATTCTCGGCCGCAAAGGATTCGGGAGCCACGAGCGGGTCGAGGCCGAGGTTGAACGCCTCGTGGTAGTCGCCCTTGTTTTTGCTGTGTGTCAGAGAAGTTTGAAGGCGATAGGAGGCGCAGTGTGAGCGCCCAGCTGCTCTCGGGGGGGACACAGCTGGGAGGAAACAAAGGCCGTAAAACAACTGCTGACACCTACGGATCATTGTTCTCCGTCAAAAGTCCCATGTATCCCCTAAAGTTCTCCGAGCGCGAGATATCCACGCTCTTCTTCACCGCGGGCGGCTGGCGGAAAAACTCGGCGCTCTGGGAAAACGTGCCGTCTACAGTGGACGCGTTGACGCCGTGGTTCTTGACTAGAGGTCAGAGAGAGCAGCAACCAACTTTTTGTTGTTTTGGCGTACCGTAAAAAAACCCCGCGGTGAGACACGCGTCGCGGATCTCGGCGGCGAGCGCGCGGCGCTGCGCCTCGGTGCCCGTCGCGTGCGTCATGTCGCTGTCATTAGCATAGTGGCAAGTCATGAATGAGAAGATATACTGGACAGCCCTGTATCTTCTCGCACAACTTACATTATCGGAATAGAGGTAAAGTCCGCGCTCTCGGCGGCGCGCTGCGTGAGGGATGCCATTGTGAAGTGATTAGTGGAGAGAAGAAGAAAAGAGACAAGAGCTGTTGGTGGAAATTATAGTGGGCGATAGCGTGCGATAGCTCGATAGATGTGCCAAGGAAGGTGGAGGTCGGGGGAAGATTATTTCCGGCGGATAGTACATATCCGGCAAATTCCGATAAGTAAATCTCCAAGCCACTCGGCACTTCCGATTCCCGGCCGCCAGTTATCAACTGCACGTATCCATCTATCCTACGAAGCTACGATCATGATCCCTGCGGGTATACCCTGCCATACAATGCCTCTAGTGCTCCCACTTGCCATCAAGCCCCTCACTCCAGGACTGCAGCCCCTCCGAGCCCGCGGCGCGCAGCGAGGCGGCATACTCGCCCGAACCGCGGAACACGCCGAGTCCCGGGCCGCCGAGGGTGGTGATGTGCGGCTCGGCGCCGAGGTCGCGCAGCTGCGTGAGGAGGTCGAGTAGCGCGCTGTCCGGGAACGCGTCGGGGATGAGGGTGACCGCGCAGCCGCCGCCGCCTGCGCCCGTGAGCTTGGTCGTGAGGCCGAACGGCGCGGCTGCCGTGGTGGCCACCACGGCCTCGAGGGACGGGTGGCTCACGCCCAGGGTGCGCAGATGGCTGTGGTTCTCCTGCATCAGCGCCTCGAGACGGGACACGAGCTGCTCGCGGTCCACCCGCGTCGTGCCGTCCAGAAGGCCGCGCGCCTCATCGGAAATCGCCTGGATCTGGTCGAGGACCGGGTCAACGACGTGTGGCTCGGCACTCTTCTTGGCCGCCACGCCGGCGACCAGGCTCTTCGTGTCGCGCGGCACGCACGTGTTCGTCAACAGCAGCCGGATCGACTCAAAGCCGGTGATCCCGTCCAGCCCGCCCGTCTTGCCGTTCACCGCGCGGGTGAATGCCACGGCGCCGCCGCGGACTGCGACTGCATTGTCGATACCAGACGGGTTGCCGTGCAGGACCATCTCGGAGACAAACGACCACGCGTCGACAAGGTCCACTTCGTGTGCTGGGAAGTCGTACTTGGACACATGGCCGTGTGCGATCAGCAGCGCGGCGGCGACACAGGCGGAGAACGCCGCAGAGCTTCCGAGGCCGGCACCGATCGGGAGGTTGGCGGACACTGTGAGCGTCACGGGCAATCTGAAGTCAGCACGAGGTCACATTCCTTCCTTACGCGTTGGATTCGCCTCCCGCCAAAGCCATGTAGAGGTACAGGAAGGCGATGGATGCGCTGGTTCCCGTCTTGGTGAAGCCTGTCCTGTGCACGACCTCCTCGATGGCAGCGAGGAGCACGGGGTCGAGCGCCTTTGGTGCCAGTGCGTCCGTGCGCGGCGGAACAGTGCTCCACGGCAGCTCCGAGATTCTCCAGCGGAAGTCGGCCTCGAGGTCCGGGGCGGCGATGGCGACGTAGGCGTCCGTTCGCGGGGAGAGGACGCCAAAGCACCGTAGGTTGAGCGAGGTCGCAATGGCCGTCTGCACGATTTGCGTTCGGGTCCGGATTCCAGGTGCATGTTGATTTCATCGGTCATGTTGGTTGGACAACAACAGTATTTGAATGGTATTGAGGTGGTGATTGGAGATGAGGTTGATGTGAAGTTGGTTGGACAACCACAGGTATATGCTATGTGAGAAAAATGTAATTCTTGTATCTACTGCTCGGAACGCACCACTCCGTGCACAACGGCGTGTTCGCCAAACATGATGACCTTGCCGGGGGCCGAGACGACAATGTCCTCGGGGATCGTCTTCTTGTCTTCGATCGCGAGCTTGTTGGCGGCCTCGACGAGCGTGGCGCCCTCGGTGCCGGGGCGTGCAAACGCGCGTGCGCGTTCAATAGCCCACTGCTCGGGGCTGGTCAGGAAGAGCTCTTCAAGTTTGGCATCGGTGATGAGGTCGCGGTTGGAGACTGGGGCGATTGCGCCGGCCTCGATGAGTGCGTGCTCGAGGTCGTCAAGAAGGTCGCGCGGGTCCTCGATTCCAACACAGAGGCGGATCAGGTTCTCGGGAAGGCCACGCTCAGCGCGCACAGCAGCAGAAATAGATGCGTGACTGGGGTTACTGTGAGCACCTCGTCTCCGGCTCGGCATTTCACTTACGACATGAGACACGGCATGGAGATGAGCGAGTTGACGGCACCAAAGGACACGGAGACACCCCAGAGACGTGCGGCCGACACGATACGCTCCGAGAGCTCCTTGTCGCCAGTGACAAACGAGAGGACAGAGCCCGCACCCGAGGCCTGGCGCCAGTGGACATCCCACTTGGGGTGCGACTTGAGGCCGGGGTAGTGGACGAGGAAGCCGAGGGCGTGGAGGTAGTCTGCGACAATCTGCGCGTTGGCCTGCTGCTTGTCCATGCGGAGCGCGAGCGTCTTGACGCCGCGCATGAGGAGGAACGAGTCGAACGGCGCGAGACCGGATCCCATCGCATTAACAAACCAGCCAATCTGGGAAGCCACTTCGGGCGTGCCAACCGCAATGATACCCGCCATGAGATCGTGGTGCCCCGAGAGATACTTTGTCGCCGAGTCGTACACGACGTCTGCGCCGAGCTCGAGAGGACGCTGCAGGTACGGCGACATCATGGTGTTGTCCACGACGACGATCGCGTCCGGCGCCGCGGCGTGCACCGCAGCGGAGACTGCGGCAATGTCGGCAATTTTGAGGAGCGGGTTGGTCGGGGACTCGAGGAGGACCATCTTGACCCTGAGGTTAGCGCAAGCGGCGGGTGCGTTGGGGCACGACCTGGGGTGCACGACCGGGGAATGCAGGGCCGCGTAGTCGCGGTAGTCGCGGAAAGTTATTGGACTGCGAGCTCCGCACAGAGCACCTGCCAAAGTCCATCACACTATAGCACCACGCTCGACATCACGCAATCTGCCTGAAGCAAGATCCAACGTGTGCTCGACCTACTCGCGGCCACACGCTTCAGACTCACTTGTTTCCCGCGCCGAGATGGGGACGGAGGGCATCCACATCGGTCGTGTCGACATGGCGCACATCGACGCCGCCGTGGCTCTTCGCATACGTGAGGAGGCGGTTCGTCCCGCCGTACAGGTCATCTCCCGCGAGGACCGTCTCGCCAGGCTTGACGAGGCGGAGAATGACATCGAGGCAGGTCATGCCGGTACTCAGCGCGAACGCCTGGTGGGCGCCATACAGGCGGGCGAGGTGCGACTCGAGCCCGCCACGCGTCGGGTTGCCACTGCGCGTATAGTCGTACGGCCCGTCCATACCCTTGAACGTTGCGGTCTGGAAGATTGGCGTGCTGCTCGCGCCGTACTGGTTTTCGCTGCTGTCGGCGGCGACGACCTGGGTAGCAAAACGCCAGCGCTCGGCGCGCGCGCGGAACGTGTCCAGCTCGTGCGCACCGGTGGACCCGAAGGCCGAGGTCGTCAGCGCCGTGGACTCGGACATCGGAGGAGAGTGTTGGAGTAGATTGAGATGAGATGGATGGGGAGAGAGTGAATGACAAAGGAGATGGGTTGATGTTCGATGTGCTCGATGTCGATGGTAGTGACTACTGGTATACTAGTAAGCAATGACTTTTATGACTCGGATCTTGGAAAGATGGCCCATGGCCCATGTGTGTGTGTGCCGATCGTTCCATTTCATGCTGGCGCGCATGGCGTGATCACAACCGACAGGAGTTCCTATTAAATACAAGAGGTCTAATCAAAGACATTTCAAAGTCTGCTGATAAGCACAAGATCATAATACATAGACTGAATTGGAATTCCCCTCAGCCTGAATGACGTGTAAAAACCTCCGCAAAGTCCTAGCCTGCTCTCACGCGACATCCACCCACGCAGCACGCGAAACCTCGACGCGTATGACTTTTTCACGCGTCGCCCCGTCCCCCGACCCATCCGATGCGACATATCCACAACGATCAACGGAAAAACCCTTTCTAGGCCTTTCTGCCGATCCGCGGTGGAGGGGCGTGGGCACGTGGGCTGTTCAGTAGCTGCGCAGCTGCATGCTGTTGGAGCGCGTCGCGTCTCGACTCTGTGAGGGTGCGAGCGCGCGCGAGCGCGTTGCTTCGTTTCTTGTCTCTTGCGCGACTTGTCTTTTCTTCACCTCCGCTCATCCCCCCAATTTCTTCTTCATATCACGATCTCTCACCAAACTTTACGACTAGATCTCCCCTTGATTCCCACCTCGCGTCCGCGTTCAACTGACACCCTCTTCGTTGTCGACGCGTGGTGAACGGCTTTCCACTCTCTGCCCGCCCCTCCCATCCATTCTCGCTGTGACACGTCTTCCCAGTGGCCCAGATCACGCTTACGCGTCCCTTTTCTCGACTCCCTTCTACACCTCTCGTGATCACGAACTGCACGCGTCTCGCAGTCTTCTCTGCTTCCCCGCTCGACCACAACCTGCCAACCTGCAACGCGACAATGCCCACTCTTTTCATCCCGCTCTCATCTGCACTAAGGTCACAGGCTAGCATACACCCAGAACAAGGGCTACTACAGAACTCGTACGTGTACCACCACTACAATCAGGCGCTGGTGCGCCACGCCAAACACCCAGGGACGCGCATCCCCATTCGCGCGTCAAACACTCAGATAACACTAGTGGTCACTCTCGCGACGTGTGCCCATCGACTCTGGCATGCCAATCCCAAGACCGGCACGCGAGCCGGAACGACGGCGGGGCCGGAATCCGGGTGGCATATTGACAAACGGTGATGGCGACTCGGGCTCCTGCATTACTGCGCGACGCGTCGGCGACGCAGGTCCCTCGGTGGCAGGAGGGCGGCGCTCGGCTGTCAAGCCCTGGAGAAAGTCGTGACGACTAACAACACCAGTGTCGGAGAACGGGTGCTGTCCGCCAGAAACGTTGCGCCGCGTAGCACCGCCGGTGGCATAACCGGGTGTGTCCGCTGCGAGCATACTCATCCCCGACGTGTTACGAGCGCGGCCCATGAGCGGGGTCACAGGGAAGAGGCTACTGAACTGACCAGCCATGCGGGGGTCCGTGTTGAGGTGGCGTGAAGGCGTCGAGTTGACGTCGAACGGGGCATCGTCGGGACGCGGAGTGGAAAAGTGGTCGGGAGCGCCACCACGAGGCGGAGGCACCGGCGTGGTGGGAGAGTCCTCCACGCCGCCCCACATGTCTGTCCCGTACGATAACACACGAGCGCGGTGGCTGCGGCGAGTTGGCGAGTAGGGCGTGCGGATACCGGTGCCCATCGGCGTGTTTGGCATCATTCCCGAGTCTCCTGCAAACATCGGCGACGGGGCGAGCGCGAGAGCGACGTCTCCACCGCGGAAGGCCGCCTGCGAACGCTCTTGGAAGCGTGACGCGCTGGGAGTGCGACCAGTGGGAGATGACAATGTCGCGCGGCGTGCTTGGACCACACAGGGATCGCAGACCCAGTTCTGTATGTGCTGGGGGTCCTCGATGCCGACGCAGCCAACGTGGCTCCAGGTCTTGCACGACACACACGACACCAGCGAGCCACCTTCTATGTTCTTGCAGATGCAGTTGACAACGCCGTTCGGAAGGTATACAGGCGGCGGGGCCGAGAAGCGCTGCCGGGTGCGACGAGACCGGTTGACTGCTGAAAGAAGGGCCGCCTTGGCGTCCGAGGTGGCTTGGGCGTGGGCGTCACCGGGGGAGGGCTGCGTGGGCCGGCGACCTGCTGCCTTGCCTCGGTGAGAGGGGAAGCGGCCGGCTCCGTCGTCGTCCTCTTCATCGTCACTCGATGTCTCGAGATACCTCCGAAGAAGAGCAGCACGTTGTTTCTCCTCCCTCATCTGACGGGCACCACGCGAACCAATGGCCACCTTCCACGGGCCCTCCTCGTCAGGCCAGTTGGGCCGCGCGGGGGGGCGGGATCCTGGAGCTCCATTCACCACAGCCCACCCATCCTCATCCTCCTTCCTGGATTCCTCGACCACTTGAGTCGCCTTGTCAAGGCCAACAAACGCCAGGGCAAGATCCTTGCGCAGAGCGACGCGGCACGGCTGGCCTTGACCCATGTCGAGGCGAATCGAGTACATCGGTTCCGAAGGCCGGTTCGCGAGGTTGAAGGCAGAGAGGCGGCGGGTCATCTTGTCCGCTTTTGTGCCAGGGGTGTCCTTGGCTCCTCCTGATGTACGCCTGTTCCCATTGACGTTGGGCGTTTTGGGTGCGTCGGCATCCTTTTCGAGCTGCTCGAGATCGGACTGGAGCACTTCCGAGGTGCCAAGCGCCGCCTTGCCCGTGGAGCTCACGGAGAGCCGTGTTGCGTGCTTGAGGCGCGGCGGACCTCTCAGTGGCGTTTGTTCCTTTGGTTCGGTGCCCGTCGAATTTTGCACCAAACAGAGTTTGCGACCCTCTTCCTCTGTCGAAGTCACATATACGCTCTTTTTCCGATAATGAGTTTCCTCCTCGGGGAGCACCGATAGTGCCTGGTGAGTGCCACTTGTCGGGGGCGTAGGCAACTGCGCGTGCGGCGGCCCTATTGCGCTGATTGACGAGCGTGGTGTGCGGTTTTCATCACGCGACGAGTCGCTGCGTTTCCGCTTGTGGGAGCTTGCAGAGGATGCGACAGAGGCATTGTCCCATTGCGGCGGAAACGGCGCCATACTGGGGTGCATGTGCGGTGGAATGGTAGGGGAAAGCTGCTGGCGAGACGGACCTGCGGCGGGTGCTGTTATGGGACCCGGCGGCCCAGAGGGGTAAGGACGGTATCCCTGCTGGGGGCTAAGCTGACCATGGCCCGGAGGCGGCGGGCCATGCGGGTGGGAAGCATACTGTGGGCTGAGCTGCTGGCCTGGAGGGCCATGCGGCGGGCCATGATGGGGGTGGTATTGTGGGGGAGGCGGCCCAGAATGAAATGCGGGAGGGTACCCCGGCGACTGGACAGGTTGAAAGGAGGGGGGCGGTTCGAGTGCGGTGTTGACCTTTAGCTGACGGTTCATTCTGTAGAGTAAGAGATCATCCCCAATGCCAATCTTACTTGTCTTTTTGCGACGGCCGTTTTGCAGTCACGGCGTAGTGCTCAGTGATGCGTTCCGCCTTGAGCGCTGGTGCCGGCAAAGGGGAGTGTGACTCGAGTAACACACCGCCGTTCATTGTTTTGCCAGCAGCAGGGGGGCCGGGGCTGAGACGACGAGTAAGCTTCCGAGGGCGGGGCATGGGGGGCAAGTGTGTGGGAGGTCACGGAGAAGCAGATGCGTGTTGTGTGTCGTGTGCCGGACACAGTGTGGCCACCGATGATCAGACAGAAACACACAACAAAAGGACAGGCACAAACAGTGATGAACACAGCGGCCGCTTGGTTTGGACTGGGTGAATGTTTGTTCTGCAAACGATGGATTCCCTGGTGAGCGCAGAGGCCAGTGGAGACCAGTGCTACCAGACAGTCCAAGGGTGTGGCTGAAATGAAGGTAGAGGGCAGGGGAGGGATATGAGTAGGGGGTGGGGGGAACGGACGCCCACGGGCCACTGGTCAATGACGCTGGGAGTCACTGGAGTGATGGGCGTGTGGGAGACAGGGGAGTGGATATGGTAGGGATTTGTGTGTGTGCGCAGGTCGGTCCTCGTGCCGCTGTCGGGTGCGAACGCGGAAAATGAAGATCTGAAGCGCCTGAAGGGCAGGTTGTCGATATCGTTGTCGTCCAGTATCGAAGCGAGGATGATGTGCGACGAGGCTGCCGAGTGTCCAAGTGTGCAAGGGATGGGTAGGGATGCCACGAGGCAAGGGTTGGAACAAGTTGAACTGAAAGGGGGAGCGAGACTCTGGGCTGCGGGATGTAACGGCGGCGAGAGAAGCGGAATCACACGCAGACGCACGACACAAGACTGCCCCGAGGGTGCGGAACAGGATGGATGATGCGGAACGGAGTGCGTACGGTACTCACGAGATGTGATGATGCGCCGACAAGATGACGGATTACTGCCGCACCACGATGGCCGCGGCGAGCACTGCACTGAGGCACTGAGGCAAAAGGGGTTTGATGCTGGAGGTAGAGGGAAACAAAGGGCAGACGGCAGGGCCCAAGGGAGTTTAAACCAGGATCGAACAGGAGCAAAATATCGTAGTTCGTTTGCAGGGCTGGCCAGAGACACGGACAGGGGAGCACAGTAGGTTGTGACAGACAAGCGCGGAGAGAAAGAACAACGAGAACGGCAACGAAAACAGGCCGCGGGGCTACAAGGGGCGCGGTAAGTCGTGAGGTCGGGACGTACGTGAGGCGGTGAGGTGGAGGTGGAGATGGAGATGGAGATGGAGTAGGCCGTTGTTGCCGGAGACAAGATGTGAGTTGTGTCGTGCTCTACTCTGTTCGCAATTCACAGCTGTTGTATTCGTGTTCGAACTCTACACCACCTGAGCCCAAAAATGCCGTGTGGTGATCTCAACCTGCCTTCGTCTACAAGGAGCCCAGTGGCCAGTGGCCAAGTGGAGTCGGTGTGTAACGGCTTTGCGGGTGCACGCGCGGGTACAGGACCAGCGTCGGTGGCTGGGCGCTAAAAGGCGGCGGCGTCAGGGGCACTGTGTGGGAGATGGATGGATTGGGAGGGAGGGCGCCGGACGTTGACGCTTTTGGCGGTGCGCGCGTCCGTCTGATGAACCGACGTCGGGGGATACAGTAGTGCAGTAGTGGATAAGGATGGTAGCAATGTACAGTGCAAATTGCGTGCAGAAACTCGAGTGTTCAAGAGTTGTTCTGGATTCCTAGATGGTGGTCGCGGGAAAGTATTGGGCCGATGGTGTCATGTCCAGGGACAGAGAAGGAGCAGTAGTGGGTGTGCGTAAGGGACGACGACGGGGTTTGAGATGGGATGACTGGATGGGTGTGTGTTTTCTGCTGAGGAGAAATGCTATTGCTGTGGATGCGGATGCGACTGCGGATGCGAATGCGAATGGAAATGTGTGATGTGGATGCAATGGATGATAGAATGAACGCTGGATGGAGACGGAGATGGAAGAGAACGAAGAGGAGGAAGAATGAGAAACCCTGCTAGTAGACAAATGCAACACTACTCTGCCAAAGGCGTGAAGGAGAAGTGACACCGAGGAAGGCAGAGATCAGAGAGCGAGCGCCACACAAAAGAGACACGAGATCAAAACTCACGCAAGACACGCAAGGACACGCAAAAGACACACTAATCCAGTCATCCTGCACTCTTTTTGGGTGGTGGCGCGGTGCACACCCGGGTGGCGGCGACAAGGACAAGTCATACATTGGAATTCAAGGCATGAGAGCAGAGGGCGGGCGAGAAGGCAGCAAAGCAGGCAGGACAGTAGTCTGGGATGTGACAATCCTAATGACGCGCTAAATGGGCAGACAATCAGGGGGAGAGGGGAACGACAGGGGCGGAGGAAGGGAATGCACGCAAGAAAGGAAGAGGACAGGCGAGAGGGAGAGGGGGGGTGAGTAATGGGTCCAGATTTCGTGTCGTCCCTCCTGGCCCTTGACCGACTTTTCGCGCTTCCCTTCCGGTGCATGTTCAATGCTCTGCTCTGGTGCCCCTGCACTACCAGTCACGCGCCACGGCCACGAACAATGCAGCGGAATATGATCGGAAAGTGGATAGGACCAGAGTACCAGAGAGACCACAGGCCACAGGCCAGAGAATCAGAGATATCAGACGGTCGGGTAGTCCACTCTAGTCCAGTCACCTATCCAACCCACTCTGCGGGTGGCGAGCCAGCGCCCAAAGGTCTGTGCGCGCCGTTAGCAGATCATTCTGTAATCGTGCCAAAGGAACGTGATGGCATGATGGACTAGGAATGATCAGCCCATTGCCTTTCCATGCTCCTCTTGGCGAATGGCTGCAACTACTACTATACTACTACAACTATAAGCAGTATTTAGGATGCGTAGATGCATGTCCTCCTTTTGGACACTGCCATTCATGCCATTCATCACCATCATCATCACCCACCCACCACTTTTGGCCTTCTGGGCATGCATACGACACGCACACCGACCACCGGTCTACAGCTCTACAGAATAAGCCACATGTCGCTGTCAGGTGCTCGGACCGTGGGAACAAACGTCGGTGGAGACGAGCCAGAGCCTCTTGTGGGCCCTTTTGCGTCGCGGTCAGTGACGCGAATGACACAATCGGCATGCCTGGAAGAGCCACTCGAGACATGCGAAACACTTGCACTCTTCTGGAGTCCTAGAGTTTTTACTCGGGATTGCAAAGACCCAAAACGGAGCCTGTGCCAGAGCTTAACCCCCGGTTGCAGCCTGTGTCGGAGCTTTTGTGGGTCCCAGGGCAGACTGACACAGAACGGGCACCAGGGGCGAGCCCGGCCAGCAATCACGGCACGCGCAACGACTCTTTTGACTCTCATCCATCATCCCAAGGTCTGCGTTCTCGGCATCGTCCGCCGCTCTGAGCGACTCCGTACTCTGTGCCACTCTGTACGCGTCCAGGGCCAAACCATATTGGATAATTGCCGCCCTGCATGAATGCAATAGATCAGTACTGCTACTGGTGACGCGCAACAGCGTGAGACAGCAGCAATAAGAGATGAATTGGCATGGTGCATCGGACGGGACGACATGCGGTCTCCCAAGGAGGCTCAGAGGCGACCTTCTCGATCCAGCCGTGCCCGCGTCCATTCCACGAACCTCGGCGTGATGGTGGCGAGCGCAATACTGTACGGTACGACGCAAATACCGCTCGAACGTCGCTCCGGATGGGGGTTGTGCATGCCGCGATGGACCGGGGAGCTGCGCAATACCCGAGAGACCGAGAGGAGAAGTGGGGCTCGGCGTCGCGGGTTGCAAGCAGTACATTGGTACGCTGTGCGAGCTGTGCGGAATGCGCGCGTTGCCCTCGGGCAGTTAAATGTCAGTCTTCTGTCGACTGTCAGGTACTTCGGAGATTGTGTGAGGCCAGTGGAGGCAGTGTTGCCTTTGTACAATTGTACATCCTACCATCCTCATTACTGGCGCTCGTGATATAGTGATACATAGGGGTCGTGAGCCATAAACTCATCTCCACATGCCAAGACGGCCAGGATGAATCTCATATCCTCGAGAGCGTCACTCAACGCCGTCACTGTCACTCCCGTAATCCGTAACTCCAGTGATCCAGTGACCTATCCACCATCGAATCTCATGTTGATCTTGGCGAGCTTCTTGCGATCGCGAGATGGTAATCATAAAGCGCTCGTGCAGCCCCTGTATCTCCCATCTCAATGTCACCCACTCAGTGTGATCCATGCTCCTGATTCAAGCACGGCGCGTGCTTGCCGCTCGACAATAGCTCAATAGACGGTCCTGGATGCTTGATCGCGTTCGGCATTGGTCACGGCTTCGCGTCGGTCGCCACTAGGGTTCTTGGGTGGGGCACTCAGCCAGCTCAGCGTTTTTCGTGCATGTCTCACTGGTCCTTGACATTCGGATTCTTTATCTTGGACTGGACTGAGGTAACCGTGAGCCTCGTACGCATCATCAGTCTCATCAGAACGACATACATGCATAACACCTCACATCGCCTTTAACGACCAAACATCAACTCCAACTTCCGCGGCTCGCGCTATCTCGGCAACTCCGGCCCGCCAAGTAAGCGCTGGTGGGCGGGTGGAGGCCGGCCCGAGGCGATATAACAGCGCAAGCCCAACACAAAGTACCCAAGGCTGACCGACAACGACCTCGGCATCTTCCCACATCCCACACTCCCACCATGGCGCTCAAGATCCTTACTGCGGCAGACGTTGACGCCGTGCTCGGCGCCCTGGACATGCAGCTTGCGGTGCGGTCCCAGGCAGAAATGTTTGCGGCGTACTCGAGCGAGAAGACCGAGGACGGTGAGCCGAGCCGAGCGAGCGGGGTGAACGCGTCTTCAGCTCCATCTCCAACATGTCCAACATGCCACACCGCATCCCGAGAGTCCACGCTGACCCACAGCACCGGGTATCCCGGCCCTCCAGCTCCCGCAGCGACATGTCCTCACCTCTCCGAGTGTGAGCATGCTCTTCATGCCTGGCCGCGCGGCGGCCCAGACGGCCATCAAGATTGTCAGCGTGCCTACTGCCGGCGGCGACGGGCTGCCTGCTACGACGCTGATTATGGACGAGAAGAGCGGTGCGGTGCGGGCCGTGGTTAATGCGCGCAAGTTGACGGCGGTAAGGAATGCTGCGGGTGAGTTTAAAGAGAGTGGAGCAAGACGCAGATGTATGCGGCATCTTGCAAGTGGATGTCTTCCGCCCTCTGCGCTGGGATCAGCGATGCTCCTCGGCGGTTTATGACTCTGCGACCACCTTGTCTCTGTCATCTCCCTGACTTTGTCACTCACACCAGGCTCCGTACTCTCGATGCAGGTCCTCGGCCCCGCGACGCCTGCCTCGCTGGTTGTTTTCGGCTCGGGCGCCCAAGCCGAGGCCCATATCCGCGCCTTCACCGCGGCCTACCCGAGCATCAGCAGCGTCACCGTCGTCGCGCGGAAAGAGACCGCGCGCTCGCTCGGTCTCGTATCCACGATCAAGGGCGCGTTCCCCGCCGTGACCGTCACACATGGCGTCGCGTCCTTTTCAGACGGCACGTCGGACAACTTTGATCTCTCCGCGGCCGTCGCAAACGCAGACATCATCTGCACCATGACGTCGTCCACCAAGCCGCTCTTCGCTTCCAAAGACGTGAAGAAGGGCGCGCACATCTGCATGATCGGGAGCTACAAGCCACACATGCGCGAGGTGGAGGACGCGTTGATCCAGCGCGCGGGCGTGATTCTCGTCGACTCGCGCGAGGCGTGCGCCCACGAAGCAGGCGAACTCCAGAATGTCCCCGCGGACAAGCTCGTCGAAATCGGCGAGCTCGTGACTAAAAAAGTGGACGCCAAGCGCGTCGCGGATGCCGAGGTGCATATCTTCAAGTCTGTCGGGCTCGGCGTGCAGGATGTCGCGATCGCCGGCGTCGTGCTTACCGAGGCGGAACGTCTCGGCCTCGGCACCGTCGTGCCCGAGTATGACTAGAGGGGATATGATGTAGAGGAGGATACGGATGCGCCGCGAGGCCGCGAGCACGATGCCGCCGGGATACGTCATGGTGGCGCAGGCGCTGAAGAGATAGGGCGCGATATCCAGATAAAAGAATGTATGCAGTGATCGAACGCAAAGAACGGCAATGACAATATGCATGGATGAAGATGAACGTAGGCGGAGCGCGGAGCGCGGAGCAGTGCATTGCATTGCACTTGACGAGAGGACTGAAGGACTGAATGGGGAGCCACATACGCCGCCAATCCATTCCCCACTCCCAATCCATTCATCCCACATCA
The DNA here is from genome assembly GCA_025531455.1 of Apiotrichum sp. Y4204. Taxonomy (NCBI): domain Eukaryota; kingdom Fungi; phylum Basidiomycota; class Tremellomycetes; order Trichosporonales; family Trichosporonaceae; genus Apiotrichum; species Apiotrichum sp. Y4204. Next base: position 54,290 of record JAMYHL010000044.1, on the reverse strand, counting down.
ATCCCCCAATCCAAAAGTCACAACAACTCTCACGATGATGAGCACGCCCAAGCCGGCCTCGACCGCCGGCGAGCGCACGCCTCTCCTCGCAAGCCCCATCACCCCCCCTTCCCCATCAACACCCTTCACGCCGACGCCGACGCCGACACCAAGGCGGCGGCGGAGCAGCCCCCGCCATCCCCGCCACCCCGCGCCGCCAGTGTACCTCTTCCCGGCCGTCTTTCTCGCGGTTCTCGCCGCACTGGGGCTGTTCGCCGCCTGGAACCTCACCATCGGACAGTGCAGGGTCAAGTGGGCGTGTGATATTCTCTCGGGGGACGAGCCGCGAGAAAGCGTGTGGGCGCGCAATGCCGGTGCATATGCGCCGTGGGCGCCGCGGCAGGGCGGCGTCCTCCCCAGAGGATGCTACGTCGACCAGGTATCCGTCGTGAGTGCAGCGTTCGGCGTGCGGCGTGCAGCGTGCAGCGCTCTCTTCCCCTACTCTCCACTGACAGCAGCTTCACCGGCATACCGGCCGATACCCCACAGTGCACGCTGCCGAGTCGCTGCGCAGCACGCTCGACAAGATTGCGCACCGCGCCAACCGCGTTCCCACCAACCGGCCCGAGTTTGCCTTTCTCCAAAATGTAGACTATACGCTGCGCGGGTGGGAGTTTGGGCGCCTGACGGACCAGGGACGGCGGGCGTGAGTATCAGTCTTAGCGGGCAAGCCGGGCGTCGGCGATGAGCTCCGTGTCGTGGTCATCGGAGTCTTCCTCCACCCTCACCCTCACCCTCACCCTCACTCTCACCCATACCCCCACACATCCCGACCCATTCCCCCACTGACGCACAGCGCATGGGAGTCCGGCCGCAGCTACACGGAGCAATACCCGAACCTCCATTTATTCGTTCGCAGCACCGACCAGCAGCGCGTGGCCGAGACGGCGCGGTTCTGGCGCGAGGGCTACGCCGGGCACGAGTTCAACGCGTCGCGCGGGCTGGATCCCGACGTGGTGATCCCCGAGGGCAAGGTGAGTGCGGGGGGGAGGGGACGGGGGCCGAACCCCACGGCACCGCTCCAATGATACAGTACACACCCGGGCGACCGATCACACACGTGCTTGAGCGCGCCACTGACAGCAGCACATGAACAACACGCTCTCGGTGCACTCGTGCCGCGCGTTCAACGCGCTCTCCCCACCGGCCGGCCGGAGCGAGTATCTCAAGGTCGTCAAGCTGCTGCGCCCAGCGGCAGAACGTCTAAACCGGCTTCTTGGCCCACAACCTCCGCTGGACGAGCACGATGTGTTCCGCATTGCGGGGATGTGCGGCTTTGACACGACAGCGCGGGGCGGGGTGAACCCGGCCGAGTGGGAGTGGAGCCGGTGGTGTCGCGTGCTGACTGCGGCCGAGTGGGAGATTGCGGGGTACGTCGCGGACGTGGAGCGGTGGTACCGCGTCGGCCAGGGCGGTCGGTACAGTTCGGTGATGGGGGCGGGGTGGGTCAACGAGCTGCTTGCGCGGCTGCACGACGCGGCGCCGGTGGACAGCACGACAGTGAACCGCACGTTGGATGGGGATGAAGCGACGTTCCCGCACGGAGGGAAGCGACTGTTTGTGGATTTCACTCACGACAACGAGATGGTCGAGATCCTCACTGCGCTCGGGGCCCTCAAGCTTCGCACAAAGCTCTCGACGCGAAGTCTCCCAAAACACCCCAGGACGCGGCGTTTTGTGCTCGCGCACCTTGTGCCCTTTGGCGCGCGGTGGGCGGTCGAGCGCGTCGTGTGCCCGCGCAAGACGGACGGCGAGACAAGAATGTATCCCACCAAACGCCCGGGGCCGAAACCCGCCAAACCGGGCCTCGGCAAGACCTATGTCCGCTTGTTGGTCAAGTGAGTTGAGCAGACTGACGGCTGCTGATGGAAAGTAACGCGCCGACACACATCGACCATATGGCGTGCCGCTCGTCGCCGTTTCATGGGCACTTCATGTGCGAGCTGTCCGCGTTTGTTGAGAGCCAGACCGGCGCGCGTGACGCCGACTGGGGCGTGTGTGGGCGGTACCCGAGGCCATAGGGTGAGAAGACGGAGGTGTGCATACGGGTAGGCAGGGTACCATGGTCCTGAGGGGTGTGATGACTGTGAGCGCGAAGCAAAGCATGGCCGACTGAAGAGATACACTGCGAGAGCATGGTCCTGAGATGAGATACACTGGGCTGCGAAGTGACGTGTTGTCATAATTCCTGTATATAGCCATGGCATGACGTGAGTGCATGAATGAGTGGAAGCAGCAGAAAGTGATCAGTCAAGCGTGACGAATGTTAATCAGCTGGCTCTTGGCCCTAACCACTCCGATCCCGGTCTGATCCATGCATACAAACTCTAGAGCACCTCCTCGCCGTCCTCGATCCCCATGTCGTCAAAGTTCTCGAGCAGCTCGTCCATCGCGATTTCGGGGAAGTCGGCCTCCTCCTCTTCAGACATGTCGTCGTCCATGTCCATTTCGGCGGCGGCCGCGTCCGCAGCCCCGGTACGGCGCTTGCCGCCGGCCATGCCGCTGCCGGGCTTGCTGGCGCCGGCGCCCATGGCAACATCTCCGTCCTCGGCGTTGGCGACCGGAACCGGCTCCTCGGCGCGGTAGAGGTTGACGGCTGCGCGCATCTCGGGGTCCTCCTCGAGGTCGCGGAGGAAGAGCTCATAGTCGCGCTCGACATTCTTCTGGTCGACGCCGCCGCGGCGGCCGAGCGTGCCGCGCCCGCGGCCCTCGGCGCCCGTCGTGCCGTCCGCATTGTCCTCGGTCTCCTTGGCGATCGACTTGAGCTTCCAGTGTCGCGTCTTGTTCTTCTTGCGGCGGTTCGGGAACGTCTTGCGCACGAGAATCACATCAGGTATCCGCGCAGGGTCAATATCCTCAAACGCCTCGCTGTTGAAGTTTGCGTTTGTCAGATGGTAGCCGAGAACCGTGTCGCCGGGCTGGAGGAAGCGGCCGAGGTGCGTGCGCGTGTGGTAGATTCCGTCGTCGCCCATTCCGTCCTCATCTGCCTTGTGGCCTGTGCCAGTCACGCGGGTGACTTGTGCGTCCGAGAGAATGTACTTGCCGCGCTGCACGCCGGTCGGCTCAATGTCGAGAACGACAAACTCGACAAGGTCAGACACCGTTGCGAGCGAGTCGAACGGCTGGCGCCAGTACACCGGCGCGGTGACATCCGCCTGTTGTAGGGTCTGGACGTCCATGAGGTGGATCGAGTTTCCGACGCGCGAGCAAATGGTCAGCGGGGAAATGTTGCCCCACTGCCGCGCGAGCGACTTGGGAATCGCGACCAGGTCGTCCTTACAAATCGGGACAATCTCCACCGAGTACGTAAACTTGTAGTTTGCCGTACCGTTGTGGGTGTCCTGCGAGATGAGCTGTTCGGACCCCTTGGTCCGCACGGGGACGACGCCGGCGAGGAATTCCACCATCTTGATCGCAGTGTTGCGCTCCGTGTAGAAAAAGTCGAGGCCGTCGCGCTTCTCGTTGACCGACGTCGTGTCCTTGTGCGCATTGTGCTTGAGAATGAGTTGCTCGAGGAACAGGAAGGTGCGCTTGTGCGTAACCTTTTGCCGCACCTGCACCGACGCCTTCCACGTGTTCTTCGCCGCGAGACGCGTACACGCCGGGCACTGCCCAGTCTGCACGACAAGCGTAAGAACAAATGTCTGCTGCAGCACAGTGTTCGCCAGCACCTCCTTCTGGATCGTAATTTTGAGCTTGATACGGCGCGAGTGCGGCTCTGTCCAGATGAACGACGCGTCAATCAGGCGCACCTTAAGCAGCGGCCGGGCAATCTTTTTCAAACAGATGGCTTCGGTCAGCTTTCACTCCTCTGCCGCTACTCACCCATCAGCTCGCGCGATTCCGGCTGGCACGCGACCCATGTGTTCGGCGGGGAGAGAAAGCGCTCGCACCCGCGGCAAAAGTTGACGACCGCCTCCTTCGGAATACCCTCTGTGATGTCGACCGAGTTGCGCAGACATCCGACACCTGGTGTTAGAGCAATGATGCTGGCCACGGGGTGATGTTAGAGCTCTCCACCCCGGCTCCACCCTACTCACAAAGACCTGCGCCGTTGGCGGAGGAGATGACTGTGCCGCAGTCCGCGCAGAGGATGTAGGACTCGAGTCCGCGTGCGTCTGGCTCGTACTCCATTGTGTTCCGAGCTTTTGAGAGGTGTAGTGTTACAAGAGAGATGTGGAGAGATGGAGAGCGATGAGGCCTGACAAATCTCTTGTTGCTACCTGCTGCTCGTCGAGCAAGCGAGCAAGATCAACTGAAATTCCCAGTGGCAAAAAGTAACTCAGCAAGTTTACACATCATATTAAATGTGGAAATTTAGCCATGCAAGTTGCACATGGCTCAGCGTCATCGAGCAACGCGGAAGCAAATGGAGCAACGGTGGATGGCCGGATGGAGGATCAATGCAGTGGCTGGTCGGCAATTAAAGTCACGTGACTTCGAGTGGAGGTGGATTCTCACAATCTTCTCATTGTGGAGAGTCATGCCGAAGTGACGAAAGTGAAAGAGTACGAGAGAGAGCGGGCGCGCAACAAACGCTCGGATTGCGCTCGATGACGACCCTCCCTATCATCCAGACCATATCCCTCATCAACATCGACATCGACACTTGCCTCTCGCATCTGTTCGTGAGAACAGTCAGTTGTCCCGACGACACCAAAACTCGCGCATCCACCGTCTCCGGCCCTCAGAGCACCACATAGCCAACCCTTGCGCTCTTCAACAGGGCTTGCCGACGGTGTCCCGCTCCACCGCGGCACGTCTGGACCGCACCATTTACGATGTCCGCCTCCCGCCCGTTATTGCACACTCTGCGCGCGGCGCGCGCAGCGATAGCGATCGCGCGGCCGGCGGTGGCGAGTGGATCGCGGATATACCCACCTTCCTTTCCATCAATGAGGAGCCGGCCACTAGCGACACTCACACCACTGACTACGCTCCCCGGTCGGCCACCACCACGACCGCGCATCCCGAGGCAGTTTCCTCCTCGTGCGCGCGGTAACGCCAGTACGCCGCCCAAGCCCGAGGACCACCCGGGGGACAAGCACAAGCCCGGCGAGCCGTGCCCGCAGTGCCAGAAACCCGGCGCGGAACCGAGTCCCACTGTGACCCCGCCGAAACCACTCACACTCCCCCAAAAGCTCCTCCCGCCCGCGAATATCAGCGACTACACGCCCTTTATCCGGCGGCTGATTGCGCGCTCGGCGTCGCTCGGCCCGAACCGCCCATCCCGTGACGACCTCCTCAAGGCGGCTAACACGTGGTGGGAGCGGCTGCGCATCCGACTCCGTTGGGCGACTATCCGCGGATGGAGAAGGTTCAACGCCGACGACTTTAGCGCCTTCTTCAGCTGGTTTGTGGTTGGAAACAGTGGGTAACTCAATTGCTGTGTGATGCTAACCCACCAGCGCTGTGGATTTTGGTTGGAACGTGAGCTAAAGAAATTCGGGCAGAGCTGACTCCAGAACCACGTTCGTCGCGGCTGTCATTGCCACTCTCAACTCGCTGTCCATGCAGGAATACGTCGCCCGCTGGATCTCGGATTATCTGACTTCTGCAGCCGGCGTCAACGTAATGTGAGCTTTCTTCGCCTGACTCAAGCTCTCGCTGACCATGCAGTTTCGAGTCCGCAATCGTACCAAAATGGGGAGCGTCCACGATCGCGTTCCGGAACGTCTACGTGTCGCGACGCCCGCAGAGCCAGGAAGGCACTGGCAAGGCTTCCAAGGCCACCAAGGCTACTCCCCCTTCTCCGATTCCTCTCCTTTCCTCCGAGGTACCCCCTGACTCGTATCTCCACCCACCACGAGCGGCCGAGGCGGATAATTACACCATGTTCGATATAAACTTCGACGAAGTAGAGGTCACGCTGAGCCTGCGGCGATGGCTCGACGGCAAGGGCCTCGTTAAAAGCGCAAAAGTGAAGGGCGTTCGCGGCGTCATTGACCGCCGCTCTGTGTGGTGGGACAAGGCCAATAGGCTCGAGCCCGCCGCGTACCGGCACAAAGCGTACCCCGGCGATTTCGAGCTTGACTCGTTCCATGTCGAGGACTTTTTGGTCACGGTATACCAGCCTGGCGGACAGCCGCCGTACAACGTGTCAATATTCAACGCCTCGTTCGGTCCCTTCCGCAAACGCTGGCTGTTCTACGACATGCTCAGTGCAGAGTACATGACTGGCCAGTACGACAACTGTCTGTTCAGTCTCCACATGCCGCAGAAGCTTGGCAAGCATCCTGGTGATGTTGGAAGTACGGTGAAGCGCATGGCGCGTTTCCGCATTGACGGCCTCCCGCTCGAGCACGCACAGTATGCGTCCGGTTATGAGGGTGTCATTTCGTGGTTCACTTCCGGCAAGCTTGACGCCGTGCTTGATATAAAGTTCCCTTACCACCCCGACGACGACGATGTGGATATCAAGGCCATCTTCGAGGACATTGGGCGTAACGTCGCCGCCATCTCCGCCGGCGTGCATCCCGATGACGCCGCAGGCGACAACTTCGACAACTTTACGCAGCTCCAGGACATGATAGCCGCGTCGTCCAATCTCCTGCCTGGTCAACACCGCCTCGCCCGTCCGCCGCTCCGTGCCCCCGAAGGCTCCATGCCCCGAGAGGACAAGCGCCAGGTCACGATCGACATTGACCTGCGCTTCCGTGACCTCAAGGCCGCAGTTCCAATCTTCACCTCCGACGTGACTCTCAGAAACAACGCCCTCATCCGCCCCATTGTCGCGTTTGTCAACGCAAACCGCACCCTCGTCCCTATCCACTGCCAGGTCGCAGCCGACATCTCCGACTTCGACGGCTCGTGGACCCTCTTCGAGACGGGCCTCATGTCGTCCATCTCCGAGCAGATCTACTCGGCCCTCGCGTACCACGTCTCCTCCGAGGCAGCAAACTCGAAGCGTATCCGCCAGGTCTCCGTCTGGGGCATCCAGCGCGGCACCGAGCGCCTCCTCAACACCCTCAGATACATGGTCGATCCCGTGTATGCCCAATCTGTATAAATAGACTAACACTGCTCCTTTTCCGTTGCTCTCTATCGCTCTCCCTCCTCTTATTTTTCGGTCCGTGTCCCATGCGCTTCGTTCATCATCGCATTCAATAGCACCACTGCATGCATTATCTGGGTTGTTGTGACATGCAGAATGGCAATGGCAAGGGCAGCTCATCGTACAGATGCTCCCGTCGCCACTAGAAATGGCAGCTCGCTGGTCGTCATCGGATGGAGCCCCGCATCTCCACCCAACCCTCCGCCACCAGACACATCTCGCAATCACTGCTCCCAACTCTCCCAACTCTCTCTCCTCCACACTCCTCTCCATCCGCCACAAGCGGCACCAGCACCATGGGCAACATATCGTCCATTGCGCGCGCGTACGTCCACGATAACACGCAGTGCTGATACCAGGTCGACGGCGCTCGACTCGTACGTCACCGAGCTGGGGAACGACATCTCCTATGAGAAGAGGTGGGTCCCGCGCGACAGGGGACAGATGAGGAGTAGTCTGACATCTATCTGTCCCCATCCCCCGCGGTATCTCATTTCCACTGACAACAGCCTGTCGTCGTCCCGCTTCCTCAAGACGATTCTTGCGCGGCACAAGAATGGCCCGCTCACGATCAAGATCTTCATCAAGCCTGATCCGAGCATGACCCTGCGCGTCATCCAGCGGAGATTGAAGAGTGAGTGAGGGCGCAGTGCTGGGTCCTATGAAGGCATCCTTGCCCAACTTTGTGATTATTCATACTAACCGTAGGCGAACGAGAAACGCTTGCGCATATTCACAACGTGCACACGTATGCGACGTTCATCGAGACGGAGAAGGCGGGATATCTTATCCGTCAATGGGTCGGCTCAAGCCTGTATGACCGCCTGAGGTGAGCTGGCCTATAGCTGACCGGAGCTCACACGCAGCACGCAGCCGTACCTGACAGACATTGAGAAGAAATGGATCGCCTTCCAGCTGCTCACGTGTCTGCGCGACGCGCGCATGCGCAAGGTTGCCCACGGGGACATAAAGAGCGACAATGTGCTGATTACCTCGGACCTCACTGTGCTCCTCACCGACTTCTCATCCTCGTTCAAGCCGACCTACCTCCCCCTCGATGACCCGTCTGACTTTTCCTTCTTCTTCGACTCGTCGGCAAGAAGAACATGTTATATTGCCCCGGAGCGGTTTTACGAGATGGACTCGAAAATCGCGCGGGACAAGGCTGCGTCAGCCGTTGCTGCCGCTGCAGCATCCATCTCCGAGTCGGGGAGCGCGTCGAATGCCGAGTCGTGGGAGAAGCGCGACGGCAAGGTCACCGAGGAAATGGATGTGTTCTCCACCGGCTGCGTACTCGCCGAGACGTGGACCGACGGCCGGACGGTGTTCAACCTAAGCGAGCTGTTTGCGTATCGTAACGGATCGCTCGGGTTGGAGGGTATTCTCGACAATCTCGAAGACCGCGACGTCAAGGACATGATTGCGCAGATGCTCTCCCGCGAACCCTCCCAGCGCCCCAGCTTTGACCGCATCCTCGCGACATACCGCGGCACCATCTTCCCCGAGTACTTTTACACCTTCCTCATGGACTATGTCACAGAGCTCAGCGAGCTCCCGGATTCCCCGACAGACGAGTTCCTCGCCCGCGTGAGCACCCTGCCGGGCACCAAGATTGATACAATGCTGGATCAGTGGGAGAGCATCTCGGTTCATCTTGAAGGCAAGGGCGTGAATGAGAGTAAGTTAGGGATACAACCTCGTAAACTGACAGCAGATGGCCCTGCGCTGCTTTTGCTAAACATCGTAACATCCTCGATCCGCAACTGCCTCTCGCCGAGTTCACGATTACACGGCCTCAAGCTCTTCCTCAACCTCTGCCCTTACCTAATGGACGAGGACAAGGTGGACCGCATCGTGCCGTTTGTAGTCGAACTTCTCTCCGACGAGGTCCCGATTGTTCGCGCTGAAGCTTGTCGCACGCTAGTCGTTGTCGTCGAGTCGGTCCAATCCATCACACTGCACAATTGCACATTCATCCCAGAATACCTCCTCCCGCAGACACGGAGATTGGCGAGCGACCCGGACGTGTTCGTCCGCGCGACCTATGCACGCGCACTTGTTCGTCTGGCGGATGAGGCGGTGCGCATGCTCGAGCTCAGCCAGGCAGCCACACCCGCAGCCGACGGGAATCACATCACAGAGGCAGAGTACAACAGCATGCTTGCGGAAATACATTCAGTGGTGGAGGAGCAGGCGACGACGCTGCTGATCGACTCGTCTGCGAACGTGAAGCGTAGCTTGCTCGCCTCCATCTCAGACCTGTGTCTCTTCTTCGGTCGCCAGAAGTCATCCGAGGTCGTCCTCAGCCATATGATGACGTACCTCAACGACCGTGACTGGCAACTCCGCCTCGCATTCTTTGACGGCATCGTGGGCGTCGGCGCGTTCATCGGCGTCAAGGCCGTGGAGGAGTATGTCCTCCCGCTCATGCTCCAGGCCCTTGCTGGTAGGTCTCCAGTACCTCCACCAACCTACTGACGCCAGACCCCGAGGAGGTCGTCGTCGCACGTGTGATTGCATCACTCTCGGCGCTCACCTCGCTTTCGCTCCTCCCGCGCATGCGCATATGGGACGTGTTTGTCGCGGTCCAGGGGTTCCTCTACCATCCCAACACATGGATCAGGCAGGGCACTGCGGGCTTTGTCGCCGCGGCCGCGAGAGAGGTCTCGACCGCCGACGCGTGGTGCATCCTCTACCCATCTGTGCGGCAGGCGCTCCGTGCTGATGTAGTGACGCTTGACGAAGACTCAATTCTTTCCGCCCTGGTTCCGCCGGTATGTCTGGTTTTGTACAAGCAGGTGACAGACTTCTCGCTAATTCCAGTTATCACGCTCCACCCTCCAGAACGCAAAGATGGCGGCGTTGCAAAAGTCACCACCTGGTTTCTGGGACATTACGCCGAGCCGCGCGACCGCCAAGTCGACGCTGACTAAGGTCGCGACATCCAAACTCGGGCACGACCAGCCGCAGCTCAAGGACAAGGGCATCTCTGCTAAGGACGAGCGCAAGATAAAGGCTATGAAGGAGTTTATCGTTAAGCAGGCACAGGCGAGCCGAGCGTGAGCTGCGAGGTTCTTCTGTTCTTTAGCTGACATCAGTCGGGAGGGCGCAGACATGCCAACGCCTGCTGAAGCGGCGCTTACATCCGGGAAGTCTATTTCGCTGATCAATCTCGGCGTCACTCCGCAAACGGTGTTCATCTCGCCTCGCACTGTTGGCGTGTCAGAGACCAAGCTCGGCCTTCGTCGCCTCCGGCCAGATCTTGTTGGTACACCCAGCCGACGCACGTCGTTTGCGAGCCGGAGCGCAAGAGGGACGGCGGACAGCCCGGCGGATGAGCTGTGGAAGCGGCTTGCAGCACTAGAAACGAATCGCCAGGCATCCATGGACCAGCCGAGCGATACCCGGCCGGAGAGTCCCGCCGAATCCGCAATATCATCCACAGTGGACCCCACAAACCCAAAGCCACGACATCACCGCATCGATTCAAAGGCCGCGCCCGCGATCGGAGCTGTGAACGCGACTGCGGTTGGGTCCACGGCCATTCCGGATCAGTCTCAGTCTGGACGGAGTACACCCGTGGCGTCTGCACCGTCACAGCCTGCGGCAGTTGGCGCGCCCCTCGCACCGTACAGCAGCACGTACGAGGGTGCTGACCCCGGCGTGCGGGCGTTCCTCGAGCAGGTCGATCTGGAAAATTACCGCGAGCCACTACTCGATCTCGGTCCGCGTGTTCACGCCACGCACAGGAAGCGCGGGCCGCGGCCAAAGGGCTCGACGCCGCAGTATGTCACTATGATTGCGCACTTTCCGCACCACACGGGCGCGGTCACCGCTATTGTGCCGTCACCCGACCACTTGTTCTTTGCGACGAGCTCGGAGGACTCGACGATCCACATCTGGGACAATGCGCGCCTCGAGCGCAGTGTATCCGGCAAACCGAGGCTGACGTATCGCATGGACGCGCCGATCGCGACCATGTGCCGTATCGAGGACACGCACTGTCTCGCCGCTGCCGCTGAGGACGGAAGCCTGCACCTCATTCGCGTGTATGTATCGTCGTCGGGATCCAGCACGAACCGATATAAAGGGATAGAGTGTATCCGCACGTGGCGGTGTGGCCCCGACGAGGGATACGTGCTGCATGTGTCGCACATATTGGGTGAGAGGTGCCACACGAGTTGCACTAACGACAGACTCGTCGCTTCTGGTGGTCACGTCGTCGGGTATGATTGGCGTCCTCGACATGCGGTCCATGGAGCTCAAGTCGCGTCATCAGCATCCCCTCCAGCTTGGTCCCATCTCGGCCGTATGCCCCACTACGCACTGGATTGTGATTGGGACGGTTACGGGATCACTGAGTCTGTGGGATCTGCGATTCGGTCTGCTCCTCAAGTCTTGGGCAGCGAGCAGCGGCGTAACTGCGCTAGCGCTCCATCCAACTCGAGGCAGAGGTCGGTGGGTCATGGCGAGCGTCAACCGCGATGACCCCGAGCCGAATAGCGACTCGCCTCTGGTGGAAACGTACGATATCGAGACATCAAAGCTCGTCGAGGTATTCGAGGTGCGATCCAGCCGGCCTTCATCGCGCGCCCCGCCGCCTCCGTCTCGGGACGTGCTTAAGACGCCGTCCGACCTCATCGCCGAGCTGGCGGGCGGGCGCGGTGGCGTCCCCTCCGTTGCGCACGACAGCGTCGATGAGCCCTCCGTGCAGTCCCTCCTCGTGGGCACCGGTTTCGCCTCCTTGACCCCTTCACGACTGGAGGAAGGAGCCGTCAAGCCCGGGTGGGTGATTACTGCCGGAGACGACAGGGTGATCCGGTATTGGGGTCTCGGGCGGCCGGGCGACGGCTTCGTGGTATGCGGCAGCCCGCGGGACAAGGACGTGACATTCAAAGCGGTGAACAACTCGCCAAGCATGTATTACACGCTGCCGAACGCCCGCCCGCTGGCCGGCACGCAGGAGCGCACGGCCCAGCAGCACGCGGCCAACTCGCAGCGCCAGCCACTGCGCCCGCACTACGACTCGATCTGCGCGCTCGGCCTCGTCGAGACGCCGTTCAGTACCTGCGTCGTCAGCGCGGACCGGAGTGGAGTCATCAAGGTGTGGCGGATCGAGGGCGGGGCGGGGCGGCAGCAGTAGGAAGTGGGATATCTCGGACGGCGACGATGCATAATGTACATCATCCGACTGGTGCGGACCCACTGGCCGGCCAGCTTTGGAACTGACACATTAACAAGTCACTTTGCAAACGCCAGCGGTCCCACGCACCCGTCCTGCTAACGGCCCCATCCGAGCGCCGGGTCCTGCACACACCGGCGTCAGGCACTGTGCTTCGAGAAGCGCGATCGCGGACAAGGCGTTGCTGCGGCTCGTCCTCGCGGTGCGGCCTCGCGCCAAATGCTTTGATCCTTCGAACATGTGGAGCACCTTGGTACTTGTGCGCCAGGCGAGGTCGGTCCGCTGAAGATGTTATCGAGGTGTGCATGATACTCGCACCGGAGTGGGGTGGATCTGGATTGCGATTCTCTAGTACCGCATTTCCGCTGTATCCAGTCCACACAGAACCCTGCTGGTGATCCAACGTGAATCCACAATCCACAATCCACAAACAATAACAAAAAGAATGAATCGACACCAACATCCAATCCACAGCGCCACCCACACAAAGAGCTCGGACATGAGGACAGCGGCTGAGACACGCACTGTACACACGCAGAGTACGCTGTGCGATCATGTGTGAGCTGTGCTCTGCATCTTCTTTGGGCTGCCAGAGGGGTCTGTGCGCGCAGTGTATATAAAGGACCGCCTGAGCTGGTGACTTTGACGCTGCCCTTTCCGTCCACTCTCCACTCTCCCCTCTCCGTTTCTTAGCACAGTATGCGCATCCTCGCCCTCCTCTCCGCGATGCGTAAGTCGAAGCGCGCCGTGAAACGCACTAACCCCAGTCGTAGTCGCGGGTCCCATCCTCGCCGCCGGCATTGCCGCGCACGCCCCGCGCGGCGCGAACGAGCCGAGCTCCATCCTCGCATCCACCCTCCCCGCATGCCAGGTGCGCTGTGCCGCCCTCTCCCCGCTCTTGGACGCATGCACCTCCGCAACAGCCAAGCCCGAGTGCAGCGCTTTCTGCGCGGTGAGTGTCCGAGCCGGAGGAACGGAGTAATCTGACAGTAGACCTGGGACCAGGTGGCCGACTGCGTGCAGTGTGACATGCTCGGCAGCAGCGCGAGCGAAACTGACTTCCGCGAGGCACTGGCGCGCATGGCCGCCGTGTGCGGTGGTGATATGCCTGCTGCGCTGGTACTTGAGCCCCGCGCGCCGCAGGCGCCATCATCAGCAACTCTGGTCCCAACTCCCGCAATCTTCCCCGACCCATCACCAGTGACACTCAGCGCTAGGCCCCCGTCCTCTTTGGCAGCCTCCGCTTCCACCTCTCAGAACGGGCCGAGCAAGGTGCTCGGCGCGCCCGGAGTCCTTACTTCCCCCCCGCCAAATCCCACGGTCAACCCTTACAGCCCCAAGAGCGGTGCGGTCCGGATTGGGGCGGCCACGATGACGGTGGTGGCTGCTTGCCTGTCGCTTGTGTTCTTGTGAGAGGCGTCGAGAGTCGCTTTGGGGTTGGTTGTTTGGACATGGGTTGAGGATACGTCGTTGTCATAATATCAGAACAGTAGGGGTTTGTGACGATGCTCACTACCAGCTCTCGTAGACATGTCATGCACCCGTTGCACACGTCCCATTGCAGTGCAGCAACATACTATGCATCATACTATGGACTCTACGGAAAATTAGTCGACGTATAAGGATTATGTTGGGTAGACGTATGTGGGTAACGTTCGAAGTCGGAAGCAGGCGCGGCATTCAAGAAATGTCCATGGGGGCAGAGTCGCGGATTAGGCCAAGCACAAGGCGTCTAGGCAGCGATGGCAGCGAACATGTTGGGCGCATCGCCCTCATGCCACTGCCAGAACATGACCGATCCGGACCAGCCGTCCGGCCTGTTGCTGAGACACGTCGCCAGCTCAGCAGGCGACATGTATCCAGTGTTGGCGTCGATGGGGGTGAGGGGCTTTCCGAAGACAATCTTGTCGCCGGGAATGCCAGCCGCAAGGAGGCGGCTGACGCCGGCGATCGACGCCGCGCACCCCTCGTCGCCGCCCTGGTTGTAGTACTGCACGTTGTAGAAGTCGATGAGGTCGCCGACGGCGGCGTGCACCGCGTCGTAGCCGCCGCCAGAGTTGAAGTACGGGCTCTGCGGCGCGTGCGAGATGAGCTTGCCGGGGAGGCGGTTCTTGAGCTCACGGGTGAGCGTCGAGACCCACCCAGCGCCCGAGCCACCGTAGAGCGCGGCCGTGTCCTCGTAATCGATATCGACACCGTCGAGCTGGTACGAGTTTACATAGTCGGCAATTTGGGCAGCGACGGCCACCGGGTCCCGCCCGGTGGGAAGGTCGTTCGCGCCAAAGGCCGCGACCATGACCCTGATGCCTGCGTCGTGGTACGCGTTGAGACGGCCAGCGCGGTCCTGCGGGCTGAGCGCAGCCCACTCGGCCGCGGCGCCAAAGATTCCATCAGTCGTCCAGAAGGCAAGCATGAGCGTGTTGAAGCCGCCGAGGTTGGACGGGAGGCCGCCGGTAAGAGTGTATATGACGTTGTGGGGGCCCTTGACGCCGCCGACGGGGTGGATGGGGATGTCGGGAACGGGCGGGGGAGTCGGGGTGGCGGGCTGCGGGCCCGCCGGGGCCGGCGCAGTGGGGCCGTTGGAGAGTCCCGGCTTGTCATACTTGGTGGGGTTCCAGAGACCGTCGTCGAAGCGGGGTTCGTCTGGGGGTCAGCGGAGGTTTGAAAGGTCTTAACTCACTGTGACCGCGGGGAACAGGGGCAGCACCCGCGAGGCCGAGGAGCTGGAGCCCAAAGAGAGCGAGGACGAGCTGGCGAATCATTATCGTGTCGTGCGTAGCGTACGTAGGTAGTATAGGGGAATGGGGATGGGGAAATGGGGGATGTGGGATGTCGAAGCACCGGGCTTAGGATCGTTAACAGGTCAATGAATTAGCGCGTGTCGAGGCGGAGGAGCAACCAGGCTCTAGGCGATTCGATTCGGTGGTGAGCAACCAGGCTCAATACTTATTCGTTAGACGTGGGCCGGCACGTCGTGGGTTGATCTGTTGAGGGATGGGGAAAAGAGGAATAGACACCATGCTGCTCCAGTTATATAGACTGCGGACGAGATGGCTCCTGCAGTCTGGGCCAGCGAGCCGGCGCACCGCAGCTGTCAGCCGCCATGTCTTTCGGAGCTGGACCTGGAGCTGGACCTGGAGCTAGAGCTAGAGCTGGACTCAGCGCTCGGCCCTTCAGCTGTCTGTGCTCGTGGGTAGTCCCCAAGAAAACCCTGTCCCGAGATCAAGAGATGGCGTTTCCATGCAGGGCTGGTCGGGGAACAAGGGAAGCCAAGAAGACGCGCCCGCGCGACAGTAAATTACAGCTGCAGGATCAGAGATTTTGCAGGGATCACAAGATCACAAGATCACAGGATCACAGGATAGCAAGGATCGTAAAAGGATCACAGGCTCTGCTGGCGTGCCAGTCGCGACGGTCACGACGGTTCACGATGAGACACTCGGTGGCTGGTCGGATTCATGTCATTTCACGTCATTTCATGATCAAGGTCCAATGGGAATGGGCGGTCGGCAACTTTCCGGCGTCCACCTCGAGATGGCTGGTTGGCGGTCGGTACCTTTATTGGACTCGGGTCAGCGCCCCCTAGCACGGCCTAGCACGCCCCCGACCACCCACAGCGAACGCTGCACACCCCGCGTACAAGCTGCCGGCATGCATGCTGCCCCGAGTCGGCCCATGTCGGCATTGCAGGTTGCGACTTGTACAACGGAGATTTGCGGACCGCCAGCTAGAGTGTATGGTGGGTGTCCGAAAGCGGCGGGTAGAATCACGTCGCGTAGAACGCACTTCTACCAGCCTCTTTCCCGTTTTATGTGCATACGCACCGCCTGTCGAATGCCCGCTTGAGTGCCCCGTTGTACTGTTGTACCATTGTACCGTACTGTCGTAGGGATGAAAGAGCGGACCCGGAGTGTTGCGACACGACCCTGAATACGACGCGATCCAGAATACTCACTAAAAAGTGCACTAAGGGCGGTTTAGGGTTCAGTTCAACGCGTACGCCGCCAGTGCCGCCAAGCTGACCCACTACGAGAAAAAGTTGCACAGTGGGATTCCTCTGTCACTGCCCGGTGGCTGATCCACTGTCAGCACGCAATGAGATACGGCCGGAGTGGGGCTGCCCACCAGTGTGGAACGCTGGATTAGGCACGAGAATGAGGCCCGATCAGCCACAGGGAGCGTATACTGTCGTGGTAGAGTATTGGTGGCGGATGCTCTGTGAGCGATCATGGATTTATGGATCCGTGAAATTGATCACGCTAGCAGCGGCCGCTGACAGCCACGATCTGTGCGAGACTTGCTGTGGCTGCCAGGGAGATAGCTTTCTTTCAATGAGAACGACGGGGTAGAGTCTTCTAGTGATCAACTAGCAGTGGAGCTGAACGGGGGGTTTTCAGTACCAGTGAAACTAGGGCCTACCGCTCGACGGACCCGGACCATGTCGAGACAACCAGCCCCAGTCACAGTATGGCCACTAGTTGGAGTTTGAGCAGAGCGCTGAAAAGCGGAATTTCCTCTTGTGGCTGTAAGCTGTTCAACACGGAAGACAGTCAGGAGATCTCCGGTCCTAGTCAGCCTCACGCCAGTCATGCAGTGGCACCTCCGGACATCGATCCCGACTGTCCTTGTACTGTAGATTCAGCTACTGGGGGCAACAGCGTGCTGGTCCTCGCTTGCGGTGATGTCCGTGGTGGCCCCAGTGCTATCCGGAGCGCGTCCAAAGCACAGCTGCCCATACATGGGCAACGAGACGCTGTGTGTAAGACTGCCAGGCACATCGAGCCAGTCGGACCCAAAATGCAGTCCCGACCGCCCCGCAGAGTGGCTGGTCGACGCCAAAGCGGAGCTGCACGGGCCCAAGCCGCGCTGAACGAATGTAAAGCACGCGCCTTTCTCAGCGGCGTTGTTCCGTCTTTGGTAGCGTCCAAGCCTTTCGGCCAGTGATTGGGGTTTTAGGTTCTCGGCGGCAGATTGGCAGACTCCGTGGTCTGCATCCGTAGTCGGCGCAGTCTGAAGGGACGTCAGGGGGTAAGGTAAAGAAGCATATTGCATAAAGCCATATCTTCCACCCCCGACTGCGGGGTTCTGGACCACGACACTGTGGAACTGCGGTCCGCGCAGTCCACTGTGGGTCTCCATTCTGTGTTCAGCGCTCAAGAAGACCAAAGGTGGACCTAGGCTGAGCGATGATGTACTGTATGATGTACATACTGTCTTGTAAGGCGTCGCGTGGAGGCCGTAACACCTGGAGTTGTCGGGGACAATGAAGAAACTGGGTCGCTGGAGACCAGAGCGTTGTACGGTGATCCGTCGCCGCTGTTGCATGGGCCACGCCCCTCGCGTCACAGCGTGCTGTCCCAGGGTCACCGTTCTGAACGTTGCGCGGTTGTCGCCTTTCGTTATGCCTCGTACTTTGTTGGAACGATGACATTGAAGACATCGAGGGTGTTGAAGGATTCCCCGACGGGCAACCTCTCTTGCTCTGGGGGGAGGTCATTTATCACACGCTGTCCGCTTCCCTTGTCAGGGCCATGTTCAAAGGGTGGATTTCAAAAGTCCCATTCATGACAGGTGCTGAATAAACCACTCTCCTGGGACGTGAGCAACCTCAGTAGACGTACAGTTTGGAACGGTCTGCTTCAAACTAAAGTCGCCGCAACTTGAGCGTGAGCAAGTAATGTCGAGCGAGAAAGTACAGTGAAGAAACGCCGCTTGACCATCTTCAAGTCAGATCTCCTCGGTAAAAGTCATTCCCTCGACGCCCTTGGAGTTGGGATCCTCAATAAGTCAGGACTGACACACGATCGAAGTCGTAACCTAAGACCACGGCCCGCACTGTCATTCCGATAACACGAAACCTTCCTCTTCCTCGTCTGTTGTCCAGTACTCCCAACCCTAGACCTTTGGCTTATGTACATTTTGATCACAACGGATACCACAGATACGTCCCCTGCAGCTGGTGGGAGGTAAATGGCCAGCACTGAAATGACCATTCATGTCGACAGTCTCAGACACCCAGCTGCCGGCATCCGGCATCTGGAACTGGGTGGAACTGGGCACAAATGGAAGTTGGAGCTTCCATGTCGGACACGGTCTTTCGTGAGGTCTAGACCGCCATGTTGGGAAGGCGCGTAATTGCCCATCCAAAGCGCAACCGCCTTGTCGGCACTCGGCGCCCGAGGGTGAATTTCTGCTCTGCAACTTGAACAATGCTGCAGGGAACAGAGCTCGATAAAAGGCAAACGGGGGAAGGCATATTCCCACGATCCTGATCCTGGTCCTTGGTGCGTCAAACATCACATTGTAGACACCAACCCAAGAGAGACGGGGACGCTATCGGAGGGTGGGCGGCCTACCATTGGACATATTAGGCGCCCTTCGATGAGCCCATCGTGCGCTTTCGAATGGCTTCAACTCGGATCCCGGATCAAGCTTCACTCAACCCAGCGATGTCCATGACAACCACTCAACATTTTATCGAAACTCATTCGTGGACGATAGGATGTTGGTGCCTCGCTAGGCGTCTTTGGACGGACCACTCAGACGCGGACACAAGACATCCATCCACCGGCCGCGCATCTCGACAAAATCCGAGTCGCAGAGCAACTGTATGGTACACTGCCAAGATCAATTCTCAGGCTGTTGATGTTCAGCTTAGCATCGATGCCCTCCTGTTAAACCACCAAGGCTGTAAGCAACATAGCCTGGTCCCAGAATCCAATGTGATAAGAGCCTTTCTGTCCTCCACCCCGGGGCTATTCGTCTTGTCGCCTCTATTGCTGCCGCACTTAGGCTGAGGAATAATGATTCAGTGGGTATGGGTCAACGTCAGCAATAATTGCGCCTTGACCCATACGGCTGGGTACGTCCGATGTGACGCTCAGTGCCGCTGATAAACTCGCTAAGTTCCGGCGCCAGGCTTTATGGGTAGATGAGCAAATGGCGAACATTCGTCCAGTTGTCACTCAATCCTCCAAATGTGAGTTCCTCCAACCCCCGCGATCCAAAATATCATTTTCGTAGAACGTGAGCGTAGGAAATGATCCTCAGAGATTGGAATTTGGTGGTGGCCTCACATCCGATCTCTGGTCAGTCAACGCCAAGACCTGTGACGCGGGTCAAGACATTGGTAGAGTCAGTACCAAAAGTCAAAACAGATACCGAATCTCAAACATCGGACCCTGCAAAAATCAGTAAATACCAATATCACTTTTCTCAACGTGTGGCCGCACTCCGGGGCGGTGGCAGACCTGAGTCAGCAGTTGTTATCTCAAGGGTTTTGGGGTTCTCCCCGCCCGGTGCACTTTATCGATAAGGCCTATCTACCCCAAACGGGAATGATATCGAACGATGATGTCTCGGGACGACACGTGGAAGTTGGGGTCCCCGTTGAGCGTGACGTCATAGCCTAAGCATGATTGTGGGTTTCGATCGTGTACGGCATACGGGCATTGAGCGTTCACGTGCCGCCGCGGCCCATGCAACTCATGCACGGGGAAATATGGAGGGCGATGCGGGAAGGGCCAAGACCGATGACTCTGGGGTTGGACATGCACAGCTTATGCCCGACGGCCTTGCGGAGCATGAGGAGGCTGTCTGAGACAGGACCTATTGAATGGTGTTGACATAACGGTATATGATGTGATGGTGACACCCCCCCGATAACAGAGATCGTTTTATCCCTGAGGGTGGGATGCGGGACACGACTACTGCATTAGCTGCGTTGACTCACCCTCGCAGTGCCTCTTCGTCATGGGGAATGGCGGCAGTAATTATCAGTCGCCGGTTGGGTCGGTCACCTGTGATTCAGTCAGACACGTCGTCCGGAAGGAGCTGGATATCAGCAACACCCCCAAACCTTTATCGTCAAAGAAATCAAGATTGGATAGCAAGGCTGTGAGACACTGGACGACAGTATGCACGGGGCTACGCGACACACGGACTGGAGCACTGGCAGACTGGCGCCCACGATCTCGCGATGCGACCACGGATGGCGGGGGCCTACGACGCCGGACTGGGACCTCCATACGACGGAACAACAGAGTTTATACCGCAGGGCCCGAGCGGAGACCCGACATGATACGGGCCGAGCTGGCGGTTACTGCTTCCGAGAAACTCCACCCCAGCTGGTCAGTCACCCGAGATGCCGAGCGAGTGCAGCAGCCAGCCGACCGACCAAGGCATGGGCGATCCTCGCCCGCGGCCACTACACCAAAGCAGAGGCCGTCGGTGTAGGTTGCGTTTCGGGCTTCGGGGGGTGTGACCCACATGCGTGGGGTTTGATTCTGAACGGTCCGTGGTATCCGGCGCCGCATCTCCGCCGCCGTCTCGGTGCTGCGGCGCCGCACCTCCGATTCCGAAGTGCAATTTCCGAGCTGTTCCGGGAATATCCTTACCGCCACTCGGCCCGGGAGCCAATCAGCTTCCGACCTCCACCTGGTTGACTGGACCGGCGGACCGCGTGTAACCACGTTTACGTTGTCTGCCGGGAACGGTTGGTACGTTGGTCGCGTTGGGACGCGCATGGGACGCGGACTTTTAGCGCTTAGCCCATTGAGCCATTTAGCACTCCTCGCGTGTTTCACTAGACGCGTATGTAAGACTACGCACACCAATCGAACTGCTGGTGACATTGATGCTGGTTTTGATGGGGATGAAAGTAAGAAAAATTTGTGCTTCGGGTGAAGAGAGCGGCAATGAGAATTGGGAAGAGAGAGATGGAAGCTTGCCCTCGAGAGATCGGGCCATGGGATGGACTTTGGGGGGATCAGATGCTTGATGTAAAAAAAATTAGCGCCACGTCCGAGCACGCGCCAGATCGTCAGATCGTCTTTGTACAATGTCTGAGTATGCACAGACCGCCAATGACTGCCAAACCCCTCATGGCCTCGTTCTCGACGGGACGGGGAGCTGTCTCGACCCTTCTACTTTGGGTTCTTGGTGCACAGGCCCATGGGATTCTGGACAAACGGTGGCCAAAGCGAGCGCCACACCGGCCCGTTAAGATCCGTGGAACCCTGCCGACTGCTCTCGCGCGATCACTGGGGCAGAAACGACGTCTCACTCAAGATGAGGAGGAGGGGATGGCTTGGGGTGTGCTCTCCACATGATCTGGTGAACGTATCAAGCCAGAGACCCTCCTGTCCACGTTGCCTGAAGCTCAGTTTCAAAGCTCTAGTATGTTGCTCCGGAAAAAAATCACAGAGGCAGTCAATAAGGAAGCAGAAATGGACGCGATGCATACACCCAAAGAGATAGATTTCAGAGCCAAGAGATAGTCGGGTATACCCCAGTGTGTCCTAATAAATGTATTAAATGTGGTATCGATATGCCTGTAACAGTGATGGATGGCTGACGAGATTATTTACAATGGCTACCAGCCTACCGATGACAGGAGAAAAGATCACTTGACCCACGAAGCGGCAGTACCGCAGTATTGCCTTGGCCGACCACAATCTAAAGTATCTGTGTCCCACTCTGTCCTAGTTTAACAGACGAGCAAGACTGGCGATGGGTGAGGAACGTTTCTGAGAGGAGCTGGATGTCTTGGTGTCGGTCGGTGACTCCTCTGACTGGCGGCGCTCTGCAGACGTAAAAGACTCTGGCTCTGAGAAGTGGAGAGCATGGAGACCATGCATGTCCATTGGGGAAACAGGAGACGCATGCTGGCCCGTTTGCTCGATAGGACGATCAAGAACCATGGAGCTAAGGGATGGAGGCAGTGATGAAACTGGCCGAGGAGTCCGCGAGGAAGGTCCCATTGTGGGCGGCAACTCGCTGCAGCTTGCGCTCCGTAGCGCTCCAGCCTGCGCTGCACCGTCCGTTATTCCAGATCCGGAAGTGGTCAAGCTAGACACAGGCTGCAAGGGGGGGCCATATCGGCGAGAGTCCTCATGGTATCGTGCCACAGCTGCCAATGGTGACCTTGGTGAAATGGGTCCTGCACCAGGTCGGCTATCTGGGACACTCCTCTGTCGATGAAGCGTTGGACGTCGCCGTGTCTCGGCAATGGGAACCTCCTGACGACTCGGTAACGTTTGCGGAGCGGGGTAAGGTCTGCCACCAGCCATGGCAGCTGACCGCGATCGAGGACGAGGCACACTCAAACCACTGTCAGTCCGGGGTCGTCCATGATGCGGCATCGAGGACCATGAGTCCCATTGGCTGCCAGTAGCGTGGGGTCCCGGTGCTGAGGTGGATATACGTCGTTCGTGAGATCGGCTGTGGAAAAATTGACTGTGGCTGTCGGGCCGCTCTTCGGGGTAATGACGACCATGAACGTCCGGCATTGGACCACCAAGGTGCGGGTGTCGCTGGGGATGACTACTGTACAACGGAAGTGGATGTGGCGGGAAACTGTCACCCAGCATGGTAGATGGAGGGACATGGGACCCAGAATGGAAAGGTGCTGAGTCGCGATGAAATGGTGTAGGAACTTGAGGGTTGTGAGGATAAGGGTGGGAAGGTTGAGGAGGGACAAAACGATGGCTAGGGTCGTGCGTTGGAGGACCAACATGGGATATTTGGGGCGCTGGCCCTTCTCTGAGAGTGGAGGGGTGCGTGTCAATAGGGTCGGTGATTGAGAGGGTTCGTCGACGATGATGTCCAGTACTTTCGCTCACGGAGCGGTACTGAACAGGGCCCGAGTGTGTCGACCAAGATGGATGCCCAGCGCCGCCTGGCATCCAAGTTGGCGAAGCCTCGGCTGTCATGGCCCCAGAGCCATGCATACTCGTGGCCCAGTTTGGCGGGGCCTCGGCTGTTCGGGGCATACTACTGCTGCTACCACTAGTAACATTGGCTTCGTCGATTTCACGTTCACGACGACGCTTCTGTCGCTGATTCTGTCTGTGTCAGTCTGTTTCATGCGTGGCCGAATTTAAAAGACATACCTGGAACCACACTTGGATCTGTCGTGGCGTGAGTCCGATCTCCTGGGCCAACGCTTCACGCTCATTAGTCGCCGGGAAGATGGTCTGTCCGTCAGTTGCTGCACAACCATTGAAGTCAATGTATTCTACAGTCCTGGGCATATTTTGATACAAGGATTCTGCTGCTCACCTGATTCCACAATGCCATAAGCGCAGTCCATTGCATCTTGGTCATCAGTACCCGAGTGCGACGCTGTCGAGGGGGTGATCGCACTCGAGACGCCTGTTCTGACTGGGATTCAGAACCAGAAGGATTAGGAACCGCGGCTGTCTCGGTCTCGTAAGGATCGTGTCTCCGACTGGTGGCTCTTCGGACTGGACCATGACGACCTTCCACACCGGTATACGGCCCTCCGCGGTCGCCAGAGTCCCTGGAGCGCATGGAAATGTTGCTGGCAGCCGAGTGCTGCGAATCATCTGAATAGTTTCGTGACATGGGATACCCCTGTTCATGTTCGGAGGGTGCCATTCGCGGTGAAGTACCGGGTACACTCCCTCGGGTGCTCTCTGAGGCTGCCATAATTAAACGAGGGCGTGGACCGTGATCTGGCCATTCCGTCCCGGGATAATTGTGGGTTTCGGTTTGCGGCGGTGGGCCATAGTGGTCGTGACGAGAATGTGGAGGCGGAGGTCGAGTAGATCCTGGCTGATCATAAGGGGAAGCGCGGTGTGGGGAGGCAGAAGATCGACTACTGAGAGTTGGGTCACCAGACGAGCGATCGATGTCCATCTTGCTCTTCCTAACAGCACTGGGGCCCTTTTTACCACTCACAGCTCATCGGCTAGAGGGTAAAGGCGTAAGGATGTTGACAATTTGACTGAATGTGTGAAGTTATCCGTGTTTTACAGTGGTGTTTTTCCGAC
The DNA here is from genome assembly GCA_025531455.1 of Apiotrichum sp. Y4204. Classification (NCBI taxonomy): domain Eukaryota; kingdom Fungi; phylum Basidiomycota; class Tremellomycetes; order Trichosporonales; family Trichosporonaceae; genus Apiotrichum; species Apiotrichum sp. Y4204. Next base: position 30,220 of record JAMYHL010000044.1, on the reverse strand, counting down.
GACAGACGACAATTCCAGGATAAGAGACCAGACGAACAATAGGCGATCGATCCGGACGGATTTTGACGACGTTCCCCTGGAACAGACAGAATTCCAGCGCGTCCCAAGGCGTGAAGTCGATTAAGGACAGATGACAAGCCCTTCTTCACGTGTCCCGTGCAGGATCGCCACCAGACGACAGCCAAGAACGGGCGTCAAAGCAGCGAATAGCCGAGGCTGCTGGTCAAAAGGATGGGGAAATCAATCGGGATCGACAGGCCGGAATCGCGATCTGTCTCACTTGCGCAGTGCTATCGAGACTGTCGTCAGCAAACCATGTCGAATCGCAGAATGAAACATGTAAAATGCATCTTTCCAAAAGTTGGTTTAGACGCGGAGGCTGTGAGGTACTCGAAACACCAAATCGCATCTGCACCCGGCGGAGACAAACGCCACACCGAACTTGATGAAGGACATAGGGCGTCCAGGGCCAACGCTTGAGCCGTCGGCCTCAGGTGCAGGCGTGCGAAGCCTTGAAAAGAAGAGTCGGCCCTCCTGTAGCTGGAGGGACGCAGAAGGGAGCACAACTCACGGGGGAATGCTGCGGGTGGAACGAGAAGACCTTGTTCAACGGAACGAAAACAGACTGCCGTGCGCTCCGGTATGCAGTTAGACCAAACGCTCTCGTGGTTGGGGCAGTAATAGACCGTGTGCGAGCGGGGGCCTGTTGGTGATGAGCATTGCGTGGAATGTTCGAATGCTTTGTTCAAGAGGCGATTGAGGAGGGGCAAAAGTCAAGACTCACGTTTTTGGAACCCAAGCTCTGCTCAAGCCACAAGTGGAATGGGCAGTCGGAACACGGGCCGCGCTGACCGAGGATCACTGAGACCGAGGAGGCCAAAGGACTAGGGTTACGACGTTTGCAAATCAGCGCCCGGTCCTGGCTGACCTTGCAACGCAGCTGTGCCCCAGAAACTGAAGCATGTTTAGTTTGTCTATCAAGCGCTCGCAGACGACAAGAGTAGGATGGAGGATGGGGGTGGCAAAGGAGCGCGCACGCGCGTGTGCCCCGCTTTGGAGATTGCAGAGTACGGAAACCGTGCGGCTGGAAGGCGTCGACGCGGTGGAAGCCAAGAGCATCCCGCCGCGCCATATGCGTAATCCGGGAACAGGTAGGAAATATAGGAAATTAGGAAAAGTGTGGAGACAAGGTCCCACGCCGACCGCTGCCTAATCTTGTTGTGTTGCCATGACCTCATTGATTGAGTTGCGATCAAAAGACAGGGTTCGGAAATAGAGATGACCACACCCGCTCCTGCAAATGCAAACCAAAATCCAGGACACAAAAGCAAATAGCCGCTGCCGTTGTTGCAAGTCATTGACATGCAAAGGTGCAAGCTGTGCCTCGGATCTGGCATCGGATATCTCTCTCTAAGCCTGGTGACCGGGTAATGTCAGGAGATACCCAGTTGAAAGGTGTTATCGCGGACCATCTGTTCAATGGCCACTTGCCACCACACTGGTGGACTGCCTTGTAGTGGGGTACAGCGATGCTTTCCCCACAGAGTGTACCTCCGCGCCCAGCGCTCCGTCAACGGTGGGTGGACCATCAATGGGTGATTCCGTCCCCCCAACTGGCCCTCTCGGAGCGCCTCGGAGCATACAACCTTACAGAAATTGAGCCTTCGGTCGCAGTGCCAAGTGCAAGTCTCTCACACGTGATCCCAACGCTCGTCGCGTCCGGACGCTCCTGCTCGGCTCACGACGGGATGGCGAGACCTTTGGTGGCGCGGTCTAGCATACCTTAAGCCACTGTCTGCCCTTCTTTTGACCAATTCCTGCAGGGCTTTCCAAAAAGCCGAACATCACTCCGGTGCAGGGGCCACGACACAAGAACAGGAAGAGAAAAAATCTACCATGTCTCCCTATTCGAGAAAGATCGAGGGACGTGAACAGGTGACGCACCCGGCGAAGGAAAGTACGTGTGGGGGCCACGGATCATGATAATGATGAAACGCGAACATGGACAGAAATGAAGAATCACCACCACTCACCGTTTGAAAGCGATGTTGATGTCGAGAATTGACGATGGGCAGCAAAAGCGATACCAGGCGGATAAATAGACGGACGCGGTCCGCGCGTGCCTGTTTGACGAAGGGTTCCAACAATCTCGGAACCCGTGTTGAGGCGCACTAAGCTTGTACAAAGGATGAGGGAATTCACTGTACCCAGACTTGCCGTCAGCCTGTATGCTCTTATTTCCAACTGTTTGGGAGGATAGGGAAAAGTGAGGGAAGGAAAAAACAACAGAACAAGGAAGAGGTAGAGGTCTTGTTCGTGGACACGGGCGATATCCCCAAGTCGGTCGACAACTCTGGTAGCATTGTTCTGCCACTTTGGAGACCCACAGCACTGGAGTCTCGACCCATTCGGCACAACACCGGCCAACAGAATTAGCGGAGGTAGGCGCTGTCTGCAGCTCGGCAACCTTTCTGAGCCTGTCGTCGTACGTCTGGACACAGCCACACCTCGGCGCCGCCGGCATTCATGCATGCGGCCCTCCACCTGGCGAGTCCATGTGCCTCTACCATGTCTCCAGTGCATTCCCCAGCCAAAAAAGATCTCCGTCTGCAGCCACTACCCTCTGACACCCACTCAGCTGACGAGGTAGGCATGCCCTTCTTTCTGCGTCGCTCCTCTGCACTTATCCGCAAGGTAGGCCCAATCTGGATGAGACTGCGTCCTCTCCTTAAGACGAGAACCAATAACGTTCAGAATAGGATCACGTTGCGCAAGGACCGTGCGCGATTACTTACAATGCAAGTGAGTGTGGACTCCGTAGCAAAACTTGTTCCGAGACCGCGTCGTGGAATGTGCCACTGTTTCCTTGTTAGACAATAGACTAGTTTTAAGGGAAGAACAGAGACTAGGCGCTGTTGGGGTTTGAGTGTGGCTTACCTTTGAAGACGACCAGTGCGGGGAAGGTTGTTAGGGAAAGATAGGATGATAGGAATGTTGGCACGGATGAATGCAAGATCGGATTGAGGCTCAGATAGAAGCTATGGGAAGTGAACAGCGGCAATTTTGAGGGCAAGCCAAGAGGGCAAAAGGAAGAAGAGACAGGAGGACGACAGGCCGAGGATAGGAAGGGGGACGGATGAGAATGGAGAGGAAGCCGGAGAGGATGTCGATAAGAACCTAGAAGACGGAGAGCGGCTGGATGAGAGAGAGCGAGAAGAGAAGCAGAAGAAGAGAAAGAGAGAGAACGAGAAAAGGAGATGCGAGCGAAGATAAGGGGAAAGGAGTGAGGATGAGGATGATGATGAGGATGAGGATGAGGATGAAGATGAGGATGAGGAGGAAGAAAGGAAAGGGCAAAAAAGGAAGGAAAAGAATAACAACAGAGAGGAACTGCCACCCAGCCAAGCGCACGCACGCACGCCACCACCGTACCATAACACCACCAGGCCACAACAGAACAATACAGTAGAGAATCTGTATACCTCCAGAGGCGCAAAGAGAGTTTGGTCCAGACAACTCTCGACCTCGCTGGAACGTGTGGCACACCCTCCGAGCACCCGCATATGCCCACATACTGTGCATATAGACACCCAGAGGATTAGACATACACTCATGCATGTCCCCAGAGGCGAGAGAATAAACCCAACGGACCAATGCCGTCCGCGCGTCCGCAGAGCTGGCCGAGGTGGCGCTCGGGGTGCCGCCCCATCCCACCCGATTACAACGTCGTACACGTCCACAAACACCTCTGGTGGACGGACGCGATTCCGGTCGCTGTGTGTCGGTCGTGAGGACAAGTCAATGAACATCGTTGCTTCTGGCGATTGGTACGCGCATCGTTCCACAGCTCTGGGTGCAGTGAAATATTTGGTAGCTCGAGAGCATCGACGGATTGGCGTGCGGTGGAATGAGAGGAGACGCCGGAGACGGGATGCAAGGGAGAGTGGGAGGAACAATCCCCCGCCCATCAGAAGTGGGGGGCTGTGGAGATTGACCAGTTGATCGTTGGGGGTTGATGAACACATGCAACAAGGAACCCAATAACAGTCGAGTGTGTGTGCAACGGGGCAGTAACGGTCGACAATCGTTTATCACTCCAAAAACCTCAAGCTCATACGCGCCATACGCCGTCCTTCGAGCATCTTGCCTTGCGCAGCTTGTCCTCTTTCATCAGCCTTCAATCTCCCGCTGGCCCGCTGTCCATCTCTTTCGAGTGTTTTGACACTCAGGAGAAATACGTCGTCGAGGAGAGTAGTGATCTGCAGCTTAAGACTCATACTTCAAGGGAAAAGCATGACCACCCCAAGTCGAGGCGCCGAGGCAAGACTTTCTTCTCCATGACCTCGATCGTTCTCCTCGTCCTTCATACCTCCGTTGCTAACTCCAGCGCAAATGTTGTACAAGAGTTTTAGGAATGGTTTCCCGAAACCCAGTGTGCAAGGACGGACACTAGTAATTACAAGGGGTACCGGATGGCCAGTCGGAATGCGCTGGATCGCGCTGGAGACGAGTGGGAATGAGAGTCCATCTTTCAGCGATCCGCGAGCCCTCAACAGTAACCTCGCAAATCCCGGTGTGACACTTGTGTCTTGTCCTCCCGAATCCTTCCTGAATATTATTCCTCCTCCTCATCGCTCGATCTATCCATACCATCATTTCCGTCCCTCTGATCCTCTCATCCCACTTTTGCAAGAGTATCCGCCCTCACACTCATTTGATAAATAGACAGCCTTCTGTCTTTTTCCCCTCTTGTGTTTATCCGCAGCACAGACCTCTAAACGATCTCAACTGTCTCGGAAAGGTGTATCGTTGGTCGTCTCCTACGGCAAGCACGGTCCCCGAGGAAGATCAATGGCTGCTCAAGTGTCGACGGCTTCCCAAGAGTTGTTGTCTCAATTTGTCGCCCACTGCGTTCGTCGTTGCCCAAACCTCTTTTGAGCCTGCCTTTTCTCTCATCTTGTCTTCCCTGTCCGCCATTCTTCCGCGACACGCTCTACTGTGAAGATGTTTACATAGAAAGGTAGACCAGTATCGATTCCAACTCAGCTGCCTGCCTCAAAAGCTCGAGGAAACGATTCTTCGATCGTTTGTGAGCTGGCGGCTGAAGAGGCGCTCCCCGCGATCGCTCGATGAAGAGCAGCGTATTGGTCACATCGCACTCCATGTCCGTCACCGCGCTACCTGCCAATCTCTCCAGAGTGCTGATCAATAGACAATTTGCCTTCCGGAATGCCGCTCACTTGGCTCGTCAGTCGTTCGATTGATACGCGACATCATTGGATGGGACGATTCCCGGGGGACGCAAGGGTTTGCCTCTGAACGAGTCGAAGTGGATCTGGCATTTTGTGCATGCCTGTCCCCGCCCAGCTCCTTGCTCCTTTCGAGTTGGGTTTTTCTCCGCACGTCCCTCCGATCCCTCCAATACCCCTACCTTCCTCGAGGACCTCTGTCACTACCTTGCTGTAGTATCTTCATGCGTTTTCACGTTTCCAACACTTCAATCCGACAAATCGAGCTGACCGCGTCGTGTCTGCAAATGCGCCTCACCCTCAGGTGCCTCAGTCGTGACGTAAGACGTAGGTTCAAGGTATCCAATTCTCCTGCGATCCTGGGGCCATGGGCGGCATGTGCCGTACCGGCAGTTCAACCACCCGACAGCTCGACAGTCTGTCCGTGGTCTACCAGGCAAGCAGCACAATGTTCACTTCCAGGCACAGATTCAACTGACAAGAGCTGGGTAAAGACGCGGAAGACTATGGCCCCTTTATGATTCTTACCACCTCATTTCGAACCTCAGAGAATATTTTGACATCCTTTACATTGCTGCATATGGTCTGGTAACTGCGCTTGTGCTACTGCTGATCTCACATCCGCTATCCGATCAGAAATGGGATTGGATTTGCGCGTAACATCACCCTCTTGACATTCGAAATCACTCCATTATTGGCACGAGTGGCATGGATTGCTTCTCGACGACAGATCGGGTGGCGGGCCCAAAAACAATCCTCAAGGGCCTCAAGAAAATCAACGGTAACGCATGGACGCCAAGTGTATCTGTATCGGGACACGTGACAGGTCGTAACAGACCTCTTCATCGTCGGAAGAAGACTGCACAACGTAACTTCGGAGTCTCTCCGTGTGGGGACGAGACTCGTCTCGGCACCTGTGGGTATGCTGACGGAGCAAACAACGGCTATGACCCAGTCTAGGACGGAAAACAGTGGGTCATTTCCTCAGGTGCGTTGTTTTCGGAACCACTGTTGTGCGTCATGGTGATCATCCGGTCGCTTGTTGAGGGCAGAAAGTGCGGCGAGCGCCGTTCAAGTGGTGTGCTGTTCACAACGACGCGTCCAGAACGGCGGCAACTCTACAACGGACTATTGGCCGGAGTCCCTCTTGATGCCCTTTATCAGGATCTTTAGGCTTCGATTACGGTAGTCAGGGAGAGCTTACGTCACTGACTGCTGTCTATCACCCTGTCCTTGTCTACATGAGAGGGCCATTGGGGCCCAGCAACAGGTGGAGCGAGCGCCGGGAATGGACTGTACCACAAGGTGCTCGAGCATGAGCATAGAGCATAACCGAACGGCAGTTGTGCTGGGGGGCATATCACATACTGTACATGGCTGTTTGTATGGATCTGCGTCATTATGGCGTCTAATGGCCATTTAGGGGCGGTCATTGGACACCCTTCACGTTGGTCGGCAACTTGAAGGCGACAATGCCAGGGGCGTTGACACGATGAGATGCCGATCTCCAACTAAATATGACCGCAGACAAAACAATTCGTGCCTTTCCACACGTCACGGGGCACGGAATGTCTCGATACCAAAGACTGTTGTACGCTGTTGTCCGCAAACCATGCGTCACGTGCTATCATTGCCTTCGTGTGCGTTTCCAACCCACTTCTGATTTCGAACTGATCTGCCCCAGCAGGAGGGAGGTGTGCAAACTGGATAGGGCGTGTTCTATGCGCGGCAATGGAAAAGGCTTGGCCCTGTTGCAAGATGAGAGGGGTTCCACATGACGCAAGTAGGGCAACTCGTGGGTCTGAAGAGACTAACATTTATTTCCTATCTTCAGGTGGTGGAGTGGACCTACATATCCGGAACTTGTTTCCGAGAGCCAATATGCCAAGAGCCGAGACGACTGAGTCTGACGACGATCCTCGAACATGATCTGGCGCCAGGTGTTCCGGGAAATGGGTGGCGTTCCCGCTCTCCACCGCCCGATCCTCGGCCCCGAAGCCTTTTGCCGCGGAGATCCACCACAACCGCCCAGCTCCGATCTCGCGCTCGATCACATATCACATGCTGCATTTGGTAACCGCCGGCGCAGCCACTGTCAGTAAACGCTGGTCCCACAGTCGACGGGCCAAGTATTCCACTGAATCCCCATTTACATCTTTCTGTTTCTTTTCCTCGGTCTCTGTGAGTTGTTGAGAGGTTGGACACATGACTGTGTTCTTGCCGTGAGTTCTGCGTGAATTGCGGCCACACATGATACTCGGAGTCACTTCTGTGGATGTGGTCCTCGCGTCTGATCGTACATTGTTTACCCCCAGTCACTCTATCTGGTCATCCACTCGCTCTTGACATCTTGTCTAACTTAACATCCTGGGTAATTGGAGTGCAGTTCACCACTGGTTGATGGTACTGTTCCATTCCGGTTGATGTTCACCCCCGCGCTTTACGACCTGATGTACCTTCTAGACGTCGTTCCCGGCGCTGACTCTCTCTGCGATGAACCAACTCAATGGAGTTTGCTTTCAGCAGACAACCGACCGTGTGTCAATTTGCCCAAGACGGTCAATAAACCGCACAAAGCTGTTATCGAAGACAAAGCTGCCATTATCTCTCCAACAATACCATCGCGGGAGAAGCTCAACGGCCCACGAAAATCAAGGTGGGACACTTCCTTAAACTGCATACTTCTTTGTGTGAGACTTGGAGAAGTTGGAATCATTCCGAGAGACAAGATTGACCCCTTAGAGTGCATCCGGGTGCGTTCCAAGGGCGATCAATGGCAGAACAGGAGGCAGCTGCCAACGGCTCCAGCATTCCAATCCTCCAACATTCCACACTCAGGCATGCATTCCACAGCTATGGAGCGTTTCCATGAAGGTCCAACTATCTATCAGATTTGCCACTGCACCCGTTATCGGATGTCGCGGTGAAACAGGTCTGAGTGCCGACCAGTCGGCTGTTTCACTAAAGGAAGACTAACTTAGAGCCAGTCCGGCACAAAGTACAGCGCAAGCGTCAAACATGACACGCATTGGTCTGTCAAGTCGGTCTTGGCCCTCTCAACATTAGCGCTGACTGAAGCGGATGACAGTCACACCTGCAGTCCTCGACTGTCGCTTTTCTTTGGAAGAATTCTCGACCCACTGCTCAGGGCCACCTGGAATACCGACAGAGAGAATCCATCAGTGAGAGAATTGTTCAAGTCCGTGATTGACGCAGAATGTCTTTACTCTACAACTCGACATTCTTGCCCGTCAGCCCCACTTTCGAGATCATCACCATGCGCCGCTCAGGAATATATTGGTGGGGGCAAGATTTCATACGACCTGTACGGGATAAAACCGTAACACATGGTGACCTATCGGCCAACTCCGTGAGGCATCCACACGATCCACCCCACATGGTCCCAACCCCCAACTCCACCTCATCGTGTCCATCCCCCACAAGGCCAGTCATGCACCACATTCCTAGACCTGAGGGATGCGTCGGTCGGTCCTTCTCTGTCATTTTTGTTGAAGACGAGCGTTGAAGGCTTTGGTATCTTCCGGCGAGGATTGAAAGCTTGACAACATCTTTACCACCCAAAAGCAGTGGGTGAGTCGAAGGTGGTTGACAATACTCTAAGCATTCGCAAGCGACCTTTCGACTTGAGCACATCGAAGTCTTGCATGTCCACAGGCTGTTGTAATTTCTAACTGAGGAATGCTTGAGTTGAAAAGATCTTGGAGGAATCTTCAACAAGCCAATCAAGCTGGAAATATAGGTGCGTAGAACTCGATGTCAACTTCACGGCGGCCTCTCATTCATCCCAGGGGTTTAAATGCCGTTCTTATAATATGCGTGGTCTCGTCATCTATGCGATGCGACGACAAGCATGAGTGTTCCAAGCGCTTTGTGGGACAAGCTCGAGAAGGCTTGTCGGGGACATGTCGGAGGTACTGTAAGTACTGGCCAAAGTCTTGATTTTGACATCAGATAGTGTCTGCCCTCACACACCTGCGCGCACTACTGAACGAGTCCACATCCCTCTAAGGCATAACCATTATCCCACTACGAGAATGAGTGAGAGTCCCACTGGTGTTTTCCCTCGCCGACCATTGATTGGGAGACGAAGGGGACCAGTGCCCAGAGTACGCAAGCTTCGCCGCCCACGCAGAAGGTCAACCATCCACATCCAAGTCCTTGTGGACTATTTGCTCTCGCAGAGCTTGTGTGGAAGGAGTATTTGTCATTCTTGCGACACTCGAGTAGAAGGGAGGCAAGGGAGCGGGTGGCATATGTCCTGGTCGTGGGAAACAGCCTCTCCTTGCTGTACCGACCACAGACCTTGTCACCAGCCGTCTCCGCCTCCCGTCTACCTTGGCCCTTCCCTCGTCCCCGTCTCCTTGAACTTGGCAACAGCGTATCGATATAATCACGCTTATCTGACCGTGTTTTCCATTTTGCGTATCTCGTTCTCACGGGAATCCAGCGGTATTGAACTAACCGGTTCGCCACGGTTCCCAAACTCGCCACACTCGGAGCTCGGGACACGCCCTCCGACGGAGCAGTCTCTTGTGAGAAGCAGTAGGAAGAAATCCACAAAATACATCGCCACAAATAGCCACAATACAGTACCTCTTGCCAGGGACTGTATCATCACCAACTCAACATCAAGGCCTTTGTTGCTTGACATTCAGAACCATCTGCCACAGTCTCTGCCACAGTCAAACGTCTACATCGTCTACATCGCCAAATCCAGCGGACAATCTCATCAAGATTTTCGCCTGGCTCTCCAAGGCCAAGAAGCCACAAGGCAGGCGTCGATGCCGCCCAGGTGCTCTATAGCGCTCCGCCAAGCTATCATCATCACGCGTAAACGTCAACCACCTCGTAATTCAGGAACAGTATCCAGCCCGCCCAGCACCCAACGGGAGCCCGGGGCCGCGAGGCACAGGAACAGCGCGGCAGTAAACCCAATTTGGGACACTGAACGACACTCCCCTGCGTGCTCTGGCGTCATCACGGCTTGTGAGTGAGGTTGTGATCCTGCAGTGTGAGCTTGTGGTCGTGTGGGTTGACGACGTCCGCCATCGGCTCACAAACAGACAAGGGGAAAGACCAATACCAAACCGCCACGGGGTGGACGGTTTCGCCTGAGTTCGATCGATGAGTATATCGCCTGGCATGTGTCGCGATACCCGAGAACTCTCGGCGTCCACCACAGGCAGCTTACCAAAATCAACCTAGTCTGGGATCCACTGGATCGCGCTCGTCTTCTAGGTCGGCATGGTTGCGCTTTGGGTAGGCAAGTGATGAGGAGCGACGAGTGTGCAAAATTCCGAATGCGCACGTCGGAAGCCAGTGATATCCACGAGAATGTCCAGGCCGGCGGTCGGCTACCGCTTCATCAAGACTTGGCTCTGTCCTCCATGTTGGTGGTAGTCGGGATAATTCGACTGGCGCGTTTCCAATAACGGAATGGGCCAGAGAAGGTCGTACGAGCGGGAATTAACATGATCGCCGACCGCATTCGGCCTTCTCACTCGCATCGCGTTTGGCACGAGAGTGTTGCTCGCCAAGCCCTCCTTTTGGCGGCTGTACGCGAGAGTATATCCTGGAGTTGGGAGAATCAAGAGTGGACGGAACGGCGATTCTGGACGCGATGATCGCCTGCTCGTGACAGTAGCCGGGACACCACGGACCCCAGGAGCACGCACGGTGGACGCCACAGCCTCGAGGGATCGCGGGTCAGTGCCAGCGTTGCTGGTCTCCTTGTCTCCGACAAGGTCCACGAACGAGATGAACGATGGGAGATGCGCATACCAGAGGTGCAGAAGGAATTATACAGGAGACAAGGGGTACATGGATCTGGGAAAGCATCGTCCCTGCAGAACGATCTCAGTCGCGTAGAGACTTTTGGTGACTACTGTAGTTGAAATATGAGTGGGAATCGGTCGCCGGCCGCCGGCACGTGAGGCCCCTGGGTTTCCAGCTGCAATCGACGACCAAGGGCTGACAAATTGAGCGTAGAGCTTTGATCCGTCCCAACTTCCTTTCTTCGCTGAGGTGATCTGGAAGGAGTTGATCCCAGTTGTCACCTTCGCGCTGGGAACGCCGATCTGCTGCCTATTGTTGAACAGTGCTCAATTCGCGGTCTTCATCCCCTGATCTGAGATTCAAGCGCATGTAATTTCTTCGCTGTATCTGAACGAGTAATTGCATTTTTTATGGTAAAGCTGCAGATGCGGTACTGTATATGGACGAGCCGAGAGGAAGTCGATCTTTCCTCAGGTCTCCCAAACCTGCGCTCTTTGCAAGTTTGCTCGCCACGTACTCGACCATGCATGAGCCACAAGCAAAAATATCCGCCAACTATTCTGAATGCGACCATGGTGCATGCCAAATGACCTATGAGGGAATATACAGAATGCTGGACAATGCGGGTGGATGGGTGTGGTGGATGGTGCTGGTGCCAATGAAGAAAGCAAATCGAAGTGTAAAAGCCAACAGGAAACATGAAAACACCAAGTGTACACTGTTGTTTTTGACAGTGTCGCAAACACCTCACCTAACATGCTGCAGCTTGCGAGTCGTCAAGGCAATGAGGTCAACCAATCCCTCAGCCGTCTCCGGTGTTGCTGCGTTGGCCGTGATGGGCGACTTTTTTGCTCCGTCTTGTTCACCCCTTGCAGCCGTCAGTGCAGCGGAAATTTGGGCTTCGTCAACTTGTTCGTCTTGCTGTTGACGATTGTTGTCTGCTTGAAGAGCCAAGATGTTCTGCACGTAGCCAACAATATCGTCATCTAGCCACGTGATCAGTGCGAACGCGCGCAGCCGTGGAGGGTGTCATGTCTTGCTCACCAGTTGGTTCAAATCGTCCGAGGTGGAAATCGCTGCAGTGAACGTCCGCACAGCGGCCGCCGCCCGCTTCTGAGCGGCACCAGAAGGAAGTGGTGTCATTCTGCAGCCGCTGGGTTAGTATGATAGACGACACAAGGGGCCAATCGATGACCAAATCGTCCGAGTCGGCCGAATTGCTTTCAGGTGAGTGAGAGCGCGTGAAGGGAAGAGCTGGTGTCACGGAGGAAAGCTGGGGATAGCGTGGGAGAAGAGGAACGTATGGGCGGAAGTTCTGCGATTTAGTTGTAGCTGGGAGGGCATCTGCCTCAAACATACACTGGAGGAGGTTGACGAAGCTGCGTCAGATCCCCCTTCGGAAGCCGCTGACTTGGCTGCTTGTAAGTTGGTTGCTTCGAAATATTGCAGTTACCTGGAGACGACGCTCTAGACCTAGAGTCTGGAAAGTCAGCCTCGTCCCCACGCTTGGGGGCGGCGTGACACGCCACCCACCTTCCGCATCATCGACGGCCTCCATGGGCACGTCACCTAAGCTTATCAGCGAAATCTGCAACAGCAACATACCGTCAGCATCAGGGACACGACGCTGAGACCGCTGTTCATTTGCGGCGGCAAAGACTGCTGCTTCGATTACATCCGCCGAGACACCTGCCACACCAATTTGATCAGCCGCTTTGGCGGCCGCCTTGACACTAGAGGCGACCGTTGGCGTCGAGGCTCCGGAGGGCGTGGCCGCACAAGAACGTGCGCGCATCTTGGCCGCGATCTGCTCCTTGAGACGACGGATTTTCTCCTCCTTCTCTGCAAGCAGCGTCGCATTGTTGAACGGAGCGGGGATGCAGATGATCGGTGGCTCAATCAGCGGAGCAGGCTCATCATCGGAACTACTGTCTGAGTCGTCATCGAGAACAATGTTGAGGCGGTGAGGGCGCATCGGCCTACCGAACGCCCGGCGTTTGGGAGGAGGTAGCGGCCGAGCGGCTGTGACAGGGCGAGCAGCGTTGTCCATCATATCCTCCGCATGAGGCCGCTTCACGCCCCCCGAACGCATGCTGGGGCGCGTCGGGAACGACCGGGAGGGGGGTCTTGAGGGAGGCTTTGAGGGTGGAGGCTCATCTGCAATTTCTCCGTCCTCCATTTCGTCGTCTATGTCCATAGGAACCTCTGCTGTAGAGCCAGACAGGATTTCTCGTTCAAGCTGGGCGGCTTCCTCGACGATAGATTTGGAAGGAACCACAGGTGGAGGTGCAGCAGTCGCAGGTGCTGAGGGTGTTCCAGTTCTCTTCTGACGCAGACTCTCCAAAGCACGACGACGAGTTTCAGCCAGGTCCACTTGGGAAGACGATCCAGATGTCGAAGGGGGAGTGGGGGCTATCCGATCGACCAAGGAAGGCACAGGAGGACTCGGTTCCTTCACGGCCAAGCTTGGTGGCTTCGCTGCCTGGGTCGGCGGGTTTGACTTGTCGTCCTCATCGCCATAATTCAAGGTGGATACAGGCTGGTCTTGTCCAGAGTCACGATCACGCTTGCGCCGGTTCTTTCCCGCCTTGGGCCCCGAAGCTCTGGATGGAGGAGGGACAACAGGAGACTGCGGCCGAGGCAGGGGACGGTAGCTATCAAGGTGGATAGCAGGCGCTGGCGTAGAGAATGGCCGACCAGGATAGGGTGCCTCATTCCCAGACGCGGGTGTCCAGCTTGAAACGATGCGAGGCGCCATCGAAGGAGGTGGACTCATCCTCTCCACGAGCGCATCAGTGGAGCTTTCCGAGCCGGAGCGACCCATCGCCACAGCGACCTTGATGTCGACGCTGGAGCTCCGGGAGCGAGGAGAGCGCGTGCGTGACGGCGCCGCGCTGTTGACATCGCCCATCGCGCTGGGAGTCGCGCTTTCCGCCTGAGGAGGCTCGCGAAACTGAGACCAGAGAGCAGCGCGTTCACGCTTGGATCCCTCCACAATCTCTTCGCACACTCTTGCGACATAGCGTGGGGGAACGCCCTTCCGAATAAGCGTTTCAGGAGAAATGCCTTCGTGAAGAAGGTTGCGGACAATCTCGACCCATTGATCGTCCTCATCATTGTTGACTGTAAGTGTGGTCAACCAGCGCTCAACATCCAAATTTATTAGCGCGAAACTCACTGGCGGGGGACGGCAGGGCAGACCGCGTGACGGTGCCCTTGTCAGCATCACTGATGGTAACGACAGTAGAGCGGACAATTGGAGAGATGATCGCTGGGGATGACGGCCCAGCTGTCAAGGGCGGAGGTGATGGCGAGGGAGGTGGAGGAGCGGACGGGGGCGGGGGCACGGGGGGCGGCCGGGTCGATGGCGGCGGCGGGACTGATGGCGACTCGTCTTCGCTGATTTCTCCGTCTTCCTTTTCATCGGCTGACTGTGTCGTGACCGAGTTCTTCAGGGAAGACGATCGGGACGCGGCTGGAAGTTTACCCATTTGTGACGCCACACTCTTCTTGGTCCGCGCCGACTTGAGCGCGGCGGCGCGTAATGCGGCCACGTCAGGTTTTGTGGAGACGGTGATAGCAGGCCGGCCTGATGATGCGGGCCCAGCAGGCTGCGGTGCAGGAGGAAGAGGGGCCGCGACGGATGTCATGGAGGTAGCTGCTGATGAAGATGGAATGGGAGATGGAGAATGTGCTTCGCGTGCTGCGCTCTCTGTCTCTGGTATACTTGGGGGAGATTGAGCGCGGGGACCAGCACTCATTTTAGACGCGGCCGATCCCATGGGAGCCGGCGCGAGACGGAGGTGAAGGGGTTGGGAACGGATGATGGGAGCGCGAGCCACACACTCGGAAACCAGAAAGAATCGACAAGGGATCACCAAGAATCAGAGAGAACACGGAAGGAGATGGAATGAGAGCAGGCAGAGATGAGAAGGAACGAGAATGTAATAATGGTGATGGTGGTGGTGATGGTGATGACGATGTCGAGGATGGGGAGGAGGAGGAAGGGGATGGCGAGGAAGGAGGAAGGAAGGAAGGAGAACGGATTTCTCAAAAGGACAAGACTGACCCAACTGTGAACTGCGAGAGGAACGACGACGACGATCTTACAGTACCTGCACTCCAAAACACCACGACGGAATCAAAAATCAGACAATTCACTGGGCCACTTGGCACTCTGCTGTGCCCTGGTGCGCCCATCTGTCTGTTGCCACCCAGCCAGATCGTAACCATAACAGAGATCGAATCTCAGTCCCGGTCTCTCGGACGTCCAGGATCTCAAATCTCACACAATACCAGCTTCCGAACATGCACCAGCCAATCACTTCCTGCACCGTGCACCATACAGACAGATACATCCAAGTTCTACGGCGCTACATTCCCCCACGAGTGCTCCTTGAGCCACTCGGACCCATGCTCATCGTACTCGGCACGTGTGATACGCGCAGCACGCGCCTCTGTCGAGTTTGCCCACTCTGCCATGCCGCGCCATGCCTCGAGTCGCGGGTCGGCGTCGTTGAGCGACCCCATAATCTTGAGCGGGGCACGGAAGGGGAGTACAGGAGTGAGCGTGTTGCGCATACGCGGCAGCAGGTTGGGCAGCTTTGTCGATCCTCCAGAGAGGACGATGCCCTGGTGGTGTAAGCGATAGACCAGTATGGTCAGTCTTCTCGGCACATACCTCCATTAGACGTTGCCGGACGTCATCGTCAAAGCCGTTCAGAAGCCATCCTGCAAGCTCGCCCACACCGGCAGAGTCGACGCCGAACATTGCGGGCTGGAACCATGTCTCGGGAACGCGGATGCGCTCTACATTGAGATGGATCTGGTAGCTTTGCTCAATGCTCTCGGGATCGTAATCTCTGCCGTTGCCGCCACGAACGAACGCGTTGAGAAGAGCGTTCTTGATGCGGACCTGACCCTCCATTGTGTCGTCATCGGTGAAGGTCGGATCGTACTGCAGCAACTTGCCCTCAAGGGTCTCGAGCTGTGCGAGGTCGTCCTCCTCGGCATCCGAGTCCTCGTCGCCGCCCTTGGCACGTCAGATGAGTATTCACCGGTCACTCACAAGCTCGCGGTACACTGCCCAGTCCGAGTCATCGCGGCCGAAACCGTCGTCCTTTTCTGTACCTAGTCAGAAGACCGCGATAACGCCGGTCACCTACCCTCGTCTCCCTTTTTCCGCTTTCTTCCGCCACCATTAGTGTCCGCTGCCAGCGACGCGAGATTCTTCATCCGGTTCTGGGCAGCCGCAGACTTCCTGTCTCCGAGTTGAGCACGGCGCTTCTTACGCTCCTTCATCCTGTCGATAACCGCGAGATGCTCCGCCCTAAGCTTTGAAGACCACCCGGTGAGATTGTTGATGCGCTCCTCGTCATCGAGGCGTTGGATCTCCTCCTGCAATGATTAGTTGCCCACTTGTAATGATCACTCACCAGGCGCTCCTTCTCCTTGCGCTTCTCTTCCCGGATCTTGACTCGTGCCTCCCAGCCAGCCTTCATGAGGCGCTGTTTCCGCTTCTCCTTGATCTCCTCCTCGGTGAGTTCCTCGTCTGGCCGGTCGACGAGTGGAAACGATGGGTCCTCCTCGGGTTCAGGCGCCTCGCCCATCTCCTTCCGCTGCTTCCGCTTCACCTCGATGTCCGTCTTCTTGATCCAAGCTTCCAACTCGGCCTCAGTCTCAAACGGCGTCGCATCCGCGATACGCTCAAGGAACTCGGCCTTCTTCATCGTCGGACGCTCAGCCAAGATCATCTTGTACTCCTCGAGCTCGGCAACCTTGGCGGCAAGCTGATCGTGAGTTGATGTCCCAGCTCTATCAACTCACCTTTTCTGCGCGCTGCTTGGCCTGCATCTCCTGGAGCCTACGGCCCTGTTCCTTTCTCCGCTCCAGCTGGGCGGCAATCTCCTCCTCCGTCTTCTCGACGACGTCTGGGGCGTTGAACGGGAACTGGACGACCTTGGTCATGTCCGCCATGGCCTGCGGACTGGAGAGAGACCGTATCTCAGACTCGTAGTCGGACGAGAAGTAACATGTTTGCTGGTACATGAACTGAATGTCAGCGACGAAAACAAAGAACACCTACCGTCGCCTGGTTGGCCGTAACCTTGAGAGGGAAGGAGGGATACTTTAGCTGAACCAGTTTGAGCATCAGCTCGGAAGACTGCGCACCGCCCCATGGTATTCTGTTTGTCAGCTGGCATCTAGGTAAGCGTAAGGCAGCAGACATACCGCTTAGCACGGGTAAGCAGACCACGGCCATCTACGACAGGGATAACGGTGCTCGCGTTATGTCCCATGTGGATGGACAATCCGTCGCGACGCTTGTGCCGTGAGAACGCAAAGAGCGAGTCGATGCCATATGTCACCTCTGGAGCGCCGTAGAGTTCAAAAAGGAGTTCGGACGTCACTGGTCGTCAGTCAACATCGCGACAGCCTCACTCATCCAACGTACTGGCACGCGTGAAGAGGGGATTTGCTAGACGTTCAGTCATCACGATCGGCTGCTCGATGCTGCCCGAGTCGATGCCGAGGTTGAGAAACGTGTAGTCGAGCGCGCATTCCTGTTCCTGTCAGCTTTTCTCTGCGATCAAGGCCGGTATTCTCACCAGCAAGTCGCCGTGGATGAGTAGATCTCCATCAAACATGCTCCGCCCGTTCGAGCGCGAGTTTGCATCCACCTCGATATCCCGCCCGAACAGGAGTGTGTTCCGCCCAATCTTGCGGTCACGGTAGCGCGCAATGACGTTGGGCTGGTCGATCCACGGAGTCTCCATCGTGGAAAAGCCGGCGCGCCATGACTGAGAGCCTGTGGGAGGTCAGCTACTAACAGAAATATAGCTGGCCATACCATTGTCGATGCAGATGGCCGGATCCCGCCCGTCGAGGCTGTGGTAGTCGAATACCTTGTGCGGCTCGCCCGTGTATGGGGTCGTTTCGGGCACGTAGACGTAGTTGGGCCGCGGGGGCGTCGACGACGACGCGCGGGACGTCGACGGCGATGCCATCGTGCTAAGTATTTCGAGGGGACGAATGTAGTGCGGGGAGCGTGGCACGGACAAGTGTTTGGTGTGAAGGACGATGCAAGATGAGAAAGCTTGTTGGCGACGCCGTTTGCAGAAATGGACCTGCCATTGATTGTTCATTTGACCACTGTGTGTGCTAGCTTGTCTAGCTTCAGTACTGAGCAGCTGGGTGTGTGCCTGAAAATGCCTTTCTCCCTCCACTTTGTCCCTCCACACACGACACAAACGACACAACGCTGCTTGGGGCGGGTTGCCATCGACACACCATCCGCTGCATGCTGCAAATCGCCATCTTGACGCGCATTCTCTGCGCACTCTGAGTGTATGTCTGGGAAATATGCACGTCTGACAGAACAGGGTGTCCAAGAACCATAGCGCACGCGAAACGCCGCTCCCGCATCGATGCTTCTCCGCCTGGGTCCGCCGCGCTGCGTCCGGCCCCGGGCGGCTCAGTGTCTGAGGGCGGAGCTGGTCTTACGAAGACTTACGAGCAACTCGCTTTCGGAGCGGACCGAGCCGCGGGGGACACCATCCCAGGCCAAGACCGAGACCGAAACGGTCGCGTGGGGGGAGCTCCCGACCTCCATGCCCGCCGATGGTCATGGTCGAGCCGCATCAGAATCACCGGCCCCGGTACGAAAGAAGAGGGCATCGGGAAAGAAGGACAAGACTGTCATTGCATGGGGCGAGCTTCCGACGTCTCTTTTGGGTCCTGATGGCGAGGTCATCAAGCCGCTAGCCGAGTTCAAGGAGGTCACTGCCAGGAGCACGAGTATGTGGATTGCCTTGCCTGAACTGATGGGTAGAGAAGAAGGCGGCCGCCGAGGACGACGAGGAGCGCGACTACCAGGAGGCCGTCCGTCGCGGGTCCATTCCCGAGACTCCGCTCGCCAAGCTCGTGTGGCAGAACTGGCGGCGGTTTCCTGACTGCGTCCTGCTTACGCAGGTTGGCAACTTCTACGAGGTGAGGCGGGACTAGTGGAACTACTGGTGGAGACCACCAGTTACCGTACTCGCGCTGACTCCAGTCATACTTTGAGCCAGCGATTCGCGTCTCCTCTCTTCTCGGCATCAAGCTCACGAGCAAGACGTACCGCAGCGGCACGTTCCCGTTCACGGGCTTCCCGATCCATCAGCGGGACAAGTACCTCAAGATGCTGGTGCACGATTTGGGCTTTACGGTGGTTCTGGTCGAGGAGGAGAAAGATGTGCTCAAAATCAAAGACAGCGAGGATATTACCCGGCGCGTTGCGCGTATCGTCACTCCCGGAACGTTGCTCGAGGAAACGTGGCTTACGGGAAACGAAAGCAGGTACCTCCTTGCCATAAGTCTCGGCGAGACAGAGACAGAGCCGATCAAGAAGAAGCAGGATGTGGAGGAAGAGACGGAAGCCTCACCCCCTGTGCCTCTGTTTCTTGCCTACGCGGACGTCTCGACTGGCGAGTTTTTCACGAAACAAGGCACGAGCGCCGAGATCGAGGACGAGCTCGCGCGCATTGCGCCGCGGGAAATCGTGCTCGATTCCCGGCTGAGAGATGAGTGGACTACAAGCGATACAAACAGCATTGCGTCGTCTCCCTCTGGCCATCTATTCTCTCTTCTCCGCGTCCTCGGCGTACATGTTTCCTTCCAGGAAGTGCCCGAGGCCGTTGCATTACCACGGACGAAGAAACGGGGAGCACCTGTCTCGCCCTCGGCCCTCGAACGCGAGGCTATAGGGCTTCTTCGTCGTCATCTCGAGTACGCCCTGCGCGACTCGATGCCGGAGATCCCGGCCGAGTTTAACCGCGAATCGGCCTCGCATCAGATGCATATTGACGCCGCGACGCTGCAAGCCCTCGAGATCCGGTCAGCGTTCCGCCCGGGTGGTCTGCTCCCCACCAGCTCCAGTGCATCCCCAGCCTCACCGCTCACGCTCAAGGGCACGCTCCTGTCCACGCTGTCCCGTACAGTGACTGACTCGGGGCATCGCTTACTCAAGCGCACGCTCTCGGCCCCATCCACCGACCTCGCGCAGATTAATGCGCGCCTCGCGCTCGTCGCTGCCTTGGTGGAACGCGAGCCTCTCCGCACTGATCTGCGCGACGCGCTGCGCTCCATCGCGGATGTGATGCGCATTGTCCAGCGATTCCGCTCGCACAGCGGCGAGGGGCACGACGTGTGGGCCGTCGCGCGGTGGATAAGGGACGTGGAGAAGCTGTTGGACATTGTGCGCGTGTCTACCGGGCTGGAAAGGAAGCCGCGGCGCCAAACGCCAACCGAGCAGGTGGAGGGGGCTGATCGCCTTATTGCGCTTGTTTCCGCCTTTTCGCCGCTGTCTCGCCTTGCGGATGACATCGAGAATGCCATAGACGAGGTCGGGGTACAGGGTGCGCCCGTATCTGACGAGGAGGACCCAGAAGGGATCCTCGCGGCAGGAGACGCTATGGTCGCATCCCGGAAGGAGACGACCCGCGAGGCGGAGGAGCGCAAGCGCGAAGAGGCCGAGCGGCAGCGGTGGTGGATCAAGCCCAGGTGCGTTCGAGGTGTGTTTGAGCTAACGCTGCAGCTTTTCCACCGAACTAACCGACCTGTATGACCTGATCACGGAGCTGAACGCGCGTCGTGCCGAGATGCAGGCGCGCCTACAGGAGGAGTTTGGTGCGTCGACGCTGCAGCTCGGAACGAACCTTCGCGGCGCGTTCATCGTCACCGTCAAGCGCAAGACGCAGCTCGGCGCACTCGAGCGCAGCGGCAAATTCCACGCTGTGTCCGAAACCAAGTCGTCGAAGGCCTTTGCCTACAGTGTACGTGCGCTAAGTTTCCCTGCATGGCTAGAGCGCTCTGACATCAGGAATGGTCCGCCCTTGGAGCCAAGATTGAGAAAGCGTACGCAGAGCTCGCGGTCGCGCAGGCTCGGGCGCTGCGACGACTCCGCACGATGGTCATCGAGCACGCGGACACGATCCAGACGAATGCCGAACTGGTGGACGAGATTGACCTCACGGCTGGGTTTGCCCAGGCCGCGGTCGATCTCAACTTGACCCGGCCGACGTTGCACGAAGGGTGGGTCTTGTGCCTTAGCTTCAAGTGTATGTGCCAGCTAACTCACAGGACCGAACTGGAGATCATCCACGGGCGGCATCCGGCGGTCGAAGCCGGCCTTCTCTCCAGCTCCCGCGTATTTACACCGAACAGCACACATCTGACGCCCACCTCCCATTTACATGTCATCACAGGCCCAAACCAGGGCGGCAAATCCACGCTCCTCCGCCAAACGGCCATTATCGCCATTCTCGCACAGAGCGGCTCGTTCGTCCCGGCCGACAGCGCGCGGCTAGGTATCGTCGACCGCGTCTTCTCTCGCGTCGGCGCACGCGACGACCTCTTCCGCGACCGCAGCACGTTTATGCTCGAGATGGTCGAGACCGCCGCGATCCTCAAGTACGCGACGCCGCGCAGCCTCGTGATCATGGACGAAATCGGGCGCGGTACGACGCTCGATGCAGGCGTGAGTATCGCGTACGCCACTCTCGACTATATCCTGCGCGAGATTGGATGCCGCACGCTCTTCGCGACGCACTACCACGAACTGGCGGGTATGCTCGGCGCCCCTCCCCAAGTTTCCGAGAAATCCCGGGAACTCGGGGCCGCGTCGACGTCGAGCGTGACCCCAATCCCGCCCGACTGCGCCACGCTCCGTCCTGGCGTCGCATTCTTCTGCACCGACGTCGACGAGATGGGCGCCCGCTTCGCGTACTCGTACCGCCTCCGTCCCGGGGTCAACTATGACTCGCACGCAATCGTGAGTGCTCCGTCCTGGGTGGAGCTGACGCGCAGAAAGCGGCACAGCTTGCGGGTATGCCGGCCAGTTTTCTGGAGACGGCGGAGCGGACACTCAAGGAGAGGAATGGGGGTTAATAGAGTATACATTGCATTACCGTTACATTCATTTTGGAGCGGGTCAGGTGAGCTTGTAGGTTGCATCGACTTGCTCGTGTTGATCAAAGGGGCACGCGCACTCTTGCCTTTCTGGACCGATATGGGTACAGTACTGTAGCGCGTCCTTGTGCCCGTACGCTGTTCACAAACCAGACATCGGCCACGCCGATGCTTGGCGTGTGGGCTACGGCGCGCGCGACGCGCTCCGCGCTAACGCGTCTCGTGACTCGGCAGCGCTGAACCGACGACGCCTACCCGCCCGTACGCCCACACTGTGCCAGTGCCAGAAACAGGTGCATTCTCGATTCTCGAACCGGAGACAAGAAAGCTAATACGATAGGGAGATACGCGATGAGCAGGTATAAGAGACACTACAGGTGCTCAGATGGAAGAATGGGATGGGAGATGAGGGTGAGATTTTGCGTTACTACTGATGTGTTTTCTTTAGACTTCTTCTGATATTGCCCTGCCTCACGCCTCCTCGTCGTCATCGACCGCGGGGCGCTTACCCCTGACATTCATGCTGACCTCGCGCATGCCGAGGCCGGAGAGCACGCCAATGACGGCGAACACGATCGCGCCGATAAACACGGCGTGCAGCGCCTTCTGGTACGACGAGGTGGCGATGAGCTGCAGGTCTGGGGGCAGGTATCTGATCGAGTCTGAGCTCCGGCGGATGTGGGCGATTTTCTCGGCTGCCCCCGGGCCGGTGATGCGCTTGGAGAGCTCGGCCTGCAGGACTGCCTGCGTGAGTGCTCCGGAGAGGGAGGCGCCGAGGACCTGGCCCGTCGTGCGGAACATGTACGACAGGGACGTGGCGACCGCGACGTGCTCGCGGCCAATGTCGGCGATCAGCGCGACGATCGTGAGTGTCGTGACGGAGCCGATGGCGAATGCCATCGGGCCGTAGCTCGTCCACATGAGGAACTCGGAGGTGTTGAGGTCCCAGGTCGAGAGGAGGACCGAGGCGACGATGGACCAGAAACCGCAGAATGCGGTCAGCCAGTAGTACTTGCCTGTTGCGCGGACAATGAAGCCTGTGGAGAGGGAGCCGATCGAGCCGAGGAACGAGTTGGGGATGTGGTGCATGCCTGCGTTTGAGGCGGTCATGAGGCGCACGGCGGTGTAGTACAGCGGGACGGTGTAGAGCGAGCCAAAGGAGAGGACCGAGATGGCGAGGTTGTTGATCGCGACGAAGATGGGCGTGCGCTGCGTAAGGAGCTCGACGGGGAGGACGGGCTCCGAGGCAATGTAGATCTCGACGTAGAGGAAGATGAGGAGAAGAAGGGCGCCGCCGCCAAAGAGAGCGAGGATGATGGGGTCGGTCCACGACCAGGCGTCGAGGTCATGGCCCGGGCTCGGCTTGGGCTTGAGGGCTTGCGCGTTGAAGCCCTCGACGACGGCGCCAGTGCTGCTGGTCACGAGGGAGACGGCGAGAAGAATTCCGCCAATACCGGCTGCTAGGAGGAAGGAGCCCAACCAGTCAATGCGGCCAAGCTTCTGCCACGCCGTCTGCTCGGCGACCGGGGTGCTCGAGCCCGACGAGGACGGAGACTCGATAGTGTACCGCACCTTGAACCAGATCATGGCCATGGCGCCGAGGAGCAGGGGGATCTGTCCGATAAACGCCCAGCGCCAGTTGAGCGTGTCGTTGACGATGCCGCCAATTGGCGCACCGAGACTGGGGTCAGCACTGAAAATGTATAGAGCACATACCCAGAACCGAGACCGAAGAGGATGTTGCCGTAGCCCTGGAAGATGCCGCGATGCGTGATGGGCACGAGGTCGCTCATGATCGTGCTGCCGACCGAGGTGAGGCCGCCCCCGCCAATGCCCGCGATGGCACGCGCAAAGATGAGAAACTCCATGGTCGGCGCAAACGCACATCCAATATTGCCGATCGAGAAGAACGAGAGCGCGATGAGCATCGACGGCTGGCGGCCGATAATGTCGCACAGACGGCCATAGATGGGGGTGAAGCAGCAAACCGACAGCAGACTGGGGGTCAGAACGACCTGGTGGGCCAACTCACTAGGAAGTACCCAGCCAACTGGCGAGGTTGGACGCGTTGAACGACGACGAGATGGGACCGAGCAGTGTCGCGACTGTGTGTGAGCGACGATCGTGGCTTGTATAGCTTACCGATGGTCCCGTCAAAGGCGCTCAGGAATGCGCACGACCACATCGAGATGCACTGCGCTGTCAGTATACAGCATGTCGGCAATGTCGCAGAGTGTG
Organism: Apiotrichum sp. Y4204; assembly: GCA_025531455.1. NCBI lineage: Eukaryota > Fungi > Basidiomycota > Tremellomycetes > Trichosporonales > Trichosporonaceae > Apiotrichum > Apiotrichum sp. Y4204. Next base: position 5,990 of record JAMYHL010000044.1, on the reverse strand, counting down.
CCGTCACGGTCGTGTGCCCGAGCGTTCCAGCAACAAACAGCTGGTGAGTGCCCACTCTCTCGCCAGTGTTCCAGTTGAACCAGCACTCATCTCGCCAACAACCGGCCCACCCACACCCACAGCCCACCCCATTCCACCCCCTCAAGCTCGTATCCCACTCACCAGCACCCAGAAGTCACTCCTTGACAGCCCCGCAAGGTTGTAGTGCTTGTCGTGCTCGACGACCGGCGCCTCCTCGGGGACATGGGTCGCAAAGTCGACCGTGTCCTCGCGCTTGAGGAGCGGCGTGCGCTCTGTCGCCTCGCGCACGAGCTGCGCGGTCCGGGATGGCATCGAGTCAAGGGTAGATTGCGTGACGTGATATGGCTAGGATAAGGAGGGCGGGGAATGAGGATCACCGGGATGAGGGGACGGAAGAGTGGAAAGGAAATCTCTTGCTTGCTATCAATTCGCTGTTCGTCACCGTTGTTGCCGTTGTCGATCCGTCGCCGAGGGAATTGGGATTGAGAGATTGAGCAACACCAACACTTGTCTCTCTGGGATACTTGGGTTTGTACTGTGTACTGTCACGAGCGCTGGTAGCTGGTGGGCAGCATGGGCAAGAGACGACGATGTAGCCGATGTTAGGGGGTCCAAATAGCTCGCGGCTGACGGTCATGTCCGCTGCACGCACGCCACGGCGGCCACCACATGCACCGAGCTCACTGCCGAGCTGCCGGGGGTTACCGATCAGGAGCGGAACTGGGCAACTGGGCAGTCGGATGTTGAACCTTCAGTACTTCCGCTATACCCACTCGGTGCAGAGTATGCCGAACCTCCGCCTCTGCTACAGTGTATTTTCACTCGCGACAACGGTTTATCCGCTCCACAGTTACTCATTCCACGGCGTCTTCCGCATCTACAGTACTGTACCTGTTTTCTATTCCTATTCCTCTTCCTGGTGGCGGCTGTGGCGGCTCGTGGCGATGGGTTTCAGCGGCGGTCACCGCGTTCACAGCTACTAACCCACCCTTGCTCTGCTAATAGCCGCTGACACTTCTTATCGCAAGAGCCCTGATAGTAGTGGGGATGGTGGTGGCGTTGCTTCTCGATGTCGACAGACGTGTTTTGCGTGATTGGGTTGTGAACGTCTGAACGCTCATACCGTGCCCAGTTCTTGCCCGATGACCTCGAGTACATGAGAGGGTGGACTAGAAATGGTGCAGTGCATGACGGAACCCTAACTAGTTCCAGATGATTTGTTGCACAAATTGCGTCTTTTCTCGACTGCATGGCACATTATTCTACATAACCTGCAATATCCGTACAGCAGCTATCGTACACTCGATCCATTATTGTCCAAGACGGTCGCGGCCAGCGCGGAAACGGCTCGCGACGTGCGCAAACTCGCGGGCGAGATACGCGCCCATCGCGACGCGCACAGCGGCATATCCCATTGACTTTGGGAGGGGAAAGTCCTCGAGCCACAGGCGAAGACACGGATCGATGGCGGCAATGTCGTCGAGCGGCGCGTGCGCGAATGGCGCCAGCAGAGGCGACGGGGGCCTCACGGACGGCGAGTCAACCACACTCGGCGCGCTCTGGATGCTCGGCGCACTCTGCGTACTTGGTGCACTGTGGCTACTCGGGGCGCTCTGTACGCTCGGTGCGGTGTGGAAACTCAAAACACTCGGTATACTCGGCGGCTGGGACGCATTCACATTCGCCTCGAGCACCTCGAGAAGATCCAGATCTAGTCCATCTGTCGAACCGGCCTTGTTGACTCCATTCGTCAGGAGGAGGGCGTTTACCGAACAGGGGATATACGGCCCACCGGTCGCGCCATAGTTGACAAACTCCTCCGCACTGTGCTGTGCAAGTGCCTCGCGGGGGAGGTCGACGGACTCGGGCTCACTGCCGGGATAGCGTCCACGCTTTGCCCATTCCTGTATATCTGAGAGTGTTAGTAACGAGATACGCGATAGCGGATAAGGAGCGACGGGGCCACACTGTTCAATGTTGATCCGCCGCACTCTGCCCGCAGCCCCAGCCAAACTCACTCAGGGCCCACACTGCGTCGTGCGTCATCCCGCACCCCTCAACCGCACTCTTATTCCACTCCTTGCGCACGAGGTCGAGTGCAGCATTCAGCGGTGGAAGATAGGCAACCTGCACAGCGAGGCGGTCGAGCGCGTCGTGCTTGTCGAGCAGGCCGTCGGCAGCGTGTTTCCGCAACGCTCCGGCCAGCGCTGCGATCGGCTGCGATGCGCGCACAAGCTCCCAGATCGGGAAGAGGTGCTCGTTCGACTCGGGCGGACCGTGGATAAACGAGCCTGGCATCAGCGTCACGTAGAGAGTGCAGAAAGAAATGTGGTCGGTCCTCGACCCAGAGTTCCTATATCGCTCCAGGCCATGCCTAGGCACGTCACTCACCTCGCTGCTTGCCCCTCAGTCCCCGCATCCGCTCCTTGACATATGCCACCGCCTCGTTTTCCCCGGCCCGCACACGCGCAGGGTAGCACCCGATGGCCTTGACGGTGTCGCGGAAGAGGGTGGCGACGACCTTGGGATTATTGCTCTCGCCAGCGCGGAGCGCGAGCAAACGGCGCGAGTAGCCGTCCATGATCGCGTGGACGGGGAGCGCGCCCTCCCACACAAACGACGCAATATGCCACAAAGCGTTCACGCTCGGCAGGCCGTGCAGTGCCTTTACGCCGCTGCGCTCAGCCGCGGCCAGGACAGCTGCGCGGTTCAGCGGCAGAGAGTTGCGCGAAGATAGCGACGAGGAAATAACACCTTGCCGGCCCTGGTGCAGTACCTGTCCGATGACGAGCGGGGCAGAGTTGGCGTTGCCGTTCGCCGCGCCGTTCGCATTCACATTAGTGTTCAAGGTGCCACTCGTCCCCGCATTCGCCCCAGTGCTGCCCGTCGCACCGGTCCGCCCGCCGTTAGGCAGCTGGCCAGACATGCCGTTCGCTGCTGATGCGGGCGGCGGCGCGGGCACGAGGCTGATCGCGTGCGGGAACGCAGCGTGTTGCAGGCGCGCGTGCAGGATTTCGGGCACGATCAGCGACTGTGCCGCCTTTGGCTGGGTTTGGGCTGGGGCTTGGCTTGGGGCCGCGGCGGGGGGTTTGGGAGCCTTCTGGGCGGGCTGGATGGTGGGGCGGGGAGGAGGGGCAGGTTGGGCTGGCGGGGCGGGTGCGATAGAGCGCCGGCGGGGCGGTTTGTGGACTACATTGTTGGGGATCGCGGCACTCGCACTCGCGCGGCGCTTTGCCGCTACGGCTGCGACGGCGGCGACGGATGGGACAGACGCAACAGGCTCGCTCACGTCGCCGTTGGAGCTTGCGGGGCGGGACGAGCTCGCGGTCGAGCTTGGGCGGCTGGCGCTCGTGCTTGGTGTAAGGGCGGGAACGTCGTCCTGCGGGATCAGTACTGCGATGGTGTTGGATGCGGGGCTCACCATGTCCTCGGCGGGCGGAGTCTTGCGTTTGAGAGACATGGCTGCGGTCTGTGCCGGTGGCGTGCCCTGAGATAGATAGCCGGGAGGGAGGGGGAGGGGGTATCGAGAACGATAGGAAGTCGAGGGAACTTAACGGAGTGAGGAGCGAATACTAGAGGAGCGATCACGAGATTGAGAAGGAGGTTGTTGATAACGACGAGACGTCCGGAGATACACCGATATTGACAGCGATGCCTGGAGGGCGATGCAGCTGGTAGGTAGTCATCCCATCGACGAGTAACAGTGGAGGCGATCCCGCAGAGTAATGCCACTCGGAACCTTGGCCCTTCAGAGCTCCAGAGCTCCAGAGCTTCGTGGCTTCAAAGCTCCAGAGCTTCAGAGCTTCAGAAGGTATCTCAACGGGATAGCTGCCTCGGAACCCGCAAGAAAGTGCCTGGTCCACGGTACAGGAAAGCGACAGACCAGAAGAGGTACTCTCACACGCTCCAGGGCACACAAGACTCGGCGACAACAGGGCAGACTCTGCGCGCTGCCGCCGGCCCTTCCGATCTGGCCCCACACTTTGGTATTAAGATAACAGATTCTCTCGAAGTTCCTCCGGCACATTGCGTATCGACCCGCTGCCCCGCAGTCGGTTACTCTGGAACCGGGTGGGTTTGAGGCTGCTGGACCGCAATATCGCAGGATCTCGGAACAACAGTGGAGGATCTCGGAACACCGACTCTTGAGGCCTGAGGGTTTCCAGCCCCCAGGATCCCAGGAGATTGAGGAAACGTAATAAGAAACGCACTACAGGCAGCACCGCGGCACACGAGCTGCCGCCTTGTGCCGCCGCCATGCCGCCGGAGCACGGGCCGGTCTGTCCCGGATGTCGCGCAAGGTTTGTACAAGGTTTGGATATTTTGGCTAATTGCGGGATCGTAGACATTCAGACCCCAGGAGCAGAGCAGACAACTTGTTGCCTCAGGATGGAGGGTTGCGGCATCACCGATCCTGGGCAGCAATGACCTCGCCGAGGCAGAGGGGCCAGAGGGTCACGAGGGCAGACAATATGTACTCTATCACTCTATCGACTGCCGGCCCCACGGGGAGGCACGGCCCTGCAACCCCCTGCAAGGAACAGCGGAAAAACGACGGACGTTGCGGGGGTGGGGGGTGGGAGAATCGGGACCAGACATGCCAGCTTGCAAGCTTGCAGCAAAGCAGCGAGGTCTGGAGCTCGAGGTCCAACGTCAAGTCAAGTCCAGACTCTGAGCTCGTTTAGATGTTGCGATACAGAATGTCCATGGATGGCGCTCGGACGACCGCGCCACGACTAGAGAGACACCCGCGTCGCGTGCCCAGAAGGGCAGTCCAGAGTCGCGCAGTTTTAGAGTCGGAGCAACGAGATATGTGGTGGGGCAGGGTGCGTGATGCGCTTCGGACTGATCCGCCTTGGCATAATATGGCTGACGTCCTCTGGCGTCTATCAGTCTCCAACCTACAACCCACACCGGGAAGACGGTGCTCTATATCCTACATGGCTACATCCCTCTCTCTCCCCGTGTGCTCGACGTTCTGCTCGATCACCTTGGAGCTACTACACCCACCTTAGTGCAAGACCCTTATTTTCTTTTTATTTGCCGATTTCTGCACCTCCACCCGAAAATGAACAAGACACGAGATTTGTAGAACGATAAAAGGGAGGATTTGTATTTATGTACTTGAGAGAACAGCGTGGCGTTCGTGTGGCTCAGCAAGTGGAACCGCATGGCGCATGGCGCATGAACAGCAAAGTTGGCCTCGCTTCAGTACATCCAGCCTTGATCTCTTGGCGTCTTCCGAATACCCCGACGATATCTCGGGACCGCGGGAGATCGGGTGACGATGATCACGAACAGCATAGGCATCGTACGCGTCGTTTAACGAGCTGCATGCTACAGCGAGCTGTTAGGATCTTCGTAGTCCTCCCGTCGCGAGACCGGGAGCGCTACATGCTGTGTTAACTTCTCGCCAGCCGACAGGGTCACGACAGCTACTGCTGCTGTGAATTGCAATCGGTGACAACTACCACCACGGCACCATGTACAGTAGTTCACATTCTCAATCTGCAGGCGGCCATTAAAGTCGATCAGGCTCCGCGTCCAGTTACGTCCAGCTTACGTATACGCGTTAGACAGCGCATGCGAAGCGCGCTCACGTTTCGCCAGACGAATAGGAAACGGGGGGTAGGCCGAACGAGTCTGTCTATCGCGATACGATAACCCAGTCGTGTTCAGAGGGTGAGACTTGATCGGAACACAGTGGTCGTGACGCGACGAGTGAATCTGTGCCTGTCATTTACTGCCGTGCTTCTTGAACTTTCGGCCGCCGCCCTTCTCTCCCCCTCCGTCTTCTTGCCCTTCCTCTCCCTCTTCGAGCCGGTAAGTGAAACAACATTTAATACTCTCACCACTGTCCCACACCCATATCAATACTGTTACTGCATACGAGCCCTTGTGGCCGATTTTAATGCTATGCTGTCTGTCCATACCCAAGCCCTACAGAGTCAGAGAGTCCTTCCATCGTT